>CM066249.1:2209754-2317254 GCA_033675135.1 Frankliniella intonsa | reverse complement strand
GGCTCCTCTCCGCAAAGGGCCCCTCCGATATCCTTCCCCGGGCCGCCCCGCCCCGCCCCGCCGCGCCGCCGCTGTAACAAAAGTACTTCTCCGCGGCGGCAGCGGCATCGACCGCCTCAAGGCCCTCTGGCTCGCCGCGCCGGGCCGCCCGGGCCGCGCCGAGCGCCTGCAGCAGCGGGGGTAGGCCACCCGCGCGCGCCCGTGCGCAGCGGGACAGCGTGCGCGCCGCGGGCCCGGCCCCGCCCCGCCCCGCCCCGCCCCGCCCCGCCCCGAGCCTGAGCTGAGCGCCCTCTGATGGAACGACACAGATATCGGTCACAATTTGCATACATCGGGCGCTCGCGCTTGCGTAACAGGCGGGGCAGTCATTTTATCTAGATTCTCGGGATGCCGCCGGGGGCCGGGCCGGGCCGGGCCAGGCCGGCGGCAGCGCCAGGAGCCGTCAAAAATACAGCGTTCCAATAGGAAATTGCCCGTATTTTATCTGATTTATTTCGACGTTTTGGCGACTGTGACTCGCTGCGCCCCGCTCCCCCTAGCGGCGGCAGCTATCTCCAGAATGGCACCGCCCCCGCCTGCTAGGCTCCCAGAGCCCCGCCAAACAACGTAAATTCAGTCTCGCGAGGAAATTGGCCTTAAAAATATTTTGATAATCAATCTGCGAAACAAAAAGAAAAGAAAAAAATCTCGTTGCATTCTGTATCGGAAAACATGGCAGCCCAAATCCCTGCTGCTCCAAGCAAGCAGTAAAATTCAGTCGATTTCATCCGTTCCGCCCCGCCCCGCCCCGCCCCGCCCCGCCTCGCCCCGCCCCGCCCCGCTCCCCGGCGTGCTGCTGCAGTGCGGCGCGCCGCTCTCCTTTTGTGTCTCCTTTTTTCCCGCTCCAATTTCCGGATGTCCTCGGGGCGGGGCATTAGTGCAGCGGGACGTGCTGCACGTGCACGGGGCGTGCGGGACCTGCAGAACGGACCCCGAGGTGCGGGGCGGGGCGAGGCGGGGCGAGGCGGGGCGGGGCGGGGCGGGGCGGGGCGGGGCGGGGCGGGGCGGGGCAGGCCGGCACGACAACACTCCATAAGCCCGGCACTCATGCAATGTTTGCACTGCACCGCTCCAGAAATAACAGGCAGCACAAACAAACAGAATTTTCTTTCTTTTTTTTTTCTGGATGTACGCAATCAGGGTCAGCAACAGGGCAAGCAGCTGCAGTAGAAGGCTGCACGGTTAGAACGCGCTTGGCGGCATGAGGAAAGAACAAGGGGACAGAATGAGAGTCTCATTATCGGCAGGCACAGCACGGGCGCTCTCCTCGGCAAATGATTTGACTCTCCCGCCAGCTCGACTCCAGTGGCGGTGCGGGCGCATGCGCGGCCAGCCGGCAATCAGGCACGAGCGCAGGCGTGCCGTCCTGGACCGTGATCATCATCTGCACCGCCCCGCCACGCCCCGCCCCGCCACGCCCCGCCCCGCCCCGCCACGCCCGGAGGGAGTCTGCTGTGACATAACGAACACCTTATCTGCCTTTATGAGCGTACAAAAATGCCAGGGGGAAAAAAAAGAACAGGACATTGCTGCCTGGTCGGAGGCTAAAGAGGGGGTGTGAGGGTGCAGGGGAGGGGGAGGGGGAGGGGGAGCGGGAGGGAGAGAGAGAGGGAGAGAGAGAGAGAGGCCACACCGTGCCCCCCTCTCCACCCGCTGCGCACAACTACGTAAGTTCGTCGAGGAGCGGCGCTGATTACGAAACATAAAGTAGAAATCAAATGGCGGGGGCCTAGCAGGTCGCTAGGGCGTGGCCGGGCGTGGCGGGGCGTGGCGGGGCGTGGCGGGGCGTGGCGGGGCGTGGCGGGGGGTGGCGCAGCGGAAGACATCTGGCACGTCCCCCTAGCGCCGCCCCCACGCCCCCCCCCCTCCCTCCGGTGAGCACAAAGTTGTGCGCACACATTGTACAAGGCGCACCACGCCGCGCCCCGCCACGCACCTGCGAGGTTCGAACGCGCCGCGCCAGCAGAGCCTCGGTCCGGTCAGCAGCTCCCCGCCAACGTTATACGGACAGCCGGCCGGGCCCGGCCTAGCTCTCTTTGAGAAAGACAAAACTTTGTAGTTTGCTGACTTCCCTCCCGGCCCCGCCCCACCCCGCCCCGCCCCGCCCCGCCCGGCACAGCCTGGGTCCTCGCAGCCCCGCGATGAAAACGACCACAACCAGCAGCACTGCCGCTTGGTGTGCATTGTGGGAGACAAGGAGGGGGAGAGAGAGAGAGAGAGAGAGAGAGAGAGAGAGAGAGAGAGAGAGAGAGAGAGAGAGAGAGAGAGAGAGAGAGAGAGAGAGAGAGAGAGAGAGAGAGAGGAGTAAGAAAGAGAGGGGGAGGGGTGGAATCAGAGACTTTCCATAAACTTGAGAAAGTGACTATGAAAATAAGAAACATTTCCTGGCGTGAGGCATGTACCCGGGGCTGTCCGGCCGCCGCGTGAGTAATCACCACGCGGTGCATTTGCACGAGCGAGCCTTCAGCGCGGCCGCGGCGGGGCGGGGCGGGGCGGGGCGGGCGGGGCGGGGCGCGACAAACGGCCCGCAAATTTACGACGCCAGTTTTCGTGTTTATTCCTCCAGGGCCTGCGGCGCCATTGCTGCGGCAGCATTGTGCGAACCCTTGACCAAGAAAAGAGGACGAGGGAGGAGTGCGGGGGAGGGAGGGAGGGGGCGTGCATCGCACCCAAGGAATTGTGTCCTTCATTCAAGTACGCGGAACTAAATATTTTTCGTAACAAAGATGTGGCTCGAGTTATGCTGCTACACCGAGTGCTACACACTTGATTTCGCCTTGAGCCAAACCCAGCACCAGTCACGTGACGTCTGCAAGGAGAAGAGTGCAAAGCGGTCTAGAGCGGCGGCCCCAACAGTGTTTCCCTCCCTCACACCTGCTGCATGGCGCTGTAATGTGTCGTTCATTTCGCTCCCCGGGGGCGGGGCGGGGCGGGGCGGGGCGGGGCGGGGCGGGGCGGGGCGGGGGCAGCTGACCGCAGCCAGGCACTTGGGCACACAACGCGCGCCGCAAGTATCGCCGCAAGGCAAACGGTTGGCGACAAAGAACCCCCCACCCCCACCCCTCACTCCCAGAGGGCGTCAATTTTCTGCCAACGTATTTTTCTGTGTATATATAGGGAGGAGGGCGCTGCTGCTGCGAGCCTAAGCAAGGGCCCCGCAGCCCGGCTCGGCTCGGCCCGGCTCGGCTCGGCCCGGCTCGGCTCGGCTCGGCTCGGCTCGGCTCGGCTCGGCTCGGCTCGGCTCGGCTCGGCTCGGCCCGGCTCGGCTCGGCCCGGCTCGGCCAACTTCTCCAGGCGGCGGGGCGGCACTGGGGACAGGCGGGGCGGGGGCCAGGGTCCATAAAGCGAGAGCCAGCTGCCGGAGAGTGGTCCTTATAAGCGTAGGGCCGCACTGGCGAGGAGGCGGGGGGGGGGGAGGAAAGGTGAGGGGCGGTCCAGTTCGGCCCGGCCCAGCCCTCCACATAAGCTCCGCCTCTTGAGACACACCTACAATGACAAGATTACAACTACTCGACGCAGCGCTGTTCATCCCACGTTCTTATTATTATCATGTTCTCGGCGGACAGCGTGGCGTGGCGGGGCGGGGGCGTGGCGGCTCGTACTTTACAAGCGGGATCAAGCCCGCCCCGCCCCGCCCCGCCACCTGCAGCACAGAGGAGGGACAGCAGCCCCCGGCAGCCCCCGCCCCCAGACCCGACACGCCCGCCCGCTGCCTCAGAGGGGGGAGGGGACCGTAAGGGAGAGAAGTTTGTTTATCCGTACCCTGACTTTGCGCGTTTGGAAAGGGTGCACTACGCGTAAGAGATGTGAAATAATTAATTTCGTAAAAGGAGTAGGATTACTTTTTCCAGTTTTAAATAGAAATTAAAAAAAAAATTCTTTCGATACTTGGCGGTTTTTTGGCGGGGCTTGCTTTGCAGAGACCGTCTTAATTTCCGAGGGGTAAGTCGGGAGTCGGGGGTGCCGTGTGGGTGGCGATAAGGCGGAACAAGACAACTCGTTGAACTCACCACGCCACCCCGGCCAGCGGTCAAGAAGCTACCGGCCTGGCCCCAAAAGAGAGAGAGAGAGAGAGAGAGAGAGAGAGAGAGAGAGAGAGAGAGAGAGAGAGAGCACGCGGACCAGGCAAAAAAATTAAGAAGGAAGGACACGCGGCGCGGTGCGGCACGGCGGAGCCCGTTAGGAATGGGGCGCCATCAACACACGTCGCACGGCGCCTTTTCTTCCCTCGCTTCTTGTGTATTTTTTTGCCATGTCTCTCATTCTCCCTCTCTCTCTCCCTCTCTCTCTCTCTCCCGCCGCTCTCCTCGGCGGCGCCTCCGCTCCTCCCGTGAGGAGAGCCAAGAGATTCCAGCCGCGATACGGAGAGCGCGCGGGCCTACTTGTGCACTCATGCTGAATGCGGTCAGGTTCAGAGCGTGCGTCACTGCCTGCCCGCCGGGAGAGACGAGAGAGAGAGAGAGAGAGAGGGAGAGAGAGAGCGAGCGAGCGAGCGAGAGAGAGAGAGAGAGAGAGGGGGAGAGAGAGAGAGAGAGAGAGAGAGAGAGCGGAGAAAAGGAGAGAAAAAGGAGAACAATGACTTTCCACAAACTTCAATTCTAATTAATTAAACGAGAGTGGGCCGGTGGAACCGAGAGCGGGAGCCGGAGGAGGAGGGGGCGGGGGGCTGCCTTGCCTTGACTGGATGAGCGTGGATGAAAGGGAGGGGGGGGGGGGGCAAGCTGCAGAGCAGGGACAAAGCACGTCACCTCGTCACCCGCCCCGCCTCGCCCCGCCCCGCCCCTGCACGAGCACAGCCATGAGGCTCTACGCCAGGGACCCGGAGGCACTCACTGGAACAGGTCCGGAGACTCGTTGCAGCACAACGCAGCTGGTTAGGACCAAATTCAACGGCATTTTAATAAGACATCCACAGCCTCTTTCCCGCAGACGGAAACCCCGCGCGCAGCGCAGGTGGGACAGGGCGGGGCGGGGCGGGGCGGGGCGGGACGGGGCGGGGCGTGGTGAGGTGGAGGCCGCGCGCCGCGCCAACAAGGCTGAAAGCGCGATCAAAAGTCTTTGACTAGTTTGCGGCCCGCTAAAGTCAAACGCCCCGCACAGCACACGGCGCCTTCTGTACTCGCTCACTCACTCGCTCACTCGCTCACTCCCTCACTCCCTCACTCCCTCACTCACTCACTCGCTCACTCGCTCACTCGCTCACTCGCTCACTCGCTCACTCGCTCACTCGCTCACTCGCTCACTCGCTCACTCGCTCACTCGCTCACTCGCTCACTCGCTCACTCGCTCACTCGCTCACTCACTCACTCGCTCACTCGCTCACTCACTGACTCGCTCACTCACCATTGTGGACGAGCAGGGTGGAGTCCCTGGCGAGGGCGAGCTCCGAGTCGGTGAGGGTGGCGTCCGAGTTGTTGTCGCTGCTGGGCGAGCCCGGGCGCTGCTGGAGCAGGGCGGCGGGCAGCTGGTAGGTGTGGTGCGGCGCGTCCCCGTCCAGCTGCGCGTCCAGCTGCGCGTCCAGCGGCTCCTGGTAGGCGGACACGGCCACCGCGTACTGCGGCTGCGCGTACTGCTGCTGGTGGTGGTGCGCCTGGCGCCGCGGCAGCGACCGGTGCCGGCCGTCATCGTGCCGGCCCGACCGAGCTGCAACAGGGACCAACATCAACACAGCAAAAACAAAGCAACGCCTTTCCTGGGGCGCTAAAATCAAGTGCTAAGTTTAGTGCCTTTCCTTTGCAAAGGCACTAAATTTGTATGGGGTATACGCAGCTGGCTGGTCAGCTAAAGGTACTAAGTCCTACCTTTAAAAGGCACTAACAAAATTTAGTGCCTTTGGAAAGGCACTAACAAAATTTAGTGCCTTTGGAAAGGCACTAACAAAATTTAGTGCCTTTGGAAAGGCACTAAGATTTAGTGCCTTTGGAAAGGCACTAAGATTTAGTGCCTTTGGAAAGGCACTAAGATTTAGTGCCTTTGGAAAGGCACTAAGATTTAGTGCCTTTGGAAAGGCACTAAGATTTAGTGCCTTTAGAAAGGCACTAAGATTTAGTGCTTTTGGAAAGGCACTAAATTTTGTTAGTGCCTTATAAAGGTAGGACTTAGCACCTTTGTTTTCCCAGTGAACGCGCACCACGCAATTCGATAATAGTTCACGAAAAGTCGGAAAAAAAATACATCGCATAGAAAACAACATGTTTGATTTCATCATCTTTTACTTCGAACTTTTGTTTGTCAAGAAAAAATGTATGAGACCTAAAGAAAAAAAAATCAGAAAGTGAAGAAAAAAAAAATCACGAAAAATTCAAAGATGTTCAAGACAACTCAGAAGAATTGTCACCATTCTCACACCAAAATTTAGGGTTGCCTTGCTCGTGGACAGGAATGGGATACGCGGAGCACAGGTGCCACTTTTTTCAAATCTCCCTTCACTAGCTATAAGTTTAAAAAAAATGTATTTATGGAATTGCGGCTGCTTTGCAACCCCAGACCGAACACGTCCCCTGCGGGGTGGGCGGTGGACACGAGTCATAAGTGATTTGGCCGGTGTGCCCATGTGTGACTGCTACAGTGGGGGCGTGAAGAAATGTAGGGCTCCCCTGAGACGGAGGGCACTGCAGGCCGGGCAGGGCGCAGCGGAGGGCGGCGCAGAGATAGGGCGCTATGGGGGAGGAATATAGAGGGATAAATGGGGGGAAATGCGGGGAAGAGAGGACGGAAGTGGAAACGGGACAGATACGTCGCGCGGTGTTCATATCGGGCAATCGGCATAGGAAAAGGCGCAGGCGGAGCGAAAGAGAGAGACAGAGAGGACGCGTGGCTCTCAGCCGAAGGAGCTTCAGAAATTTATGACGGTTCCAACGGGAGGGAGCGAGAGGCGCGGGGAGACTAAAGGAGTGAGGGAGGGAGGGAGGGAGGGGAGATGAACCGATATATCTTTCTCAAGAGAAAAAAAAAAGGAGACGGAATGAGTTTGCATTGAAACTCAACAACTACGGCGACCCTGGCCGCAAAAGACTTGCGGCCCTCCAGACAAGATCCATTTCCGGCGGGGCGGGGCGGGGTGGGGAGGAGCAGGGCCACACCGCAAAGGACTTGAAAAGGGCGCGCCAAAATCCGACACGCCAAAGAGGACCCCGAAGGACGCCTGGGGGCTCGGGCAGGAGGGCGTCGTGCCCGCCTGAGGACACAACCCTACGGTACGGCCCGGCCGCACTGCGAACTGGAGGCAGGCCCCGCCCCGCCCCGCCCCGCCCCGCCCCGCCCCGCCCCGCCCCGCACCATGCAGGCCGAAAAGGCGTCACGGCATGGCACCATATATTTTTCATACCGGCGGCCGAGGGCCGGCCTGGCCCAGCAGCACGCCACACTCGGGGGAGTCAAACGGGGGCGCGGTATGGGAATCACGACTGCGGGCCCCCGCCCCGCCCCGCCCCGCCCCGCCCCGCCCCGCCCCGCCCCGCCCCGCCCCGCGCGCGGCCCTCGAGTGATCCACACGCCGCATACCCCGCCCCGCCCCGCCCCACCACGCCCTCAAGCCTCCAGGCTCGCCCTGCAGGCCCGCCCCGCCCGCCACCCTGCTTAGTAGCGTGAATAATTCAAACGGGAGCGTAAAAGCTTGCCTCGCGGGACCACAGCGCGGGTGGGGCGGGGCCCCGCCGGGGGCACCCGGGGCCCCGGGCCTGGCCCCCTCCGCACCGCACCGCACCTCAGCGCCAGGCAGGCGAGGAAGGTTAAGACAACCGGTGCGCATTCTCACGCGTGGCGAGGCGTGGCGAGGAGAGGTGAGGCGTCCTCTCTAACAAGATGATGATGGGTGCTCAGTGCCCCGCCCCGCCCCGCCCCGCCCCGTCCTGCATACTGCATACTGCATGTCGGAATGGATTACTGTACCGCGAGCAAGCCTGCCCTCTGCCCTGCCCAAGGAGGAGAGGGCAGCTCTGAGCGCCGCGCCAAGCATCCTGTCAGCGACAACAGGTAGGCCCGCCCCGCCCCGCCCCGCGCCGATTACAAGACATAACTCACGCCTAATCGATCCGTGTTGCTGCTGTCAGAGTTGCCAGAAAAGTATGGGCAATAAGTAAGCAGTAGTCCAAACACAGTCGAGGAGTAAAGCGGGCCGCATCCGCGCCTCCCCACCGGCAGGCGACACGCACGCACCTGCACTACACTGAGGGGCTGCCTGTGAGCAGGCGCTCTATGTTTGGACTACTTATTGACTTCTTTTCGGCAATACTGGTTGCTGTATGGCAGGATTTCCACCCGCCCCGCCCCGCCCCGCCCCGCTCTGGGGTGGTCCCTATACCTTTAGGGGTCCCCGAGCAGGGGTCAGCAGACCCGGCCCGGCCTGCACCGCACCGCGTGTGTTCCGGCCGCGGCGAACGACGCGTTAAATATTTTGATTGTTGCTACTAAAAGGCGCACGGCGCGCGCGCGTGGGCGCAGGGCAGGGGCCGCGTGATGTGGCGTCACTTTTACGGCTGCCCCCGGCCGGCTCGCCGCGCGGACCTGTCGTGTGGTTTCCCCGCGAGGTGGGGGGGGGGGGGAGGGGGGGCACCAGGCAGCTGGGGGGTGGGCCGCGCACAAGGTTAACTGCGATATCTGATGCCGGGGCGGGGCGGGGCGGGGCGAGAGATGGCCAGCAGGGCAGCCGCGAGGAGCTCACATGTGGCGGGAACGAGGCGAGGCACGGCGGCGGGGCGGGGCGAGGCGGGGCGGGGCGGTGACCGGCTTTACTTTTACAAGCCGTGCGTGTACTTCTCTCCAGGATTATTTCATGGCATGGACATTTGTAACTGCTACCCTCGCTGTATCTACCGCCGGCGTACCCTGTTTTGGAGATAAAGCAGGACTAAAGTAAAAGAAGAAAAAAAACTTCCGGAAGGCGTGCGCGTGCGGCGCACGCACGGCGACACGGAGGAGGGGGGGGGGGGGAGAAGAAGCTGATGGCGATCGTCTTGAGGCGATAAACAGAGGACTAGGACGGTGATGTATGAGTGCAAGCGAGAAGGAAGGTGAAATAGTGTAGGCTGCACGTGCGCGTAGTGGGGAGAGAGGGAGCGAGAGAGAGAGAGAAAGCGACTCGACGAGAGAGAGTAGAAAGAGAGAGAGAGAGCGAGGGGGTAGAGAGCAGCGCGCGGCGAGTGAGTAAAAGTAGGAGGGGAGAAGGGCGGGCTAGAGAGCGAGAGAGAGAGAGAGAGAGAGAGAGAGAGAGAGAGAGAGAGAGAGAGAGAGAGAGAGAGAGAGAGAGAGAGAGAGAGAAGCAGGCAAGCTTAGCAATTTATGGAGAGGTGATATTGTGTTGGTGGGCCTCGCCGAGGGCCTTAGTGCACAGCGCAGTAAAGGGGTGGGGGGGGGGGGATGTCCAGGGCACGTCGGCATGAAGTAGGAGGGGGCGGACCGCCCCGCCCCGCCCCGCCCGGTGTCGCGCACTGTTTTCATCAGGGTGGAATGGCGCATACTAAATCCATGCAGAGTGGGCTGGGCAGGGCCCTCATAGGTTTTTTCGCCTCGCCCCCCCTGCGGCTGCTGCTGGGACCTTTTAGACAATTCAACGAAATGTTTATGTCGGAGGAATTTTCACAAGAAAATGAATGCCTGTGACCACAATTCAACACCCCCTCCGCCAGCTACGCACCCCTGCTCATGCGCCCCCTAACTTTACTTCTCCGGTGCCCCCCGGCCCCACCCCCCCCCCCCCCCCCCCGTTTTGAGCTTATTCCAGACGTACCGCGCCAGGGGCCTCCCTTCCCACACTCCCTCATCCCTTCCCGTACACACACACACACACACACACATTGCGACTCAACCAGGTGCAAGCGTGCCCGGAATTGAAGAGCAGGCCCCAGACAGGCCCGCGGGATGAGGGACAGGCGGCAGGGCCGAGAGAGAGAGAGAGAGAGAGAGAGAGAGAGAGAGAGAGAGAGAGAGAGAGAGAGAGAGAGAGAGAGAGAGAGAGAGAGAGAGAGAGAGAGAGAGAGAGAGAGAGAGAGAGAGAGAGAGAGAGCGGGCTGGGTAGTCGGGGGAAAGGGAGGCAGAGGCAGGGGTCAATCCATTCGGTTGATTGAATTCCATTCATTGCCTGATGCGGTTAGTTTTATGGTTGAGAGACCGCCGCCCGCTCCGCCCCGCCCCGCCCCGCCCCACGTCCATGAGTCACACTGGCTACCTTGCTCCCGGCAGCCACGTCGCCCCTGGCCCCACCCCCACCCCCAACACCAGCCTCCAGCGACGAACGCCCTGCAGCTGATATGTTTAAATAAAACGGCGCTAGTTAGCTAATTGCCCCGGGTGGTAAGTAGCCGACAGTGATTTAGATAGGAGGCGGGGCGGGGCGGGCCGGGCCGGGCCGGGGGAGGCTTTAGGGCGAAAGGCTTTGCACTGCCGACGTCCCCACGCCGCCCCGCCCCGCCCCGCCCCGCCCCGCCGCGTCAGACCTCCACAAATATTTGCCGTCTAGATATCTGCTGAGGGAGCCACAGAGCAAGCAGCAGCAGCAGCAGCAGCAGCAGCAGCAGGCGGAGCGCCTCTCTGGCACGGGCAGGCCGAGCCGAGCAGAGCGCATCTGGAAATGAGTTTCGGAAACCGTGGCGTCAGCAGAGAAGCTCTCTGATGATAAGCCTCTGTGCCCGGCCCGGCCCGGCCCGCCGTGCGCCGCCGGTAGGTCCGTCTGCTGCCTGCCCCTCCGCAGGAATGGAGAGGGGGAGGGAGGGGGTGTCACCGGCACGGGCCGCCCCCGCCCCGCCCCGCCCCCGCCCCCGCCCCGCCCTGGGAAAAGATTCGTCTTAGATCGATCGCTGTTAAAAGCTTCACCTGGAGAGATTCGCACGGCTCGCGCAGGGCGGCGCGGGCCAGGAGGAGGGGGAGGGAGGGGGGAGGAGGGGTTGGTGGCAGCGCAGAGCAAGCGAGCGAGAGAGATCGGGGCGCGTGGGGGTGAAGGGTGATTGCGAACAGGGTTACCACTACAGCCCCGGCATTTCAAGTGCATGGGCGCAAACTGCTGAAAATGTCAAGGGAAATGTATGTGTGACTCGCCGCGCGGCGCCAAGAGTACACTGCAGTCGTTTCGGCAGTGTCGTAGTTTAGTCTTCGCTTAGTAAAAATTGGCTTCATTTTTTTTTAAAAGAGAAAAAGTGAAGCAGGGAAAACAAGCGCAAGGGGTCCCCGTGGTCCCTCAAACCCAAAACGAAAACGAGGGAAATAATATACTCGCAAATACTCGAGAAACTCGTTGATAGTACTGCCGCTGCCCTCGCACAAACACCTGCACCCTCCTCTGAGGCCCATTTCTATGTGCATGCACTTTCCCACTCTCTGCAGTTTGCACAATTAACCTGGTGGTGCCCCGCCCCGCCCCGCCCCGCCCCGCCCCGCCCCGCCCCGCCCCGCCCCGCCCCGCCCCGCCCCGCCAATCAAACGTCAGCCAGCCCAGCCCACGCCACGGCAGGCGAGCAGCGCAGCGCAGGGCCGCCGCACCGCGGGGCTCATTTCAAGTTTTTCGCCGCTCGACTCGAGCCTAACTGGGGTAACGCAACCAACACGCCACTTGTCCAGAGTAGCGCGCGCTTTGTTCCGCAAACATCAACAAAAACACAACAACACCAAGAGCCAGCTACAAAAGGCAAACTTTCATGCCGCGCAGGGCCGCGCGGGTCGGGACGCCCTCCCCCGCCCCGCCCTGCCCCGCGGGCCTAAGTACCGCTGCTGCCGGGTATGATACTTACACGACGGCATATCGTCAGGTCGCCCGCTTCCACGGCGCTGAGTCTGCAAGCAAACAAAACAAGAACCACATCAGTACACTGCAAACAAGCGCGGAAGGAGAGGCTGGGCTGGGCCAGGCGCCAGGCGGCGCCAGAATTATTTCTCTCTCTCTCTCTCTCGTTCCGCCCGACAGACATCTGATTGAACCTCACGATTGCCACTCTAGGGGGCGGGGCGGGGCGGGGCGGGGCGGGGCGGGGCGGGGGGCGCTTGGTTGGCTTGGCTCGTCTCGGCTTGGCTTGGCCGAGCGGCAGTGGCGGCGGTGGTGGCCCGCACGATACATCAGGGAGAAACAAAAGAAACAAAAGACGAGAGAGAGAGAGAGAGAGAGAGAGAGAGAGAGAGAGAGAGAGAGAGAGAGAGAGAGAGAGAGAGAGCGAGAGAGAGGGGGGGGGAGAGAAATCGAGGGAGGGCGCATGTAAGGGCGATGCCCCACCTCCTGCACCCCATACCCACTTACGCTGCCTCCGGCTGGCGCGCCCACGCCCGGCCGCGGCGCCGCCCCGCCCCGCCCCGCCCCGCCCCGCAGGATCTCCCAGGAGAGTTCAGGGCGGGAGGGGCGCGCGCGAGGGCAACTTCCACCTCTATACCTCACCTACACTAAAAGAGAACTCGGTGTGAATTTTTACAACCGGATCTATATTCGCCACCTCCCCGGTACGGTACGCGCAAACGGAAGAGAGATTGGAAGGGGGAGGAGCGGGAGGGGGGGAGGGCGGGGGGGCAGGGGCCAGGGGCTTTACACGGGGGTGGCTTCTGGACTGTATTCGGAGAGAACGAGGAGAGAGCGCCGGTCCGACCGGCCGCAGGTGAGCCCCCCCCACCACCCCCCGGGGGAGTGGAGTGGAGGGGGGGGGGGGGCGCTGAGCGACGAGGGACACACAAATTAAGCGGGAATAAATCTTTGCTTCGTCGTTTGGACGCACCTGCCTGCAGAGCAGAGCAGCGTGAGGAGGGAGGCCGAGGCGGGGCGGGGCGGGGCGGGGCGAGGCGTGGAGCAATAGCTCAGCGAGCGCGGCCAACTTCCTGGCTTCCTTAGGGGAGGGGGAGAGAGATATAATGTGGATCGTCGTCGCCGAGTTGGAGCGCGGTGCGGCGTGCGGCGTGGCGAGCTGAGCCCGCACACTTCTTGTAGCGCGGCGAGACAGCAGGCCGGAGGGAAGGGGAAGGGGGAGCGCCAACCTTGCAACGCTAAATTAAACCAATCCGTCTTTGCAGTTTTTGCTGCGCCCCCCCGCTATGAGTGGGGACAGCGCGGGACTTCCCCCTCCCACACCATTCTGTTAACAGGGCGCTGCACCGCCGGTCCTTGTATTCCAAAGCGCGCCTCTTTCCAAGGGAATTCACGCATATTCTTCTACAATTCGAAACTTTACATCTCTCACGGAAAAATTTCCCGTAACCCCTACAAACACTTTCCACGCCGGGCATTCGCTGTGCTGCAGGTCTCACCGTGAGTTACGGCCGTATTGAGCAACGAGACTGTTTTAAGCGAGTGCTCAGGACACTAAACCCTTCTCGACTATCGTTTTCTCTCTGTCTCTGTCTCTCTCTGTCTCTGTCTCTCTGTCTCTGTCTGTCTGTCTGTCTGTCTGTCTGTCTGTCTCTCTCTCTCTCTCTCTCTCTCTCTCTCTCTCTCTCTCTCTCTTGCGCTCTCTGCCCCCTCTCACACCCCTTCCCCCGCAGTAGTTCCCTTCGCGCGTCCTCCAGGGGGCCATCAGGCGCCGCCAGACGCCACACAACGCCGCGCCACACAACGCCGCGCCACACAACGCCGCGCCACGCCGCGCACGGAATTGAACGCGTGTATCGCTGCAACACTTACTTTGCATACATCGGGCAAAACTTGAGCCTCCGCCTCTCTCTCTCTCTCTCTCTCTCTCTCTCTCTCTCTCTCTCTCTCTCTCTCTCTCTCCTGCGGCATCAACAATCTGCGAGCTGCAGACTCAGCCCGCGCCGCCAGCTTGCGCAGATAAATCACCGCGTGGGGCCCGGGGCGGCGCGGCGCCGTCGGGACATTCGCACCTGAGTATAAGAAGGCCGTGGGCAGAGCAGGCCGCCTGCATTGTACGGGGCTGCCTGCCTGTGGCCGGGCCCGGCCCGGGCGGCACAGCGAGGCGCGGGCCGGGAAACGAAAGGAGGGAAAAACAAACACGCTAACGGCGGAATTAATCAGCAGCAGGCGCCACGGCGCGGGCGGGGCGGGGCGGGGCGGGTCGCGTGCCATCGACAGCACACGTGACAGAGCGCCCCGCCCCGCCCCGCCCCGCGGGCGTTCTTCTCCCCTCCCCCGCGCGCGCCGCCCACACACGTCAAATAGAGCCGTCGCAAGCGACTCGATGAAAACGATGACAACTCGAAATGATGGTGTCTTGATCGAGTTATCGCCGACGACAGCAGAGCGCCGCCGCCGGCCCTGGGGTAGCATATCAGCCGGGGCGGGGTGGGGCGGCGGGCGAGGCGAGGGGTGAACCGGGGCGGGGCGGGGCGGGGCGTGGCGGGCTGGACAGCGACACAACCCGCTGAGTCGTCATGTGCGCCAAGCAGATCCCCCGGAAGGATCCTTCAGTAAGGCGCGGAGCTAGGCGAGGAGCGGGAGCAGGTGGTGCGGGGTGCGGTGCGGGGTGCGGTGCGGGGTGCGGGGCGGGGTGCGGTGCGGGGTGCGGTGCGGGGTGCGGTGCGGGGTACGGTGCGGGGTGCGGTGCGGGGTACGGTGCGGGGTGCGGTGCGGGCCGAGGACACCGGAGCACAACTTGGAGCCAGCCAACAGCATCGGCAGCAGCCCCACGATTACACCATTGCGAGGGTCGAGGACGCCCCTGATGCCGACCCGACCGACCCTTTCAGAGCGCGGGGCGGGGCGGGGCGGGGCGAGGCTGCTAGGCCGGGCCGGGGCGGGGCGGGGCGGGGCTCCCGGTCCACCCTGGGGACCACAGAGGGGCCGTGCTACAGGGCCCCGGGCTGGGCCTGCCCCAGGACCCTGCCACAGCCGGACTACTCAGCAGCGATTCCGACGCACACAGACGCCTGCCCTTCCGAGTGACCCTTGGGACGCCGCCGCCTGGCCTGCCTGACCCCGCCCCGCCCCGCCCCGCCCCGCCCCGCCCCGGCCTATTGTCATGTTGCCCGCCCGCGCCCGCCCGCCCGCACCGCACTGCACTCGGTAAAACTTTTACCGCGCGGCGCGGAGCGTGGCATCCCTAATCGCCACCGCTGCAGCCGTTTGCTGTCGGGAGGTGCCGGCCTGAGTACACAGGTCGATATCGACAAACAGAGTTAAACGTGGACGCATACGGCACCACCGTGTGTTATGGCAGGGCAGGGTGAAGAGAGAGAGAATAAAACGCCAGGTCGACAAAGCCTTTCGAATCCGATAATACGCTCCATTTTTAAGGAAGCTTGCTGGCAATAATGATTGATACGCGTCTGACCTGAGCGGGTTACATAGACCAGCTAGAACAGAGCAGGAGAAAAAAAAATGATAAAAACTAGACAAATAAAAAATTGGTAAACTTGATTAAATTATTTGATTAATTCAGTTCAAATTTAGTTCATAAATCAAAATTTTCGTCGGTTTTGAATTTGGTCATCTGAAACAAATGGTTTTCGAGATGCGGCCATATTCTCCCGGACGACGACGAAATCTCAAAACTTGCTAAAGCAGTTGTACTCAATAATACAAGGGTAAAACGGCGACGTTCCCAGCGGCGCACTTTCTGACTCCTCGCGGACCGATAGGCCACCCTCAGCCAACTCCCTCTCTCCCTCTGGGTTTCAATCCGTCCCCGGGGGCCTGACAGCGAATGTGTGTGTGTGTGTGTGTCCCGACGGATGAGGGTTTTATTAAGGCTTTCGCTGCCGTCATGTTCTCGGGACGCATGTGCTCGGCCCGACAGTCACTCCAGAGGTATGTACGTCTGTGTATCAGGGCGGCGACGCGACGAGGAGGGGCGGGGCGCGGGATGGGGCGGGGCGCGGGGTGGGGCGGGCTCCGGTCGGAATCCCTGCGGCAGCGGCGTTGCTTAAATCGTGCCGGAATGATATGAAGGCTTATATGTTTCCCTCGTCGCTCCCTCTCTCCTGTGCCGCGGGGCGGGGCGGGGCGCGGCGGGGCGCACCCCCCGCGGGTACACCCCGCGGGTACACCCCGCGGGTACACCCCGTGCCTGGCGGCTGCTGCTGCTGCAGCTGCTGGCTGGTTTGCACACCGCTGTCCGCCGCCACCTCCCTCCTCCTCGGTTTTGACAGTAACACTGTGCGTGGCTGGCATAATTTTCACAGCGCGGCGCGCACCATTCTGTGTAGTGTCCTAATGGCAAGACTTTGGCAGTTTGGCGGGGAGTTTCACGAGGTCATATCCCCGGCCCCTGCCCCCGCCCCGCACCGCCACTACAACACAATGACTAAAAGTATATTGCAAACGTCGCTCACGGCAGGCGAGGGGGCGTACCGCCGGGCGTACCGCCGGGCGTACCGCACCGCGCGCGGCAAATAAAAAGCGTCGGGAGGCAAACGTGACGCGACGGCGACAAGGGCATAAAAGTAAAAACCAAGAGTGTGCGTGTGGAACGCCCCACCCAGCCTCGCCCCGCCCCGCCCCGCCCCGCCCCGCCCCGCCCAGCACCGCTCCGACACTTCCTCCGCTCATTCGGACGGAGAAGGGGGAGGGGGAGAGATATTACCCCTCCCTCCCCACATCCCTCCCTGCGGCTACGCACTCCGCAGGGACTCCGAGCGGCGCCACACCGCCCGTGGAGGTCAGGGGCTGAGGGCCGCCCCCGCCCGCCCCCGCCCGCCCCCGCCCGCCCCCGCCACACCGCGCCATACCCTCCCCGTCGATCTCCACTATCTCCGTCCTCCTCGCTCCCGCGGGAGTCGCCGGGAGGGGCCGGGAGGGGTAGGGACGCGCACTCATGCTTACTCACTCAGATAACGTTAATTTATGTGCCTTTAAGTTGGTGTACGACAGAGTGGAGTACAGAGCGACGGGCGGCCGGTTTAGACGTCGAAGCCAAGCAGTGCGGGAGCAGGCAGCACCGGCAGGGGGGGGGGGGGGGATGAGGGAGGGAAAGGGAGAGAGAGGGGGAGAGGGAGACAGAGACGGAAAGGGAGAGAGAGAGGGAGACAGAGAAGGAAAGGGAGAGAGAGAGGGAGAGAGAGTTGTGCGGACGATGAATGGAGGACACGGCATGTTTTAATTGCCGGCAACGACTTGTATTTATTGCAGGGCGCCGCACCGCGCCGCGCCCCCGCCCGCCCGCCCCGCCCGCCCGCCCCCGCCCCGCCGCGCCCCGCCCCGCCCACCCCGCCCCGCCCCGCCCCGCCCCGCCCCGCCCCGCCCCGCTCCACTTCCAGAGCGCGCGTTTTCCGATCACGTCGGGGAGCTTCTCGACGGAGAGAGGAAGCAGGAGGAGGGGGAGAGGGGGCGTTACGTCAGACTGACAGCCACGCCTGCACGTCAGGCGAGCGGAGCGGAGCACGCGGAGCACCGCCCCAAGTACCCTCCCGCTCAGCGCCGCACCGCGCCGCGCCGGGCCGCGCAGAGCTGCCCAATATCGAGAATTACCCACCACCGGGTGCTTCAGAGAACACGTCACAGTATGCTGGTTTGACTGCCAGCGGTAGGGTGGGCGGGGCGGGGCGGGGCGGACTACCCGCCGAACTGTTAGCTGTGAAGCGCCCCGCCCGGTGCAGTTCTCCCAACAGCTCGACCCCCGCCCCGCCCCGCCCCGCAAGCACTTAGCGCAGCGCGACACAGGCAGGCAGGGTCCTCACCTCCGACCTCCACCCTCCGCCGCACCCCGCCCCGCCCCGGGCAGGTCGCCCCCACTGGTGACCGCAGGGAAGGGCAGGGAGGTGTGCGGGGCGGGGCGCGGCGAGGGGCGCGGGGCGCGGGGGACCCCGGGCCGAGACGTGCACTCCGTCACCGTGACATTGAGAGCGCGTTAGGCGTGATTGGCTGCTCCGCTCCACCCCGCGCGGGCTCCGCGCCCCGCCCCGCCCCGCCCCGCTGCCCCGCGCCCTGGGGTGTCGTTACAGCGCAGCGCACAGCCTTGCGGTGGCCCAGAGCAAACTGTCCGGAGTGCCACTTGATTCAACATGGCGGCGGTGGAGGCGGTGCGGCAGCGGCGGGCGCGGCCGCCCCATAAGCCGATTGTGGCTTCAGCGGCAGCAGCGGCAGGCACTGAGCGCCCCGCCCCGCCCCGCCCCGCCCCGCCCCGCCCCGCCCCGCCCCGCCCCGCCCCGCCCCGCGCTGAGCCGTGCCCCAGTCGGCCCCGGCCCCGCACGGCTGCAGGCAGAGGTCGTGAGGTCGTCGGTTCGAGGCCTGACCGTGGCCGAGGTCAGCTCGTCCGGCTGCAGGTGAGGCCTGCGCCGTCAATCATGGGGCCGGACCGGAGCAACGTCACGTGACGGCCGAGGCCAGGCCGGCCACCTCACGCCGCGGCCTCCACTGTCGCGCACCTGGACGGGCTGCGGCCGGGAGCGGCGAAACAAACCGGGTATTGCACGGCCGAGGCGTAAACGAGAACACAAAGTTGCGGCGGGGAGTAAGAAACTTGGTGCTGCTGTGCTGCGCCCCGCCCCGCTCCGCCCCGCCCCACCCCGCCCCGCCCCACCACCGATGCGATCCCACACACAGCTCACGTCGCTAGGGCGGCTGCCTCCCCCTCCCCTCACTCTCAGTAACACTACACTGCACCGCACCGGAGACACGCCACGATCTTTGCATCGTGGGTAGGAGGAGGAGGAGGAGGAGGAGGAGGAGGAGGAGGAGGAGGAGGAGGAGGAGGAGGAGGAGGAGGAGGAGGAGGAGGAGGAGGAGGAGGAGGAGGAGGAGGAGGAGGAGGAGGAGGTCTGCAGACTGGGAGGGCCGAGGATGAGACTGGACCGGGCTAGGCTGGGCCGGGCGGGAGCAGAGGGCAAGGCAGGGCACCGCAGAGGCCGTGCGTGCTGCCCGGCCGGCCGGCCGGCCGGGGGCAGAGGCGGGGGCGGGGCGGGGGCGGGGCGGGGCTGGGGGGAGGCCAGGACAGGTCCAGCTGCCCTCGTCTCCTTCCTTTTGATCAGCAGGAACGAGCTCTGCTCTGCAAAGCTTGATGGACCAAATAGACCAGAGGAGAGGCGAGGCGAGCAGGAGGCAGCCAACGAGGTCCGCCCCGCCCCGCCCCGGCACGGCTGTTTGTGGGGCTGCGGTCCGGTCCGGTACGGTAGGGTCCGGCCCGCCCCCGCACTGCCCTGACGTGAGCCAACACGACGGGGAGGGGGGGGAGGGTCCCGGAGCCACCGAGGCCGTCCCCCGTTACGCCACGCTATGCCCTTTCTCAACAGCGGCAGCAGCCAGAGTCCCCCCGGGGGAGGGGGAGGGGGCGGCAGGATGGAGGTTACACACTGCTTTATGGCCTCGTCGCAAGACGGCGTGCAGTGCAGCGCGCTAATGGCGGCCGGGGGACGATAGTGGAGCCCTGGAGGAAGGGGGTGGGGGTGGGGGTGGCGGTTCTGGAGGGCGCCTGGATTATTCAGGTCAAGGAGCAGCGCGGGCCCCGCCCCGCCCCGCCCCGCCCCGCCCCGCCCCGCCCGGCAGGCACGCCCGCGCACATTCAAATCAAGTGCCGTTGTAAAACAGAGGGGCCGCGCGTCGCCGCGCCCGTCGCCGCTTTGCCGGCCGGGAGGAGCCCAAGACCACCTGCTTTACGGTCGGCGGCCTGGCTACTCCGGGCCGGGAGGCACAGCGCCTCTGGGTTATTCAAGGACGCGAGGCCGCAGGCCACCGCGCCGTCAGGGCCGTGGTTATAGGGGAGGAGTGTGTGGGGGCGGGGCGGGGCGGGGCGGGGCGGGGCAGACGCCGTCTGCAGTATAGTAGGTCAACGCATTCCTTCATCGCTGCATTGAGTTCGTAAAAATAATACGACTCGTAGCCTATATGGCATATGTTTTGTACTGCCTCCCCTGAACTTCGCAAGTCCTGACTGCCTCCCCAGGTCAGGTATACGCCACCATAACGCCATCATCCTGCTACCTCAAGGCCCCACCCCTCCCCACCCCACCCCGCCCCGCAAGCTGTTGTGCAGGAGCCTCTCTATAAACAGCCCTGCTGCACCCCGCCTCAAAGGTCACTCGGAACACCACTGCCACCACCCCCGCGCCATAATCAACCCTGCGGGGCGGGGTGGGGTGGGGCAGGGCGGGGCGTTCCAAGCAAACACACGCCAGAATGACGGGGCGGGGTGGGGGGCGTAAAGGGGTAAAGAGGCGATTCGGCGCGCAGAGTTTACCTTGGCGGCCCTGCGCGCGCCCGGCCCGTCAGGGGGGATGCTTGATGATATGGTCATCACCTCTGTACGTGTGTGTGTGTGTGTGTGTGTGTGTGTAAGGCCGGGCAGAGGGGGAGGTCCTCCCTCCCCCTCCCCCTCCCGCCTCGGGAGACCATCCTCAGCCCAGATGGCGCCCAGGGGACGGAGCGACGCCGGGCGTCGCCGACTCGTGACGCGCGCGCGAGCGACGCCGCTGCGGCGCAGAGGGGGAGGGGAGGGGAGGGAGAAGATGGGGGAGGGATCGAGGCGCGCCGCGCTACTGCTACTTCTTTTTTTTACGGCCGTTCGGAGCTCGACTCGGCAGCTAATTAAGTGGACGTCCCGGCCCAGCTCGGCCCGCGACATGCAGCAAGCGACCAGCATTGGTTACAAACTAACACTCGGCGGGGCGGGGCGGGGCGGGGCGGGGCGGGGCGCGGGGAGCATTTTGATGGCAACGTCTCGTCCTCCCTGCGCCGCACCGACCGTATCGTATTGTGGAATCATCCCGGCACGCCCCTGCGAGCACGGAAATGAAGCCGGACCTCGCCCCGCCCCGCCCCGCCCCGCCCGCACCGCGCGCAGCGGCATAATCCGCGTGAAAGCCGCTGGCTCTGTGCGGATATGCACTTCTCTGCTCTGTATCACGCGCGCCGCCCCCGCCCCGCCCCGCCTCTCAAATCACCACTTTATGAAATTTGTCGGGGCGAAAGCACAATAAGACTGGCGCGCTCGATCTGCCGCCCCGCCCCGCCCCGCCCCGCCCCGCCCCGCCGCGGGGGTAAGGCCGCGAGCGCATTCTTCCGGTCACTGCGTAGGCGTGCGCGCCCAACACAAACATATTCTCTTCATATCTCCTCTCTCTCTCTCTCTCGCTCTCACTCTCACTCTCACTCTCTCTCTCTCTCTCTCTCTCTCCCTCTCTCTCCCTCCGGCTAGGTCCGGGCCGCGTTCATAATGCATGAGACCTAAACACAGCCCCACCGGCGGCAGGGCTGGTCAGGTCAGGGTCGGCATGCGCGCTCTTCCTCGCAGGGTGAACTTCCTTGTAGTTCTTCTATCCCTCCTCCTCCTCCTGCAGGTGCTGCTGCTGCGCTGGCGGCGCAGGGCAGGGCGCCGGCCGCATGCATTTTGCGCTGTGCAGACTTTAATATACGCGTATTTATTAGTCAATAAGCCACACGGGTCGGGTCGGGTCGGGTCGGGTCGGGTCGGGTCGGGTCGGGTCGGGTCGGGTCGGGTCGGGCTTGCGCGAGCTTAATTAAAAGACATACACGCCGCGCTGCGCCGCGCCGCGCCGGCCCGAAGAACAAGACTTTTATTCTTTGGGGAAAACGGGCGCGAAATGCGCTTGCGCCGCGCCACAATAACAGTAACATGCAGCGTTTACAAAATCAACGAGAAAGATGAAATAAAATGAAAGGGAAATGAGAAAAACATACAAGAAACGTTTGTCACTGGCCCCTGCCCTGCGGCGCAGCCGCATACGCAAACTTTTTTTCTTTTTGACTTTGGCCGCGCGAGGTGAGTTTTTTTTTTTTTATTTAGCTCGTAACTTGAACGCGAGATTAAAGTGCGGCGGCGCGGCGGCGCGGCGAGGGGTAGGTAAGGCGGGGGATTAGCATAAAACCGTATCTTCCGTTTCGTACCTCGTTAAGGCGCGCGCCTCGTCCCGTTCCGATACTAATTTCACCCCCTTTCCTTACTCGACGCGTGTGCGGCTGATTTGAGCGTGACGCCATAAAGTCGGCCCTTATTTGCATGGAGTAAGTCGGCCCCGGTCGGCCCCCGGCCCGGCGCGCCCCGCCCCGCCCGCGACCTTCAGAGGGAATGCAGCCAGGCAGGCAGGCGCCGCTCACTCGGAATTTGGATAAGGAAAAACAGATATTGTGCATTCAATGCACTCTGCGCCAGATTGCAGGCAGGCGGCGATGGCGGCGGGCGCGGCGCGGCGCGGGGGACGAAGGTCATTTCTTTTAATTGCCCGGCCCCCGCAGCTGTCACCAAGTGTCACCGCCGCCTTTAAACCAGGAAACAGTTCCAGTGCGTTCCATTCCGCTTATTATAGGCGACGCCAACTTTGTCGTCGGCCAACTTTCGTAATTACAGCGAATAGATGTAAAGAATCATTTACTTTACGGGTGCGCCGCGAGGCGAGGCGAACGTGTTGCTTGGCGCGCTATTTCATAAAATGCAGCAGGGCTCTCTATAGAGGGTGAGAGCAATTAGGAAGGAAGGATGGATAAAATCGAGTTACATGCAATTAACCGTCACTTTGCATGAAACATTTGAAAAAGAAAAAAAAGAAGGAAAAAAACATCTATAAACCTCATAGGAGGTGACCAAACTACTACACAGAGAATATATCACTTTGTTGCACCTCGCAAGTTATGTGTAACTATCCCTGCTATGTAAGGGTGGGCCCTGCACCGGCAGAACAACAGGGGGAGGTTAAAAGGGGTTGGGGGAGGAGGGGGGGGGGCACCATACTGACTGCACCCTCTTCAGTCCTTCTCCGGGTGAAATTTAGCGCGCCACTTTAAGACGATGCAAAGCATTAATCTTCCTTTGAATGAAGCGGCGAGGGGCGGGGCGGGGCAGCCTGGCCGGCGCGCTTACGACCGGAGATTCACTACGGAAGGGTCGGTTTGGATCACTTGGCCGGCCCTTGGCAACGTGTTGTCGTCCAGCAGGCGGCTGGCCTCGGACCAGCCCGGCCCGGCCCGGCCCGGGCTACTGATGAGCATTCATTGAATTTCTGAGCAGAAACAGCGCTGGAATTCACCGATATTGTACGAGAATTTGTCGACGGTCTACGTCCCTCCCCCTACCCAGCAAACATTTTCTCGTCTAGTTTTTCAAAAGATTCCCGTTTTTTTGTTGTTTTTTTTTTGTGACAAATTGTCATATTTTACAAATTTTGTCATTCACATGTAAAGCCACAGCTTCTGCGTGCCTTGCAAATTAAAATGAAGTTGGGTCCGGCTCGGCTTTGATTTTTTTATCGCAGCTTGCCATCATTAGCTCCTCAAATGCCGTGTTTTATCTGAAAATCTGACGCATAACCTAAAATATTACGGCGGGGAATAGCTACCGGGAAGTGCTTTCCGCAGTTAACCGGAAACCTCGCGAAAGGTATTTTTTGCTAAGTACTGTCCGCCGCACGCCAGACCCGCTCGTTCTCTCTCCCTGCAAAAGCGAACAGGGTCCTTACAGAATGCACGAGGACCGCCTTCGTATAGGGTCCCAATCTGCAGGCGGGGCGGGGCGGGGCGGGAGGGGCCGGGCCGACGGGGGCGCTAATGCCAAATCGATCGCACTAATCGATTGCTAGCTCGAGTATAGCGTGCGCGCGATTGGCGTGGCGTGGCGTGGCGCTGCGCGGGCGTGCACGCCAGCCGCACAAGCGTGACGGACAGCGCCGGTGGAAGTTTAATTGGCTTGAGTTGTAGCCACGCTCACGCCTCGCGCCGGGCGGGGCAAGGTGGGGCGGGGCGGGGCGGCGGCAGGGTGTTCCACGACCCTGCGGCCCATCGCCACACCGGGGGTCATCGCGACGCAGGGGACCGGGGCAGAGCAGGCGGGGCGGGGCGGGGCGGGGCGGGGCGGGCGGGGCGGGCGGGCGCACCGCTCGGCCTTCCCTCCCGCCATCCCCCTACCCCTCAAGCTCCAGTAACAAATAACAAGAGCGATCTCCCGAGACCGTTTCCGCCTACCCTTCCCTTCCTTCCCTCCAGGGCCACCCCGCCCCGCCCCGCCCCGCCCCACCGGCCGGCTTCCTGACCGTCGTCTCTCTGGTGTGCTCCTGGCACACTGCTGCCGACTGATTCCGAAGAGCGCTCTCCTCGCTCTTTCTCTCTCACTCTCATGAGGCGCGCCGTATAGGTGCGAGAGAGACAGAGCGAGAAAAACGCCCTTCTGAATCAGCCAGCTGCTGGGCTCGGTGGCCCAGCCCGGCGGGGCCTCACACGTACCGTACCGTAGCGTACCCGCTGGAGGGCGGGAGGCAAGGAGTCTCTGGGCCAGCGGGAGGAGGAGGAGGAGGAGGAGGAGGAGGAGGAGGAGGAGGAGGAGGAGGAGGAGGAGGAGGAGGGGGGGGGGCGGCGTGGCAATACAACTCATTAACAAATAATCGGACACGATGGCAGCTCATTCATCAGTAACCGGCCGCTCATGCTCATGTACCCCCCGCCCCGCGCGTCTCCCAGATATGAGAACTACACGCGGATATATCTCTCCGCACACTCGAGTCTTTTCGAGGAAAGCGATTGAATTCACGATGCAGCGGGGCGCAGGGGCTGCTGGGGCGGGCAGGGGCCTGGCCGCGCGCGCAAGCCTCTCCATTACAGCCCACATCTGATAAGGGCTCTCTCTCTCTCTCTCTCTCTCTCTCTCTCTCTCTCTCTCTCTCTCTCTCTCTCCCCCTCTCTCCCTCCCCCACGGAGCGGCTGAAGGCCACCAGAGTGCTGGACACCAGCCGCCCGGGCCCGGCTCTGGGCTCTGGGCCGCCGAGCCAAACCGACTCATTCCAATCGAGAGGGGGAAGTGGGGGTGGGAGAGGGGATGGGAGAGGGAGTGAGAGAGGGGATGGGAGAGGGGATGGGAGAGGGGATGGGAGAGGGGGTGGGACAGGGGGTGGGAGAGGGGATGGAGGAAGGGAGCCAAAGGCAACCGGGCCGCAGGATGGAATAGTAGCGCCGCTACTGCTTGACCTGCCGGCAGACGAGAAAAGAACACTTATCTACGATGAGTGAGTGAGTGAGTGAGTGAGTGAGTGAGAGAGAGAGAGAGAGAGAGAGAGAGAGAGAGAGAGAGAGAGAGAGAGAGAGCGGGAGAGCGCGCGCATAATTCGACTCCCCCGCGCGTGCGTGCGTGCGGGCGGGCGCTGCTTTTAATTGCCGTGGCGTGAGCGCCGTCAGGTGTTCCGTGTCTTCTCCTCCTCGGCCCGACCCGACCCTCCGCCTTATCAATTTTAGGCAACAGCGGTGACGCATGTAGACGGGCGGGGCGGGGCGGGGCGGGGCGGGGTGGGGCGGGGTGGGGCGTCCATGTCCGGGGGGTTAGGAGGGATGGGACTTTGTATCACCCGTTAAATCGAGGCACAACGCCCCCGTACCTCCACGAAAGAAAAAAAGATGCGTCTTTCGGCACGGGTTCGCTACCAGAATGGACAAACTTTACCGAGTCTACAGGCGTCTATTTTCTGTAAGGGGGTAGTTGGCGGAGGGCGGGGCGGAGAAAGGGCGAGGATAGGAGCCAGACTTGGCAGACCTCCCCGCGATCAAATATGGATCGCGAGGGGCCGCGGGGGCCCCGGCCCTGCCCGGCCCCGCCCCGCCCCGCCCCGCCCCCACTGGTCCGGTCATTCCTCCGCGGAGCGGGGCCGGGCCGGGCGGGGCCGGGCGGGGCCGCGCCGGCAGAGCCGCCATTTTGCGCGTTCAATATCCGATTTACACGTCAGGTCATCTCATATCGCCCGCGCACCACACCGACGTGTGATATACATAAGAAATGCATGAGCGCGCTGAGGAGGAGGGGCGCGGGGGCGGGGCGGGGCGGTGGTGAACCCCGCCGTTAACGAAGTCATGAGCTGGTGATAGAGACCCGCCCCGCCCCGCCCCGGCCCAGCGAGGGTATTGCAACCCAGAGAGAGAAACATTTCGCCATCATCGGATCCCCGGATTTGAGCGGCTTCGCGGGGCGTGGCGGGGCGTGGCAAGGCGTGGCGGGGCGGGGCGAGGCGAGGGCGGGGCGGGTTCGTTTTCATTTTGGACGTCCCGACTGACACGAGCGGCGCTCGCAGATCCTTACGCGGAAGAGAAACGCGAACGTGCAAAAATATAAAGTATGTAACTGACTGAAAATGAAGCAGTAGTGTAGTGTGGCTGTTGAGATGCGCCCTTCTCCCTAGTCCTGCCCCGAGTGAGATTGCGCCCGAGCAGGGGCCCGGCCGGCTGCGAGTGTTGGCCGGCGATACTGGCCGCCACCCCGCCCCGCCCCGCCCCGCCCCACCCCACCCCGCGTCTACCCGCCGACTCCGAGGTGCGCTGTCCGGCAGCGATACCCATCAGGCCGCCGACCCCGCTGCGGGGCGGGGCGCGGCGCCAAGTCGTGCGAGGGCCCCGCCCCGCCCCACAGTAGGGGAGCGCGCGGGGACAAGATACGCCAATAATGCATGCCGTGTAGTTTTAACGTTTCTCGACCCATAAATTTCCCCGTCGAGCTGGCTGTCCGTGCGCGCAGCGCAAAGGGATGCGCACGCAGGCCGACCGACCGCTCGTTCGGCCAAGGCGC
Source organism: Frankliniella intonsa (assembly GCA_033675135.1). Taxonomy (NCBI): domain Eukaryota; kingdom Metazoa; phylum Arthropoda; class Insecta; order Thysanoptera; family Thripidae; genus Frankliniella; species Frankliniella intonsa. The sequence goes on along the minus strand of CM066249.1, from coordinate 2,290,873 downwards.
TTGAGGGCGGGGCGGGGCGCGGCGGGGCGGGGCGGGGCGGGGCGGGGGGAGGCCGAGCCCCACAGCGACCCTCCCCTCCCCGCTCACGCCTGCAGGACATCCAGCCGCATATGATAACACGCAGCGACTGCTATTCGGGCCGAGGGCGGTGCAGTGGGCCTGGACTGCCTCCGCTCCCTCCCCAGAGGAGGGGCGCAGATGGCTGCTGCTGCTGCAGGGACCCCTCTATAGGTGGGGGAACGAAAACAAATCCAGAAACTGCCGCCGCAGCACCTCTCTCCGCTCCTTCCTTTACACGCGAACCTCCCAGGGGAGGCCGGGCCGGGCCGGCGCGACGGGCGCCTGCAGACGGGCAGGTAGGCAGGCCCGCCCGACACCCGTGCGGGCGGGCGGCGCACCCATCAGGGGCGCCAGGGCGGGCCGGGCCGGGCGGCCAGGGACCACTCGGGCCCCGCCCTGCCCCGCCCTGCCCCGCCCCGCCCCACCCCACTCCACTCCACGCTACGCTCTCCGCGTGAAGAACAGACGTAAAATTAACGCGGCTCTGGTGCTCTTCTGCCCCGGTCGGGCCGGGCCTGGCCGGTCCGGAGCGAGCGCGCCGGCCGGTCATAAAAGTCGGGGGCCGCGCCGCTACCGACCGGCGAGGGAGGGGAGGACAGGGGGAAAAGGCTTTCGCCCGCGCAACATTTTTCAAACTGTAACATTTTTCAAGTAATAGTAAAGCGAGATCGCGGGTAAAGGGGCACTACGACGCGCTGCGGGGGGTTCCATTTCCCTTCAGAGACTCCCCGCCTGCCTAGGCCCCTGCCCGCTAAGGCCCCTGCCTAGACCCACCTGTCTATCTGTTACCTAGGAAGCAGTTAGGCCCTCCTCATCCATCACGCTCGCTCCTTTCTTTCTCTCCCCGCGCTCACTGACTGCATCGCTCGGCTCGGCTTGGCCCGGCTCGGCTCGGCTCGGCTCGGTCGGCTCGGCTCGGCAGGTGCGCCGCCGCCTCTCAACCAAGTTCCGGTAGAATGCTATGGGCAAAGGCGTCTTGAATATAAACGCCAAAAGATGTCCCCAAAAGTATGTGCGCCCAAACGTGGCTGTGGATCCTGTAGCACACACGCCTTATGGCGCGACATTTGGGACACCCCCATGCATTACAGTGTACCCGCCGTACGGCGCTTGTGCACACGCCTCCCCCCCCCCCCCCCCTGTAGAGTGACGGCCCGCGTGCGTGGCCGAGCACATTAACAAGATCAAACGCACATGACAGCGGGACACAAGTGGGGCGGGGCGGGGCGGGGCGGGGCGGGGCGGGGCGGGGCGGGGGTGTTCCAGCCAGCGCAGCGCACCAATTGATTTGGTTACCGCAGCCGAGGTAACCCCCCCTCCCCTTTACCCTCCCCGCGCACGTCCACGTCCGCGCGCCCTCGGGTACGTTTTAGGTTTCACGCGAATCAGCACCGATGGCAGGCAGATCCCATGAACCAGACGGGCGCGTTATCATAGCGATGTCGCGACGGCAACTCGCTAGACAGATGACGATCGCCATGGAGAGCGCTTCTTACTTTAGCCAGGAGTTCCTACCCTTTTAATCTGTCAAACTTCAACCGCAGTTACTGTTTATACTGTGACGTCAAACTGACCTCAGCGAATACAGCTTACCCTAGCAATGACGACAGTGGTAAGCTCAGGAATCTTTAAGCCAGAATAGATGGAATCTAGTCTCGGATGAAAACGCTGAATCGCTGTAAACCAGAGGGAGCAGGCAAACACGTGCTAAAAGGACTGGGAGAGAAAGGCGCAGGAGTTGGGAGCGGAGGCGGGGCGCAGAGCAGGGGCAAGAGGGTTCTCTGCGCGCTCCAGCCTTTTCGGCACCTCGCCTGTCCCTCCCCGCCCCGCCCCGCCCCGCCCCGCCCCGCCCCGCCCCGCCCCGCCCCCGCGCGCCCGGCCCAGCACAGCCTTTGCCACCTGCCACTCCAATTATTCCCCTTCATACGGCCTGCACAGAGGAGGAGGGCGGGGCGGGGCGGGGCACACCTTAACGAGCTCCCCCCCCCCCCCCACCCAGCTCCGCATGCAGTAATTCATTCATCACACGCCAGCACCACCCCCCCCTCCTGTCCCCCGCGAAAGCTGCGCCCCCGCGCGTCACCATCATAACGCTAAACCCTCTAGCGTTACTCTATTGGATACCGGAGCGGGGCCGCGGGGCGGGGCGGGGCGGGGCGGTCCCCGGCACAACTCTCACCGCCACTCGACCACTCCCCGCCCCGCCCCGCCCCGCCACGAGCACGTGCTGAGACATAAAAGTGTGGAGGCATACACACGCACGCTTAATATTCATATCTGAACGCAGCCTCCGCCCCGCCCCGCCCGCGCTAAATCTAAATCTCCCCCTCCCCGCCCCGCCCCGCCCCGCCCCGCCCGCGCCGCGCATCCTCCTACTACACCCAGACCACCCAGACCCAGCCAGCAGGCGAGGCGGGCAGGGCACGAGGCACCCGCCGCGAGGCTACAAGGCCGGCCCGGCAGAGCGTGTTGTACAGCGGGGAGGTGAGGTGCGCCCCCAGCGCCACGCCACGCCACGCCACGCCGCGCCACGCCACGCCGCGCCACGCCGCGCCACGCCGCGCCACGCCGCGCCACGCCGCGCCACGCCGCCAGTGACGCACGTGGCTGCAAAGATGTAAGCGCGCGGGAATCAGGGGAGCGCAGCGCAGAACACAACGCTATCGGCCGGCAGTGCGGTCCGCTGGCCACGCACACACACACACGGCCAGGCGCACACGTACACGCCCCCCCCCCCCCCCCACACACACACACGTATGTTTTCACAGCGGCGCCCGGGCCGGCCAGCCGGCCGGCCACCAACACAGCGATAAGACAGAAACTCAACCTGGGAGCTCACGGCATATCCGTCCACCGCCCACAATGCAGCCCATGCCATGCGGTACGGTCACGTCGGTCGTTAAATAAATACGAACCACGCAGCTCCCGAGCGGACCGGGCCGGGCAGGGCGCAGCGCGGCGCACAATCAGAAAATAAGATGTCAGTGGCGACACGCGCCGCGCGTGCTCCGCGTGGTCGGCAGTACGTAACGCTTCCCTCCCGCGGGCTGATGTCAGCGCGCTGATGTCAGCAGCCCCTGGCGGGGCCCTGCTGGCGGGGCCCTGGCGGGGCCGGGGGGAATTAGCGACCGGCCGGCCGGCCGGCCAGCAGGCAGCAGTTCCGTCACGTTAGTTGGGACGCTGACTGCGGCGGCCGTGACTGGGGTTGATCATTCCCACAGGACCCCAGAGGGAGGGGGAGAGGGGGAGGGAGAGGGGGAGAGAGGGAGAGGGAGAGGAGAGGAGAGAGAGAGAGAGAGAGAGAGAGAGAGAGAGAGAGAGAGAGAGAGAGAGAGAGAGACGCGCGCATCATTCTGGTCATTACGGAAACATTGACAGCAGGACGGGGCGGGGCGGGGCGGGCACAGCGAAGCTCGCATACCGAGAATCCCGCGCCGCGCTGCCGCCGGTCCATAGCGACGTTTAAAATAAAAAAAAGCATAAAAGAAAAAAATTGACAGCCGTCCAAAGAGGAAAAATGGGTCATCAGGTCGGAAAAGAAACGTCGCGGACTAAGTAGAGTGATATGAATCCCGCGTGCGCCTGACTGGGACGTGAGACACGCGCGAGATATTCCGCACACCTTTCGTAGCGACGGCGTGGCGGGGTGCGGCAGCAGCTGCAGCATACGCCCGCGCGCCCCGCCCCGCCCCGCCCCGCCCCGCCTCACCCCGCCCCGCCCCGCCCCGCCCCGCCCCGCCCCGCCCCGCCCCGCCCCGCCACACCATTGAGGTGCAGCGCGGCCTGAATCAAAGCCACGTCGCACGTCATGTCACGGCGATGACACATGGCGTCATGTGGGCCGTGCTATTCCCCCCCCCCTCTCTCTCTCTCCACCTAGCACTTTCTCTCTTACTCCCCGTTTCTCGCTCTCTTCCGGAATTTCATGCATGAACGCAGGAGAGGGGAGTAGCGGGGCGGGGCACGGCGACACATGACAGGGAGCCGGAGAGGGATGGAAGGGTGGAGTGGGGGGGATTAAGGAGGGAGGGAGGGAGGGAGGGAGAGGGAGAGGAAGAGAGAGAGAGAGAGAGAGAGAGATGGAGAGAGAGAGAGAGAGAGAGAGAGAGAGAGAGAGAGAGAGAGGAGGGGGGGGGTGGGAGAGAGCTGAGGCTGAGTGAAAGGTTCTCAGCGTTATATAGCGGAGCCGGAAAATTGTCCCTACATGCGTTGGAGGAGGACTCTCCCGTTCCGCTATCAACGTCTAGCACGACAATATTTCATAATTCAGCACTTTCTTTTCATATTATTTCTCAGGAGCCGCCCCGCCCGGCCCCGGCAGTGTAACCCACTAAACAAAGGGCGTTATACACAGGGGCGGGGGATCCCTCCCTCTCGTCTTCAAATAAAAGCCAGCGACTGCGCCTTCTTCAGCAAAATTAACACGCTAAACGAATCATGTTTTCCGATACACTGACCCCGCGGCCGGGCCGGGCCGGGCCGGAGGGCTAGGAGAGGAGAGCGAGCCGAGAGAAGGGAGGGGAAGGGAAGGGAAGGGCCAAGTTAAAGTAGACACCGCTAGCAGCGGGGAATAAATTGGGCAAAGGAGCGGGAGCACTGTAAAGAATAATGACGGTGAAAACTACGGAAATCACCGGAAATCACCGCTAATTCCTGTGTCCACCGTAGTATGGTGCATTCCTAAAAAGGCGCGCACCGTACTAGAAATTTTCGAATCCTCGTTACGGACTGCCAAATACGGCATCACCGTACTCAAATAATAGGGTACGGAAGAACCGTGCTTATGACCTCCGCACACCGAAAATGAGGTGCGGTGGCGCCGTATCACCCAGAAAAATGGGTTCTCGGTATGAGACTAAAATGTACTCAATCGAATAGAGACTATTTTGCACTCGAGTTGAGAACAATTTTACTTCTGGTGAGACAAATCCACTTGGTCCAAGTACCAAATGCTATTGGATTAAAGTTTAAGGCACACTTGATCTCAGTACCAAATGCTCTTGGATCCAATAGCATTTGGTACTTGGACCAAGTGGATTTGTCCCACCACAAGTAAAATTGTTCTCAACTCGAGTGCAAAATAGTCTCTATTCGATTGAGTACATTTTAGCCTCATACCGAGAACCCATTTTTCTGGGTATACTCTGCGCTCCGTAGTCGGTTTCTAAAACGAACATGGACACCGTAGTTGGTTCCGTACTACAATCTTGTTTTTTTTTCTTTTTCTACAGTGAGGGTGGTGGCGGGCGCGTGGGCGGGGGCGGGCAGAGGGGCGGACGTAGGAAGTCGAGGGAAGGCCGACTTTTGATGCAACGCCCGGGCGGGCAGGTGACGGCTGGGGCGAGGGAAGGAGGGGGTGCGGGTGCCGTACGCTGCTCGCTCGCCCCCGAGGACGCACAGACGTACACCAGGGGGATGCCACACTCGGCCGGGGCGGGCGAGGGTAGGCGGGCGGGGGCGGGGCGGGGCGGGGCGGGGCGGGGCAGGCGGGGCGGTAGGGTGGCCAACTTTGCGACAAGTTCCCCTCCGCTGCGGTCGGCGCGCCCCGCGCCACCAGCCTGCCAAGGAAGCACTCATTTTCGCCCAGTTCAGTTCTGATGAAATGAGCTCCCACCGCCCCGCCCCGCCCCGCCCCGCCCCGTCCCGGGCTGAGGCTCACCGCAAGGCGGGGCGCGGCGGGGCGGGGCGGGGTGAGGGGCAGACAGGCCGCCGCGGTGGAAAGGTCTGGGGGCACGGAGGACGCTTAGGCCCCTTTCAGCCTTGGGAAAAGAGGAGGAAATATGGAAAACATGCCCTTCAGTGGGTCGCTCTCTGTATATAGCCTTTAAGCCATGATAAGGCCCACCGCCCCGCCCCGCCCCGCCCCGCCCCGCCCCGCCCCACCCCGCCAGCACACACGCGCCGGGCGGAGCCAGCCTGCTCCTCACTGTCAGGGTATGTGTCAGCACGGCCTCAGCGCGCGCCGCGCACTCCAAACAATATTGAGAATATCGGCACATCACCACATCATTAATAAATTTACGGTGCGTAAACAAACACTCGAGAAAAAGAAATGAAAAGTTTATGGTCCGCGGTGCATTTGCACAAAAGAAAACACTTCAATGCGAAAAAACCAGACGTCGACAGACAGCTGCACTCACACGTACGCACCGCCAGAGAGTGTGTTGCGTCGGCAGAGTTGTGCGTCCCGCCCTGCGGACCATGTAGTCGACATGACTTCTACCCCTCCATCAAAGAAGTCAGCCTCTCTCTCTCTCACTCTCTCTCTCTCTCCCTCCCTCCCCCTCTCTCTGCATTCGCACGACGCTCCCAACTGCTGATGTCTCTGAAGAAATACTTGAACCTAGTTAGACCGCCCTCAAACACATAAGCAGCCCACGGCACTACTTGCAAACAAGAATTAGGGCCCCTCCCCGTTCCTCGCCGCTCTGCCCCACCCCACCCCGCTCCGCCCCCGTCTTACCGACCCTCCTCCTCCTCCTCCTCCCTCTCATGCAGCCCACCCTAAATGACTTACACGAAACAATCACGAGTCACAATGAAGGGGTGCACAGGAATAACAAGAGCCCTGGCGGCCCGCCCCGCCGCGCCCCCCGCCGCGCCCCGCCGCGCCCCACCCAGCACAGCGAGGTGGTGGTGGTGGTGGTGGTGCTTCCCGAGGCTGGCTCCAGGCGTCGAAGCGCCGACCCAGCGATTCCAATCAAAACTTAATAGCTCTTTGTGCCGGAGGCGGCGGCGGCGGCAGCGCGGAGGGAGACCAGAAAAGGAGGCAGGGGGGGAGGGGGCGAGAGGTGGGGGCGAGGGGTGGGCTAGCACGTCAAAAGGGAGGAGGGGGGGGGGGGTAAAATTAAACGAAAAAAATGTGACGTCGGTGGAACGAGGGCCTACACAACGTGTCGGGGAATAAGCGGCGGCGGGCGGGGCGGGGCGCGGGGCACCACACCACACCTCACCTCACCTCGCCTCCACAGCCCGAGCCTCGAGGTAGGGAATGAATGAAATTGGAGAGAGGTGGCAACAAGCGAGAGGACACGGCAGCACACGGGAGAAAGGGCGGGCAAAAGAGAAAGAGAGAGAGAGACTGAAAGGGAAAGGGAAAAAATGTCATGAAATGGGGGCCTTGGCCGGGCCGGGCCCGCGGCGCCACGCGGCACGGCACGCCAACCACCAACACAAACACACCGACGCGACCCCCGAGGAAAATGACTCGTGTCGCGACGAATCGCGGGGACTATTTACAGTCGAATGAGGTGTAAATAACGAAGTGAAAGTGGTGTACAGACCCGTCATTACGAGCACGGCACGAGCAGTGAGGAGGGGGGGGAGGGGGAGCAGTGAAATAAAAACACGAAGCGGGCGGCGTAAAAGGGCGCAGAAATTCCTCACCCGCTGCGCCGGGCCGGCTATGCGCACGGCCGGGGCGGGCCGGGCCAGCAGCCGAATTGTACGCTATATTTTGCATAATCCACAATGCAAACGTGAGCGAGAGAAGACAGCCCTGGCGGAATGCACCGCCTCCTTAACACACTGCCCCCCCTCTCCCCCTCCCCCGTCCCTTCTCTTCCTCCTGGCGGACCCAAGTGCCTATATTTCTCGTTTAATGGCTGAGTGCACGTAAAAAGGAGAGGGGTGGGGGCGGGGTGGGGCGGGAGAGGGGACGGGAGAGGGGGCAATATTGCGTGGATTATGTGTCTTCCCTTCCTCCCGCCAGGCAGCAGCAGCAGCAGCAGCGGCGGGGTCTGTCTTGTCGTCGAGCGCGTAGAGGAGAGGCGAGGAGAGGCGAGGCGAGGCGAGGCGAGGCGAGGAGAGGAGAGGAGAGGAGAGGAGAGGAGAGGATTGCAGGCGGGGCGGGGCGGTGCGGGGCGGGCAGGTGGGCCGGCCGGCGAGCAGGCGTGTACGGCGGGCCTGCCTAGGGGGCGCTCAGCGGGCGCACGGCCGGGCCGGCCGGGGGGGGCCAGCCCTCGTGTGAACCGGTGCATGCCGAGGGCTAACAAGCACGCCGGCGCGACAAAGAGAGCGCGCCCCGCCCCGCCCCGCCCCGCCCCGCAAGGAGCCGCGGCAATGGGCCCACCCGCACCAGACATGTTAGGGTCTAGGGGTATGCGGAGTGAAAAAAAAATAAAAAGACGAGCGGTGCGGTGGGAGGGACGAGGCTAGAGAGGGGTGCGGCTACGCCCCGCCCCGCCTCGCCCCGCCCCGCCCCGCCCCGCCCCGCCCCGCCCCGCCACAGGCCGGTGAGCGGGGCGGGGCGGGCAGTCGGGTCAGCCCCGGCCCGGATCAGGGAACCAAAGGCCTGCTGCTGCCGCTGTGCTGCTGCTGTGTCTCAATGGGGTCGGACATCAAAGTGACCAGCAAAAATCTGCGCGACCGTGCGTGCGCGCGCGCCCGTGCGTGCGGGTGCGTGCGTGCGTGTGTGTGTGTGTGTGTGTGTGTGTGAGTGTTGGTGCGGGGGGAGATCAAAGAAGGGAAGGAGGCTGAAGGCAGGGAGGGCGGGAGGGAGGGAGGGAGGGAGGGAAAGAAAAAACAACATCCCGACGAAAACAGCGTCGGTGTGTAGTTGAGGCTGCGACCTGAGCGCCATGTTCAAACGAGTGGACGAGACGGGGCCGGGCAGGGGGGGATGCAGGGCCAAGAAAGGGTCCTCCTCAAGGGCGGGCCCCGCCGGGCCGCAGCGCCGTCGGTCAAGGGCGCCTAAAACAGCACGCAGAGGTCGCCCTGGCTGGGAGCCCTATCGCAGCTCCGGCCCGGCCCGCCCCGGCGCGGCGCAAGGCAAAGCCGCTTGGGTGTCCGCCTGGGACCGCGCTGAGCTGAGCGGGGCGCCGGGCCGGGGCGCGCTCAGCACCGGGGCCTGACCAGACTGACAGTCAGCAGGCAGGCGCCGCCGGGGGCGGGGCGGGGCGGTGGGGGGCGCGGAGCACGGTGTCCGTGGTCCTGTCCGAGCCCCTGCGTGCCCAGGGGGGGGGGGGGGGGGTCCCCATCAGTACACCCCAGCCCAGCGCGACGTATCACCCACAGTAAATTGAGGCCGACGAGCGGACGGGACGGCCCTATAGCGCCATAGAGGACCAACACAGCGCCGCCGTAGTAGGAAAAATGCAAATTTTAACCAACCCCCCTCCCCCCACTGAAAAAAAAAAGTCTTAAGGTTTGCCTTATTTTATTTTTTTAAAAATTAGACTGGCGAGGTAGTATGTATGTGTGTGGGGGAGGGGAGTTATTAAGGATCCCCTTGGCCACACTGGTGTCCGGCCGAGCGGCCAGCACCTTCCAATCACGCCCCGCCCCGCCCCGCCCCGCCCCACCCCGCCCCACACCGCCCCGCCCCGCCACGCCTCCCACAATGCAACAACTGATAGACTAGATCTGTCCCATTGTACAGCGGAGCACTAGGCGCCTCCCCCTCCCCACCCCCAACCCTCCACGTCCGAATAATTCCGTCCTCATCTCTTTTCATCTGCGTGCGCGCTCCAACGCGCTGTAGTGACCATCAGCTGGACCCACACGCACCGCCCCCGCCCCTACCTCCCTCCCTCCTCCTCCCTCCCGCCTCCTCCTCTCTCCCTCCCTCCCCCCCGCCCTCTCTCCGTCGCGCGCGCACGCATAGATTAGCACAGTCTGCTTGTTTACTCGTGGAGGGACGCGAAAAATCAGCACTGTCCACAAACCGACATCAGGGAGGCAGGCAGGCCGGCAGGGGAGGGGCGGGCGACGCTGTCCGGCGGGCGGGGGGGGCGGGTGGGGCGGGTGGGGCGGGTGGGGCGGGCGGGGCGGGCGGGGCGGCCTGGGAAAGGACTACGAGGGCGGCATGTCGGATTAAGGACCCTGCACAGCGCTGGGCCGCGGGGCCGGCTCGCCTCGCGCCGAGAGAGGGCGCTCCGCTCGCGCCGCACATTCCGCGGGCCAGCGCGCTGCCAGTATTGTTATGACAGTTATTAATTGTGACAATAACCGTTATTTTAAAGGGGCGCGACTGTTCTTGTGCGCGCGCTGGTCAGGGGTTTGTGTTGGTGGTGGCCTGCGTCCCGCCCCGCCCCGCCCCGCCCCGCCCCGCCCCGCCCCGTGCGCAGCAGGTAGGGGGCGGGCGGAGCGGGGTCAGGGCTGCGAAGCTCGGCACTTCACGATGACGAGCCTGTTCATCATCATTGTTTTAACTATTGGCAGCACTCCTCGACGGCATCACCACCTTACCCAAGGGCTCTATTCCTAAAATGGAAAAAGGAGAGAAGAGAGGATGAGAGAGGATGAGAGGGGAGGAGATGGGAAGGAGAGGGGAGGAGAGGGGAGGAGAGGGGAGGAGAGGAGAGGAGAGGGCGCGGCGACCCTACCCTGCTGCTGCTCGAAGTTTCCAGACTATCGGCCGAAGTCGTCCGCGTAGCGCTGTAGTTTTAATGATTAAAAAGTGTGGGAATGTTCCTCCACTGCGAATGTGGGCCAGCAGGCAGGCTCGTGCAGCCCCGCACCGCTCCCGCAGGGCTGGGGCGCGACCCCACCCCGCCCCGCCCCGCCCCGCCCCGCCCCGCGTGCACCCATCTTGTGCATAAGGCACGAGTCAATCTCGACAAATCTTTTCAGAGACGTTCATTAAATCTGGATGGACATGGGGGTTATTCCAACTGGCGGTCCACAAAAGGCCGCGGCGGGGCGGGGCGGGGCGGGGCGGGCCGGACCCGAGCCGCGTCCAGCAGGGGCTGGGTCTCCGCTCCGGCCCGGCCCGGCCTCCTCCCCCAGGCGCCGGCGCATACAGCTCGTATTTGAACAATTTATTACGAGAAACTCCGAGAGTCGCTACAACGCGGCAAACAAGTCTCAAAGTTTGAGCCAATAAAATTAACTTGGTTTATTCCCGCCATCCCAGCATACACCGAGCGCGCCGCGCCGCGCCCCTGATAGTGCAGACGCGGTGACAAAGTTACAGATAGGTGACGTCAGCCATGGTTTACGGCGGCGTTGCGGTACCCTGCTACCCAGCAGCCCAGCGCGAGTCTGGGCTGGGCAACCGGACCTAAACAGGCTACATCTGATAAAATCCATCCGATGTACTGTGGGTTGTCTAAATGCAGGCTTTTTAAAGACCACATTGCCTGCTTTTCAGGCGGATTCCAGGGGCTGATCAGGGGGAGGGGGCGATCCCGCCTCTCGCACCTTCCCCGTGAACCAGGGTGAGTCCCTCCTTCTCCTCGCCTGGAGCAAACGGTTCGACACGAGCGCTTTAAGGAGCTACTCCGCAAAGCTTTAAAATTCTCCCAACGCGCCTCCACCTCGCCGTGCTCAACCCCGAGCTAGCGTGTGTGTGCGAGCGAGAGGGAGCGAGGGGGGGCGCGAGGGAGCGAGACAGAGCGAGAGGGAATGCTACAAGGCAGGGCCGGGCCGGGCCGGGCCGGGCCGGGCGCGTTGGTGTGAGTGTGTTGTTGCGACTGAGAGAGAACGAGGCGGAGAGAGTCATGAAAGAGAGGGGGGGGGGGGGCGCCGGGAGAGGAGAGAGAGAGAGAGGGGGGGGGGGGGAGGCATCGGGTGCGAGCGAGGGCGTGTGGGCGAGAGAGAGAGAGAGAGAGCGGCGCTAGGGACGGCTGGGCCTGGGGCTGGGCCTAGGGGCGGGGAGCGGAGGGGCGTATCGACCCAAAGTGCGCGGGGCGGCGCGGGGCGGCGCGGGGCGGCGCGGGGCGGCGCGGGGTAGCCGAACTAGGCCGTCCCGTCCCGTCCCGGCCAGTCCCGGCCCGTCCCCTCCCTGCACCCGAGAGAGAGACCATAAGGGCGGTGCAGTCTAGAGACAAGGACAGATATGCGCACGCAGATCAATAGGGCAGGGAGGGAGGTGAGCGGTACCCACCCCCGCACCACACCGCACCGCCGCGCACCGCCGCCGGCCCGGCCCGGGGGACACCGCGCTGTGCTGTGGGCATAGGTTGCACTGGCCGCCCGGGGCGGGGCGGGGCGGGGCGGGGGCACCCCTTCAAGGGCCTAACGGCGCCGAGCAGTGCGGGGGCGGGGCGGGGGCGGGGCGGGGGCGGGCCCCATGTGCCATGTGCACTGCAGTCGCGCACAGCAGCACGGCGTGGCGGGGGCACGAGTTAGAAACCGGTGACGTGCCGTGCCGATCTGTACCGCTCGCGCTAACCACGCTGCCACGGGCGTGGCGGGGCGTGGCGGGGCGTGGCGGGGCGTGGCGGGGCGTGGCGGGGCGTGGCGGAGCGCGGCGGGGCAGGAGGAGCGCAGAGAGAGGCAGTCGGCCGCAGAGCTTCTCTGGTCCCAAATGTAAACACGACCCTTTCAGAGGTCATTGTGGCCTCCTTTGTTTACACACTACAGGCAGGCCCCGGCGTGGCGCTGCTGAGCCGTCCTCTGTCGAGCCTGCCCCCCCCGCCCCGCCCCGCCCCGCCCCGCCCCGCCTCCTGGCACACCTCGGGGGCGGGGTTGGGCGAGCATCTTTCGTTACCGTCGCTTCCTCTCCCTCCCCGTCCCCATCCCCCTCCGCCGCCACCACACCACCAGGGCCCGGCCGCCGGCTACCCGCGCCGCGCACGACACTCAAGGCCACGGGCGGCGTGGCGTGGCGCGGCGTGGACGGCTGGCTGAGCACGGTGAAAGGGTTGCGGCCGACAAAGGGCCATGCATGCATTTTCCAAAAATACTATTTCATTTACGGCGATAACGCAAACAACAACAGCAGCAACTTGGAGGCGAGGCGTTCGACTCCACCAAAAAGCTGGCAGTCGCGCCCAACACTGCAGCACCCCGGCCCACCCCGCCCCGCCCCGCCCCGCAGGGGTCGCAGGCCAGGGCCGCGTTGCGAACTTTTGCACCGCAAAAAGCGCGCCGCGCGTCACGGGGCGGCCCGGCCGGCCCCCGGCTGGCCATGGCGCACGAGTTAATCTGCGGTCCTGTTTAACGCAAGTCTCCCGACACAGAAACAAAGTTATGTCGTTCCATCGGGCCGGCCGCGCCGCGCCCCGCCCCGCCCCTCCTGCAGGCCGCGGGGTTAGAGCTAGGGGGCGCACTCCTCTAGGGGCAAATAAACGCACCTGCGGGCAAAAGTAATTTCAAATACCTTCGCGAGGGCGACGCGGGGGGAAAATGGGGCACAAAAATAAAAGTCTCTTTTCATAGGCCGAGGCGTACAAACTGAGCGCATTTGAATCTCTTGCGCGAGACGCCCTGCGGAACACTACTCAGTTACAGTTCCTGTAATAATCCATTTTCTTAGAGACGTTCCGGCTGCCTACCTCACTCGGGGCACCACTCACCACGCCGCAGCGGAATCCCGTGAAACTCACCTGCAAACAAACAAACCAGGGAACGAGCATTAGTCTACGATTATCACGGCGGCGGTGCAAGACAATGACACAGAGCTTTTACGGCCCCTCAATTAAAAGCCGCGCGGCCGGCCAGCCTCCCCGAAACGTTCCACTTTTTTTTTGATCGGGTTTGGAACGCTAACTCGGCAGTTTCCCCTCCCGCTCACGCGCCGCCCAGCCCGGCCCGGCCCGGAGGCCGGAGGCCGGAAATCAAGGAGCTCGTCTGGCCGTAATTTATCGGCGAGCTCCTACAGCACTAACGGCGCGGATGCGCCAATAACGGCCGGAGCCCCCGGGCCCCCGGCCCCGGGCCGGGCCGACTTGTCTCCCGCCGCCCGCCCGCGGCCCGGCCCGGCCCGGCCCGGGGCCCCACGCGAGGGGCGCCACCTGGTGGCGGGAGCGCCAAGCAGTGCCAGCAGCAGCAGGCTCACGCTCACGCTCACGCTGAGCGTGCGTGCGTCGCGGTAATGAGAGAGTCCCGAGTCCAAGTTTGAGCATTAATCTGGACCGCTATTGGACCCGGGCGGCCTCCTGCAGCCGGGCCCCTGGACTACTACCCCTCACGATATGCTAAGCCAGCAGCCCAGCCCTCCTGACGGAGTGACTAGCGCTGCCAAAGGCACTTCCAGCTCAACACAAACACGCAGGGCCTCACAGCGCCCCTCAGGTGGGAGGGCCGGGCCGGGCCGGGCCGGGGGCAAACGATCCCCACTACAGCAGTAATGCCAACTTTCCCACAGCAGCCCGGGCCGGGCCGGCCTGCAGCGAGGGGTCCGCCCCGCCCCGCCCCACCCCGCCCCGCCCCGCCCCACCCCGCCCGCTCGGCAGTCTGCACGGCTCAGGACCTTTACGGCGCAAGATTTGCAGCAATAGCAGTGGTGCTGGTGGGCCTGGCCCGCCCCGCCCCGCCCTGCCGCGCGCGGCCCCGCTGACGTTTACGACGGGGCCACCATAAGTCATAAGTCACTCACGGCAAAGGGTCAGCAGCCCGGTGCGGTCCTATGGCCGGCCCGGCCCTTACGGGGAGGATAACAGGAGAAAAGTCAGCAGCCGCAGTGGTGGCGGTGGTGGTAGTGGTGGTTGCAGTCGTGCCGGTGGTGGCGGTGGTGTTTGGCACGGCCGGGACATGAGCCCTGCTGGCAGCGTCACCGCTCTCTGTATGGAATGGCCCGCACCGCGCCGCGCTCTTGAGCCCACTGCACCAGGCCTGGACCTAACAGCCCGCCCTGCGGACGGACTTGGCGGTTAAGGGCCGCAGCAACATGCCCTCTGCTGGCACGCCGGCCGACATGAGCGCCAGCGTGATCCAAACTATTGGGATCCAGCCTCGCGCATGTCACCCAGAAAAGTTGCAGGAACCATCGTATGGCCAGCTCAGGGACAACCATATAATTATGTTTGAGACAGCCATATTATCGTCGTGCAGACCATAATTTTGTGAGCTCAACTGTTATATTGATATCTCAACCATGATTTTATGGTTGTCCCTGAGGTAACCATACGATGTTTGCCGCGATTTTTCATTTTCAAGGTGATGTGTGCAGACGTTTCCCCCGTCATTTTTAGCCGCACCCTGCTTTACTACTACAACTGACTGACAGACATTTTCCCCTCAAACAAGCGCAGCAGGGAGCTTTTGCTCCAGCGGCGTTTCCTGGAACTGGAAGCGCGCGGTGCGGTGCGGTCCTGGAGCTGAAAGAGCTCCCTCCCTCCCTCCCTCCAGCGTCCTGGAGCCAGCCCAGCCCAGCCCAGCCCGCGGCCTGATGGGTTGGCTGTACTAATCTGCATGGAAATGTGCGCCGCGCAGGGCCGGGCCGGGCCGGGGAGAGAGAGAGAGGCGGCTGGCTGTGGCCTCAACGACAGCCAAGATTGTTTTAGGAAAGCACACCACACCACGCCACACCACACCAGAGCACAGCGCACCGCACCGCACCGCGCGCCAGGCCACGCCAGGCCACGCCAGGCCACGCCAGGCCACGCCAGGCCACGCCAGGCCACGCCAGGCCCGCTATCGCGCTGCACGGACGAATGCCAGCACCAGCGGATGCGGATGAGGTCGCGGCCACAGAGGGAGAAAAAAAAAAGAGAAAAAACAGTTCCAGAATGGAACGTGGAAGCGAAAAACAGTTCCGGACTGGAACGTGGAAGCAAATGATGTGCATTGTTATGTTATGTTTTTATATATATTAAATTGGTGCTAGTTGTAATAGCAGACCCATTGGAGCGGGCGCTGGGCTCTGCATACTCCCGGGTTATGTACTTTTTTGTACGTAGATATGTAAGTCTATGTGCATGCGTAGCTTATGTAAAAAAAAAATCGTACATAGTTAAGCATAAATAAGCTTAAATTGTGCATAACTACGTACTGTTTTTTTCATAATTGTGTAAGAAACTTTACGTAAGCTACGCATGCACATAACCTTACGTAGCTACGTACAAAAAAGTCCGTAAACCGGGAGTGTGTGTGTAAGGGGCACGTACAGGAGAAGACGGGAAGGATACACATGCCTCTCTGGCGTATCGGATGTACCACGTACTGTACACTGTGTTGTGGACCTTATTGCGAAGGTAAGTCAGGGCAAACAAGCAAAATCGCCCTTCACGTGAGGACTGTCATTCCCTCATGTTTGTAGATACGCGGGCACGACGGTATTTCCTCTTTTATTTTCTTTACCGAAATAATAAAAAGCAAAAGAGTGCGGACGCGAGCGCGCGCGGCAGCGGCGGACGTAAAGCCGCCCCGCCCCGCGCCGCCACGCCCCACTGTGGTAAAGAATTATCCACTCGCTGATTTTATGAGTTTGCTCGCCGCAGCGGCAACGGTAAACAGCGGCACTGCTTATGCGCTTATGCTGTCGCGTGACACGTCTGCCAATGCGCCCCGCCCCGCCCCACCCCACCGCGCCCCGCCCCGCTCCGCCGCGGCCCGCCTAGCCCGGCCGCGAGGGCCATACTGGCACACCTTGGGTCGGGCCCGACCTGCAGAACTAACCGAGTTGCATGTTCCGCAGCCATAGAGTGCAGGGCCGGGCCGGGCCGGGCAGGGCAGGTGCGGTACAGATTGAAACTGCAGCCCACTCCAACCACTTAGGCGGCAGGAAGAGGGGTGAGGTGAGGTAAAGTGAGGTGAGGTGAGGTGAGGTGAGCTGAGCGTGAGCTGAGCTGAGGGGCACTTGAGCACTGAACCTTGATTCCAAGTTTACATCTCTTAATTCTATCATAAGCCGGGGTCAAGTTCACCCGCAGTCGGGCCAGTTTTCACTAAGTCAAAACGGGATACTTCTCAAGGATAATTCTGGACAAAATTCTTATCATTTAATAGCAACAATTTTTGATTTTTTTGCCATGCAAACCACGATCACGATGATCCTGGTTGGTTAGCTGAAAGTGGCTGGCGTCTCCAGTATACGGGAGGGGGCAGAGGCAGAGGCGGGGGGAGCGCTAGGGGAGGTGGAGAGGAGAGGTGGAAAAGAGGTGGAGGAGAGAAGAGAAAAGATGAGAAGAGCAGAGAGGCGAGGAGAAAGGAGAGAGAGGAGAGGAAAAAGGAGAGAGAGGAGAGGAGAAAGGAGAGCGAGGAGAGGTGGAGGAGTGTCCATTAGGGGATAAACGCGTGACGGACTCGGGCGCTGCACTTTCTTGTCGGATGGATTAGAGGCTCACAAGGGTTACCGGGCGGGTGATCTGGGGGCAGAGTGAGGCGTGGCGGCGGGGCGGGGCGGCGGGGCGTGGCGGGGCGTGGCGGGGAGTGGCGGGGCGCGGCGCGTGGAGGTGGACAAGGTCCTGTGGGGGATGCCGGGCTAGCCATCCATCCATCAGGACCTGGCTGCGCTGTCTCATCTGAATCCCATGCAAAAGCCCGCCGCCCCGCCCCGCCCCGCCCCGCCCCGGGCGCGGCCACCCCCACGCGCTGGTGGGCCTGGCGGGCCTGGCGGGCCTGGCGGGGCAATCTCGAGATTACAAGACAAACTTTGCAGCGCCTTTCGTCCTGTCCCAGCGGAGGACACCGCCCCGCCCGCCACACCTGCCAGCCTCCTGGCCAGCTAGCTCCATCCAGCGCGGCGGGGCGGGGCGGCCACTATCAGTGCCAGCAGCAGCGCCACCGGCCGGGGTGGGGCGGGGCGGGGCGGGGCGCGGCGGGGCGCGGCGGGGCGGGGCGGCAATGCCATCGGGCGGGCGCGAAAGGAATCCGATTAGGCGCACACCAAATTACTGGCGGGGCTGTACATAATACCCGCGCCATATAAACGGGACGAAATGGCCTCCTCCCCGCTTGCGCGGCGGGGCGGGAGAGGGCCAGGGGCCGGGGGGGGGGGGGGGGGGGGGCTCCACCTGCCGCGCCAATCAGCACAGCTCCGCTCCAGAGCCGCCTATCTGAGTGGAGCCATCGAGAGCGACCGCTTAGGACCGCAGCCGCACAGGGACAGACCGGCGGGGACAAATTCCAATAAATGAAATATCTTGAGCAGCAGCCGTGGAAAATACGGCACGAGAAAATTGAAGGTGAAATTGAGTTAAAAAAGAAATTACTAAAGGTGTGCATAAAGGGAAGAAACTACCTCATTGGGGTGCTGGTTTCCGATGCGAGGTGGCTAGGTGAGGAGAGGTAGGGGTAGGCTGTAGGCGGCGGGGCGGGGTCGTTCCGTGCGCTAACGAGGCACGATGATGACCGGGCCTACGGCGCCTAGCCTACGGCCCATGGCGGTGCGGCCCGTGGCGCCCCCTGGCGGCGGCGGCACGCGACACGCTTCATTAGACGGGTCATCGCCACCTCATTGAACAGCCAGCACACGGCCGTAATACGTCAGGGTGCGCAGCGCCACGCCGCACGCGCGCACACACACACACACCTGCCGTGAAATTGGATAAGCAGCAGAAGGCTAGATGGTTTTGCACAGGGCGCCTAAAAAAATTGTACCGTGCGGCATGAGCCAGCAGGAGAGAGCAGGAGGGACAGAGAGGGAGAGGGAGGGACAGAGAGGGAGAGGGACAGGGACAGAGAGAGAGAGAGAGAGAGAGAGAGAGAGAGAGAGAGAGAGAGAGAGAGAGAGAGAAGGGAGAGAGAGAGAGAGAGAAGGGAGAGAGACCAGCGAGCGGTGGTGGCGGTGGAGGAGAGGCTTGTCAGGTCAGAGCAGACAGATGTCGACAATTACACGAGCCGCACTGATATAAGGCCCCCCTCCCCCGACACTGAGAGGGACGCGCGGCGCGGTTTCGGTTCAAATTATGAGGTGATCAGGGCGCCGCTCGCCTCCCAGCTGCAGCGGCGGGGCGGGGCGGGGCGGGGCGGGGCGGGGCGGGGCGGGGCGGGGCGGGGCGGGGCTCATAGCGCACCGCGCCGCACCGCCCAGTTACGGCCGCGATAATGTATGCATACTGCAGTCGCGCGCTACGCGCCGCCACGCTGCGGCGGCACATACCGTGGACATATCGCGGGCGAGCGAGAGAGAGGGAAGAGAGATGGCGAGAGAGAGCGAAAGGGAGAGGGAGAGCGAGAGAGGGAGAGAGGGAGAGGGAGAGAGGGAGAGAGGGAGAGAGCGGGAGGCGCAGAGACAGACGCGGCGGCCGGTGACCGCCGCCCCGGGGCCTAATAACACAGCCGCAGGCGCGAGTCGCGACTCCTTTCGCCGCGATAACGTCAGGTCGAGACGAATGTAGGGGCGGGGCGGGGCGGGGCGGGGCGGGGTGTGGCAGAGAACAGTCGACCGCCGCCCCCCGCCCCGCACCGCCCCGCACCGCCCCGCACCGCCCCACAACCCCGAGTGCGAAAACTATATCCCTGATGCCCTTTGCGACTAACACAGCAGAAGAAATAAAGTTTTTGTTGCGTTTCCCAGCGCGCTAACAACAACAACAACAACAAGTAGGCAGTAGGCGCGACGCAATTACCTAACGGCGGGGCGGGGCGGGCGCGGCGTACATCAGCGCTATAGGCCAGCCGATGTTAATATAAATTGGGGATAAGCCCCGCGCGAGCACTGGCGCCCCGCCAGGGCTTGTCCTGCGCCCGCCCCGCCCGCCCCGCCCCGCCCCGCCCCGCCCCGGCCTACAGGCGCACAACCAGAAGAGGCTGGCGAGGACGAAGACACCGTCTTAACACGCCGTGCCGCAGAGGTGGTGGTACGGTGTAGCGATATCGGGCGTTATTATCAGGGGCGGGGCGGGGCGGGGCGTAGCTGTCTGCCCAGGTGACAGAGGGGTATCGGGTGTGCGAGCCAATGGCTTTACGTAGCCCGGGGCCATCCGGCCGCGCCACAGCGCAACCAGGGGAGGCGGGCGCGAGGGCGGGGCAGGGCAGGGGAGGGCGGGGCAGGGCAGGGGCAGGGCAGGGGGCAGGGCGGGGGCAGGGCGGGGCGGGGGCGGGGGAGGAGGGGGCGGGTTAGGTTAGGGTACGAGGACCGGGGGGAGGACGGGCCCGCCAAACACAAAGCGCATTCCGCACAATCAGAAACAGTGCAATTAGCACACAGAAGCAGCGCAAGCGGTGAGAGGGGCAGAGGTGGGGGAGGGGGGAGCGTCCATAAATTAGACAACAAAGTTATGTGCCCCGCGGACAGCGTCCCCATACCGACAGCAGGCGCGTGCTGCCCCACACTTTACGGAGGCGCCCCCTCTGCAGGTCCCCGCCTCGCGACGGCAGGGGCGGGGAGGTATCCCAGGTCCCAGGTCGCCCTGGTGGACAGGGCGGGGCAGCAGGGCGGGGCAGCAGGGCGGGGCAGCAGGGCGGGGCAGCAGGGCGGGGCAGCAGGGCGGGGCAGGGCGGGGCGGGCTGGGCAGGGAGGCCTGCACACAAGTCAACCGTGTAGCGGCGCGGCGCGGCGCGGCCCGCCGGGGCTGGTCATGTGGGATGATTGTCTGGGGGTGGGGGCGCGCCCCTCCCCTCCCTCCCCACCATCCCCGACTCCAGCGCTCCCTCCCCCCCTCCCTCTCTCCCTCCCTCCCCCGACCAACGACGCGCAATCTGGCCGGATTAACGTAAGGGATGAATCACGTGGGGATTCTAATCAGATTCAGTTCTGGGGGATGGCAATCTTCCGGACGGCTGAGCTGGACGTTGAGGTAGAGGCGGGGCGTGGCGGGGCGTGGCGGGGCGTGGCGGGGCGTGGCGGGGCGTGGCGGGGCGTGGCGGGATTGGCCGGCCGGGGTGGGCGCGTTCTGTTGTGAGCGGCAGAGGTGGCCGACCAGAAGCAACGCTATCATCAAAGGCGAAAAACGCACACATTGAATCACAACGATTCCATGTACGCGAGTTAAAAAAATAAAGTTTGAAAAGGGATCATATAGTTACCGTAAGGACAAGCGTTATATATACAGAGAACTGCGTTGTATGAACAAAAGGGGAGAAAAACGTCACATAAAAAAGCAAATATGATAATGTATCACATCCGAATAAACGAAGAAGAAAAAACACATTCTCGCATTTCGGTGCAAGATCTCTCCTGCCGGCTGTCCCTTTGTATGTTTTCCTTTTCATCCTCCTGGGAACGCTCCCCTCGCAACCCATGAGGAATATGGCAGTCAGATAAGGAATCAATCCCGATCCGGGCGGCAGGCCGCGGGCGGGGCGGGGCGGGGCGGGGCGGCTGCTGCACGCGTGCCAGGCCGGCCAGGCGCGCGCCAAAAACTATTTTAAACGAGTTGTTTCGAGTCGAGGAGAGGAGAGGGGAGGGGGGGAGGGTCTCAATCACGCGGGGCGATGACGGGGCGAGACGGCCGCAGCTCACTGATAACGAACCCAATCAGAATGATCTGGGAGGAGCCGGAGGGGAGTGGGAGGGGAGGAGAGGAGGAGGAGGAGAGGAAGAAGGGGAGGAGAGGAAGAAGGGGAGGAGAGGAAGGAGGGGAGGAGAGGAGAGGAAGGAGGGGAGGAGAGGGGAGGAGGAGAGGAGTGGGAGGCATTGAGGATATGAGAGTGGCGAGGAGGCAGCAGGGCTGGGGCCTTATCACCCGGATCCTCGCCACGCCGCGCCAGTGACGAGCAAAAGTGCGAATTTCACAAATTGAGTCTGTAATCTAGACAGCATCCTTTTGGGGGCTCGGCGGCGCGGCGGGCCGGGGCGGGCCGGGGCGACACAGGGAGGGGAGGGTCGCATCTTAGGGCGAGCTAAGCTCCACGTCTTCATCACGCCACATGTGCGCCCCGCCCGCCCCGCCCCGCCCCGCCCCGCCCCAAGTACCACTCCTCCGACCGCGCTCAGCAGCAACAGCAGCACGGCACAGCCCTCCTTCGCCACTACCAATCTTACTTTTCGCCAACTTCAACGAGAGGAAGGGGAGCGGAAAAAAAAGAGAGGGATGGAGCAGAAGAGAATCCAGCCTAACAACGCTCAGTGCGGTGCGGTGCGCGGCCTGTCCCCAGTCTGTCGCGAATCCAGGGGGAGCATCAATAATCCCTTTCTACAGTCACATTAAAACTTTTTTTTTTGTGAGTCTCTCATGGACCCCACACCGAGCCCAACACGCGTTCGGTGGCTCCACAAATGCCGGTACTCAACTCGCAAAACCCTAACGCAAGAAGCAACTCTTCGATACTTACTAATGACACGAGGTAATGTCCTTTATTTATTCAGTCTCAGACTCAACTCTTTCGCGCTCATAGGCTATGCCGCCCCTCAACCCCATCACGCTTCTTTCTCCTCACCAACGCCATGATAAACGCCCTATTTGGCCACCGCGTCGTGAGCAATAACCAGTTTTATCGCTCTGCCAAAATGCTCGACAATCACCAGAATCGCACTCTGTGGAGCTGCAGTCTGTCGTCCTCGCTCCCGACATTGCCTTTAATAAACCGTACGAAGATGATTATTGCAATTCAGATTACAGTGCTCTGCTCGCCCCCTTAGCGGAATGCCAAGCGGCGCGCCGGGGTGGGGGAGGGAGGGAGGGGGAAAGAAATGGGATGCGTTAGGACCGAGCCGAGCGAGCACTGCCCGCCACGGCCGGGGATTAGTTCACAAAACATGGTATCGGGCGGCGCCGCGCCGCGCCACGCCACGCCACGCCGCGCCACGCCGCGCCACGCCGCGCCACACCACGCCACGCCGCGGCCCGACGATCGCTTTACTGCTTCCACCCGCTCGCCGACTTGATGGTGAGAATTTTGTATTATCGGTCCCAGGACGACCGTGAGCATCCATCACTCACTCAGTCGCTCACTCACACGGGCGGGGCGGGGCGGGGCGGGGCGGGGCGGGGCGGGGCGGGCCCGGGCCTAATATCAGTTCAGAACTATCATCCAGGCCCGCGCTGACCGCCAGGGTTGTAAACATAGCGAGCCCTGGCCCACCCCGCCCCGCCAGACAGATATTCATCCGTTTCGACTTACTGCGCGCAGCGCGGGGGTGAGCCGGCCAGCCAAACGACCGGCCGCTGTTCAGCCCCTCTCTCTCTCTCTCTCTCTCTCTCTCTCACTCTCTCTCTCTCTCTCTCTCTCTCTCTCTCTCTCTCTCTCTCTCTCTCTCTCTCTCTCCGCCTGCTCGCTCTCCCGCCCGCACAGCGAACACGGAGAAATTCAAACAACTCAATTTTATCGCAATCCCGAGGGAAGAGAGAGTGATGGGGGGGGGGGGGGAGGCATTAGAGACCGCAGGTCTGGTCAGAAGAGGCCGACTGGCGTCGGGTAAGAAAAGGGTTAACGAAGCAAAATACACTTCCGCATCGCGCCCAGCCCCCACAGCCGCCGGCCGCCGCAGGTGGAGGAGGGGGAAGGCGCCTTACTCCAATCACCCGCTCCAGTTCGCCTACAAGGACCCCATTAGCGCGGCGCGGCGCGCCCCGCCAGTGGGGCATCATCGCCTTCACGCCGACCGCCGGGCCGGGCAGGGCCGAGCCCCAAGACGCGCGCGCACGGAAAATAATGCAATATACTTGCCAATTTCCCGCCAACGCCGCGTGCGTATCGCCGCGGGAAAGAACGCGCCCAGCGCACCCCACCCCGCCCCGCCCCGCCTCCCCGCCCAGGCTGCAGGGTTCCCACCTGGCGGCAGCAGTCTGAATAATAGACCGAAATCCATTTCGGCAGTGGGATTGTCTGCAGCCAGTCTAGTCAGCCAGCCCTGCAGGTGTACCTCCCCCCCCCCCCCCCCCCTCCCTCCCTTCAAATTCACATTAATCAGCGTAATTCCCCGGCGGGACTAAGAGCCTATAGCCTAAGACTTTATAAATAAGTTAATACTCCGGCCCGGCCCGCCCCAGCCCCTGCTCGGCTGGCAGTGCCCTGCCAAGGAGCCAGCGCGAGGGTAGAGGGTCCTCCCTCTAGAGCGGCCGGGGGGAGGGGGTCCGTCAGTCCAGATTTGGCGTCCCCGTCCCTCAGCGAGGGACAGCGGCCCCACCCCGCCCCGCCCCGCCCGCGGTGGAGAGGAGAGAGAGAAGGGACTTCACTGATTGACGCCGGGCGGGCGGGGCGGGGCGGGGCGGGGCGGGGCGGGACACTCTCAAGCCGGAGGGGAGCGCCGCGACGCCCCCGACGCCCGGTGGACACGACGCACAGCTGTTTGGATCCGCCAGCCCGGCCCGGCCCGGCCCGGGGCAGCGCAGCCGCCGCGCGCCAAACTTCAAACTGCTATAGCCGACTGACTAACTAACTTTATTCAGAAAAACAATTCCATGTCCCCACACCTAACCTAACGCTCAGTTCCTAAACTCACCGTGGCGCGGCGCGCACCCATACCATACATCCAGGGCCGCCCCGCCCCGCCCCGCCCCGCCCCGCCCCGCCCCGTCCCGCCCGCGTCACAGGTGGCCTACCTCGCGAGGAGTGATGACCCGGCCGCTGCACAAAGTGCCCGCAAAGTTTAAATGCGCTGTAATTGCGGTGCGAGGGCAAGGGGGAGGGGGAGAGCCGGAGAGAGAGAGGGGGGGGGGAGAAAGGAAGAGAGAGACAAGGGTTGGAGAATGAGAGAAAGGGAGGCTCATGGCTGGGGGTGAGTGGGGGAGGGCACAGCGGAGTGAGGGCAGCAGAGCAAGCCATAGAGGGGAGGGAGGGAGGGACACAGGGACACAGAAGGTAGCGGGGGTGAGAGAGAGAGAGAGAGAGAGAGAGAGAGAGAGAGAGAGAGAGAGAGAGAGAGAGAGAGAGAGAGAGAGAGAGAGAGAGAGAGAGAGAGAGCGGGGACCGTTCTCTAATCGATCCTAACAGGATCGGCCTCTCGGGATAGACAGCCACTGCCGGTGGCCCCCGCCCCACCCCGCCCCGCCCCGCCCCGCCCCAGCTAGTCCATGGCTGTGGTAACTGGTCACACCCAATGGGTCTACCCCGCTCCGCTCCAGGCAGCCCCACCCGGGCCGGGCCGAGGCGCCCAACTCGCTGCTCTGAAAGAGGAGGCGTGTCCACCACAATTGGAAATGGACCGTGTCTCAACTAAACTCGGACACAATTTTTCAGCCCTTTAACTTTTTCTTTGCGTATTTCGCTGGCGCTGCTGTTGTTGTTCTCGTTTTGTGAGTCATTGCGCGTGTTTCTGTTGTTCCCCGGGCCCGCGCGGCGCCGCCCCCCGTGACGCAAGTCCTCCCCCCACCCCCCGCTACTACACCCGTCTTCACTCTCCTGAAGTGCTCCAACGCTCCACCGGCTGCAAAGGTAATTTGTCTAGCAGGGTAAACAGCGCTCCGCTCGCAGGATGATGAGCTTTAACACGTTAACACACGCAAAGTTACGTTGCGTCATAATGTTTGGATTTCCCGCATCCCCCTCTACTCCAGCTCCCCGCCCCCCTCTTTCTCCTTGCTGCTTCATCTGCTCGTCCTCTTGGCCCCCCCCCCCCCGTCTCCCCCTCTCCCCGGCACTCTCCAGCGCGGTTTCTCGGAGCGCAAGTTCTGGGCGACGAGTACTTAACCTGCCCGGCCCGGCGCGGCCCGGCGCGGCGCGGAGCAGCTCCCAAGCAGGCAGCCCCCAGAGCACCACTATGGGTACCCAGAAAACTTCTTGGACGGCGGCAGAGGCTTTTTGGCGGCCACTCGACGGGAAGAGAGCGGGAGGTGGAGAGGGGGGGGGGGGGGGCAATAAGGCGGTAGGGGCCACAACACGTCGCCCATGAGTCAAAAGGGGGCGGGGAGGAGGGGGCGGCTTCTGAAGAACGGGCAAAGGAGCGCCCCGCACCCCCGCGCCCCACACCCCCGCGCCCCGCCCGCCCCACACCCCGCGCCCCGCACGGTGAAACAGGAGCAAGCAGTGCGCTTTGTCGCCGCTAGAGCGCCAGGCCCCTCTCCAGGGTTCGCTGCCCCACCCCGCCCCGCCCCGCCCCGCCCCGCGCCCAATAGCGACCCCGCCGCGCCGCTACGTTCAAAGGGGCTCCTGCAAACGACACTCCAGCCAACTGCCCCCGCCCCGCCCCGCCCCGCCTCGTCATCCCCTCCAGTCTGGCTAAACTCGTTAGAGGGGCTCATCACAGTCCTGGACAGGAGGGCCTGGCTGCGCGGGCCTGGGCGCCGCAAGGCCCCGACCGACCCGACCGAGCAGATCAGCTTGCGACAACCCCGCCCCGCCC
The DNA here is from genome assembly GCA_033675135.1 of Frankliniella intonsa. Lineage (NCBI taxonomy): Eukaryota > Metazoa > Arthropoda > Insecta > Thysanoptera > Thripidae > Frankliniella > Frankliniella intonsa. Next base: position 2,265,039 of record CM066249.1, on the reverse strand, counting down.
CACGCTCTTTTTCCCGGAAAAGAAAAGATGGGAAAAAGGGCGTGGGGTATTGGGGGGGGGATGACGGGGGGGGGGGGGTCTATGACGCGATCCCCCCAACCCCCTCCTCAACCAGGCACCGATAAATCACGATAAAACACAATCTTGTTCCAGCCGTAAGAAGAAGCGCGCGCCGAACATCGCGGCGGCCAGGGCGGGGCGGGGGGGCGGGGCGGGGCGGGGCAGGGCAGGGCAGGGCGGCGTCCAAAGAAGTCAGACCTAAAGGAAATCGACTTAGCGCCGCGGCCCGGCCCGGCCAGCGCAGCACACCCAGACCCTCAGCCAGCTGTGCTCCAGCAGAGGCTCCAGGGGCTGCGGGGGCTCCAGGCCCGGCCAGCAAGCTCAGCGTGACGCGGCCCCCCGCCCCGCCCCGCCCCGCCACGCCCCGCCCCGCCCCGCCCCGCCCCGCCCCGCCCCGCCCCGCATGCAGGTCGCATCACACCTGCTGCAGCGGGATCAAGTATCGCGTATAAAGCCGTGTCTGCTTGACGTATTGCTCAACTTTAAGGCTGCGAGAGCATTTGCTCCCTCCCACCACCTGTACACAACAAAAACAAAACTAAAAACGAAGCATGACCTGCGCCTGCCGTGTCCTGTCCATCCCCATCGCCAGTCTCCTCAGCATGCGTCATCTATCGGGCGGAAAAGTTTCAAGGGCGTGGCGGGGTGCGGCGGGCGGGCAGGTGCTCAGCGGGCGCGGCTGCGAGGTAAATGTGATGCACATCGACCCCGCCCCGCCCCGCCCCGCCACACCTCGCGACTCAACTTGATCCCGCTGGGGCGGCGCGCGCGGCGGGACGGGACGGGAGGGGCGGCCCAAGCCCCACGGAATCCCGATCCCCTTCCCCCGCCCCTCCGCCCGCCCCGCCCCGCCCCGCCCCGTCCTGGCCGAGCCGGGCGCGGCGGCAGGATCCCTTTAGCTTCGACAGGCGACGCGACGCGACGCCGGGAGACCCCATCTCCTGGGTTTGTGAGTTATGGCTCGCGGCGCGGTGTTTGGATGCCCGGACCAAGCCAAGCGAGAGAGCGAGAGAGAGAGCGAGAGCGAGAGAGAGAGCGAGAGAGAGAGAGAGAGAGAGAGAGAAATAGAGTAAGAAAAAGAGAACAGAGAGATGATAGCGGGAGGGATAAAGGAGAAAGAACGAGTGAGAGACACGGGGTCGGGGGTAGAGATGGGAGAGAAGGGGTCAGCGATTACAGCTATAAGACGCAGGGGCGTGTGGGGCTCTCGGTTAGAGCGAGGCGGGGCGGGGCGCGGCGGGGCGGGGCGGGGCGGGGCGCCCGGTGGCCGCGACAGCCCTGCCTGGCCCTGGCCCTGGCCCTGGCCCGGGCCCGGGTGCGAGGTGGCCGGGCTGGTGACGCTGCCGCCCGGCCCGGCCCGGCGCCTCGCGGCGCTGCGCGGAACCTTTTCCCCTGAATAAGTACCTCTCGGCACTGGTCGCGCCTGCCTGCCTGCCGAGAGAGAGATAATTTACGGTCCGACCCGCAGCGCAGCGCAGCGCTCCGCGAGGAGAGGAGAGGAGAGGAGAGGAGAGGAGAGGAGAGGAGAGGAGAGGAGAGGAGAGGAGAGGAGAGGAGGCAGAGCGCCACCGGGGGCCACCGCCACCGAAAAACTGCTAAACGTATGATTTGAGTCGCGATTCCCGAGGGCTGCTGACCCACTTCTGCGCGGGGCGGGGCGGGGCGGGGCGGGGCGGGGCGGGGCGGGGCGGGGCGGGGCGGGGCGGGGCTTGAAATACTGCGCACTTGTCGCCGGTCCGCTCACTGCCGCCTCCGCTTCGGAGCAGCAGGCGCCGACGGCACGGCAGGGCGACTCTCAAATTCTTTTCCATTTCCCGCGCGCACTGTGGCAGCGGCAGCAGCGGCAGCAGCGGCAGCGGCGGCAATGGAGGTAAAATGTCTCCGAGAGGGCACCGCGCCAAACTCCGCCTGGGCGGGTGGGGCCGGGCCGGGCCGGGCCGGGTCCGGTCGGGCAATCGTACTGCATATGGGCGGGCCACTTTGTCCGTTGCCCAGCAGCTCGGCTCGGCTCCCATCCTCCCTCCGCCTGTGTACTCGCAGATAGGGCGGCGGGGCGGGGCGGGGCGGGGCGGGGCAGGGCAGGGCACGCCCCGCAGGGCCCCGCGCACGACCACTAGGGTCATAAACCCCTGGCGGATCGCATCGCCGTACAGTTGGCCATCTTGCCCCCCGCCCCGGTTGGGGCCGCGCGGGGCGGCGCGGCGGCGCCCCAGGGCTGGGCGGGGCGGGGCGGGGGAGGCTGGGGCCGCCGCGCCGGGGCGGAGCGGCCGGAGGGGGATGGCACTCGGACATAAATCCTCGGTCACATTTAATCGTGCCAAACTTGTTTGCTGCATTCTGTGCACGCTTCGAGGTTGTTGCTACTGCGGGACCGACCCGACCCGACCCTACGGCAGCAGGGGCATGGCTGGGTACGGCCAGCGCATGTATGGGGCCTCCTTCCTCCCGGGCGGGGCCCCCGCGCCGCGCGCGCCCCCCTTGGGGCTCGGCGGTCTGGCCACCGAGGGCCGCTTTAGCGACGTTTACAGGGCAGTTGGACAGAAGGGCCTCGCCGGGACCGGACCGGACCGGACCGGGCGGCCGGCAGCGTGAGTTAAACATTTCCTACTTTTTTTTACGTCCGGGGCGCTCGTCAGTTTATAGGTTGGGCGCCGAACTTAAACGGCGGGCCGGGCGGGGCCGGGCGGGGCCGGACAGAGCGAACATGCTGAGGAAGGAAGAGGGCAGGGCGGAGCGGAAGCCGCGGGGGCCGCGGGGGCGGGGCAGAGAAAAGCTAGAAGCTGCAGAGCTGTGCGGAGCCGTGCGGGGCCGCGCGGGGCCGGGCGGGGCTGCGGGAGAGTTGCCTGATGAACCCCGCACCCCGGCCAGGCCCGGCCCGGCCCGGCCCAGCAGTGACCTAGTAAGAGAAACTCATGGCCAAGTTTCGCGGGGTCCTCGGAGACGAATAAGCTATTGCCGAGGTTTGCACAAGAAGCCCCCATGAGGGAGTACGAGAGAGCAGGACGGCGAGGGGGGGGGGGAGCGGAAGGTAGAGGAGGCCGGAGAAAGGAGGGAGAGAGAGGGAGAGAGAGGGAGAGAGAGAGAGAGAGAGAGAGAGAGAGAGAGAGAGAGAGAGAGAGAGAGAGAGAGAGAGAGAGAGCTCGGTAGAGGGGGACCGAGCCCCAGGTACATGCGGACACCGAGTGGCTCCGCCCTGCCCACCCACATACCCGCCGCTGAGCTGAGCTAACCCATCACTCACCTAACCGCACGCGCGCGCGCGCACACACACAGACTCCACACGCGCAGCCGAAAGAGTAGGCAGCCCGCGGGGCGCCCGCGCGAGATGGGCGGCCAGCCCACCAGGCGCTACTGGGCTGGAGGACTTGGCGCGGCCAGCGCTCTCGTCACATCAGCACACATTTTCTGTCACTTCAAAAGTCCCTACTCGATAGTGCCACTCACTCACTCACTCACTCACTCACTCACTCACTCACTCACTCGCTCTTCACAACCCCCTCACAGCGCCTCTTTCCCTCTCAGAGACTTCACCTCATTATCATGGGCATTAATTCACCGCCCCGATTGTTTTGCCAGCTGCTGAGCACACAGCTTTATTCGCGTTGGAATAAGGCGAGGAAGGCGTGGTGCAGGGCGCGGCCAGGACTACCGGCAGCCGCACCCTCTCGCCGAGGCCGAACAGGGGTCGGGTCGGGATCGGAGGTGAGTTGCAGCTTGGCCCCGCCCCGCCCCACCCCGCCCCGCCCCGCCCCGCCCCCGACTAGCCCCGTATCACCCCTATGCGGCCCGCTCCCCGCCCGCGAGGACGACTCCTCCGCCAGGACCTGTCGCTCCAGGAAAACATGAATAATACAGGACGATTTAACATTCAGGAGCGCTGCTGCAGGCGTGCGAGGCGGGGCGGGGCGGGCGGGGCACTGCGCACTGCCCCGCGGGCACCCCGGCCCCACAGCCCCGCACCGCGCGCCCGGCGGGGCCAGGCGGGGCGGCGCGCAGCACGGGTTAGGTTAGGGGCCCTCCAGTGTTTGACGTATCATCGTGACACGACTTGGGTGGGGATTCGAATCCCTGCCCGGGCGCCGTCCCCCAACTCCTTTTCTTTTTTTTCCCTCCCCCCCCCCCCCCCAATCCCAATCCTCCCCCGCCCCTCAAAGCGGGCGGCGCTATCGCTATGGCTGCGCTGCCTAACCGCCTCGACACTCCCCATGAGTCACAACGCTGTCGCAAGGGAAAGGGTGTGGCCCCCCCTGGCGCACCGGGGGCTACCCCAGTGCGGCCCGACCTGCACTCAGCGGCCGCAGGTCCCACGGCCGGGGGTAGCGACGCGACGCGACGGGCCCAACGAGACGTAAGATATATGCATCGACGTCTGCGTGGCCCCGCGGCTGTGCGCCTCGCCTGTGTGGCGGTCCACTAGTCGCCTCCATTAGTTTTCACTGTCATGGGCCGTAGTGGTCCCCGCCCCGCCCCGCCCCGCCCCGCCGCACCCCGCCCCGCCGACAGGGTCGCAGACACATTACCGAGCGGCACAAGTAATGTACCAGGCGCTTTGGGAGAGAAAGGCCTTCTGCTGGGATGAAAACGGGAGAGGCAGCGAGGGCACAGATAGGGAGGGAGGGAGGGAGGGAGGGAGGGAGGGAGAGGGAGAGAGTGAGAGAGAGAGAGAGAGAGAGAGAGAGAGAGAGAGAGAGAGAGAGAGAGAGAGAGAGAGAGAGCAGGAGGAGCGCTATTCACGCTCTGCTTCCTGCTGACAAACACACTCGCACACACAATGAGAGAGTGATATCGACCACCGCCATCCTCATCAGCTCGCGATATTTATCAAAGGTCCGTACCGCTACACACACACACGCGCGCGCGCGCGCGCGCGCTCGTCACTGTGTATTCATCACATTTTGCTCTCAAACAAAACCAACATGTCCACGAATACGCGACGCTTTGCGGGAAATATGTTGAAACGACACGCCCCCCTCCAAGGTCACAATACGCTTCCTTGTATCGTTCTTGCGGGCGGTGATTATATCGCTAGTGGGGCCCACTGCTGGCGTCCCCCGCCGTCGTGCCGGCCACAAGCAAGGGCAGTGGGCTGGGGCTGGCCCCGCTGACCGGCGCCCTGCTGCCCTGCGCCGGCTGGGCACCAGGCGCAGGACAGGGGCGGGGCGGGGCGGGGCGGGGCGGGGCGCACTCTAAAAACGAGAGTCGAATTTCGAAGAGTCAAAACCCCGTTTGAATTTAGGATGAGGTCGAAAATCAGTCTTGAATAAAACCGAACTCTTGACGAGTCACTTTAGAAACGACATAATTCGAAACTAACTACTGCGTTTCGGAATGTGCTGGGCACAATTCGAATACCGAGAGAAACGTTCGTTTTTCGGCTCTGCCAGAAATCGCAAAACCGTCGCTAAGTGGTGGATTCTAAACTAGCTGTGGATCGAATTTCGCAGCTGAATAGGAATCGCTTTTCAATCCGTACCGTTAGCCTCGAAAACCGGCGATTAGCGGGGCCGGATTTGTTCAAAGCTATTTTTCGACGTTAGTCGAGGTTGAAATTCGACTTTCCTTTTTACAGTGCGGGGCGCCAGGCCACAAAGGGCAGGGAATGTGCAGCCGATGGCCAGCCCAGCCCAGCCCAGCCCAGCGCCCCTACACGTGTGTGTATCGGCCAGGTATTGCCATAAATCGGGAGAGATGGGGAGGAGAGAGAGAGAGAGAGAGGGAGAGAGGGGGAGAGAGAGAGAGAGAGAGAGAGAGAGAGAGAGAGAGAGAAGGAAAGGAATGCGAAGGAGAGGGGTGCGCGCGCGGTAAATTATACATCCTCCCCAGCCGCACCCGCCGCACCCCGCCGCACCCCGCCGCACCCCGCCGCACCCCGCCGCACCCCCTGCAAGGCCCCGCCGCTATAGAAAAGATTTACTCCCTGTTTTCTGTTCGCGGGCCCTGGGCGCCCTGGGCTGGGCTGCTGTGCTGTGCCCCTAGGAGGGGTGGGCGGCTGAGGGCGGGGCGGGGCGGGGCGGGGCGGGGCGGGATAGAGGATGCAGGCATCAGGGTCGGTGATAAGGCTGCGGCTGCGAAGCGCGGGACGAGCACTGACCACTCGCAAGGACAGACCAGACCAGACCACGGCCGCTGATGGCAGCGCGCCTCAGAGCTACCCCCCCCTCCCCTCTCTCTCTCTCTGTAACCTCTCCTCTCGCACGCCTCTCTGCGCCTCTCGCTTCGTCCGGTCCCTCTCCTCTCCCTGCGCGCTCTCGTCCACTCTCCCGCTCTCCCTCCACCACCTCCCACTCTCTCCCTTCCCTCCTCCCAACTTGGACTGTTTGCTCGACATCGCGGCTTTGTCCGCTATAACTACTGAGCGGTGCGCGTGTGGGCGGCGGGGCGGGGCGGGGTGGGGTGCGGCGGGGCGGACCCGGTGAGCTCCGGTGGGGCCCGGAGCAAGGCGTTCCGGGCCTCAGCCGTACCACCAGTCCCGGAGGACTCCGGCAGTACAGGGCGGCAGGCAGGGCGCAGGGCGCCGCTGCTTCGCGCAGTGTAGGCTCACAGTGGGGTCCCAGCATAAACACCACTGCTCCTGAACCACAACGAGCTGGGCCGGGCGAGGCGAGGCCACAGAGAGCGTGCTCAGGTGATGCATCTCCGCCCCGCCCCGCCCCGCCCCGCCCTGCCCCGGGACGTCTCCGCTCCCAGAGGTCCTCGGTGCTCCGCACCCCGGGGGGCCCGGCCCGGCCCGGCCCCAAGGAGTCGCCCCCAGCCGACCCGACCCCTACCTGCGCTGCGCCCGCAGAGCCCATCACAAGGGGTCACCACAATGCGCTACACGCGCTTCTCATTCATAAATTTTCATCAAGTGTGTTTTTTTTTAATATATATTTTTACTTTCTTTCGATTGCGACAAATTCTGCTCGAAAAGCACGACGGGCGCACACAGCTGTGGAGGTTCAGTCCCGCTGTCCGGCCCCGCTCTCTCCTTGGCCTCGCGTGGCACCAGCCCCGCCCCGCCCCGCCCCACCCCGCCCCGCCCCGTGATGGATGGCGCGGATGGCAGATTGCTTGATCGATAGGCTTAATCTATGGCTGATCAATCAGGGTCTCCATTCATTACCAGTCATCAGAGGGGCTGGGGTCGGTCGCACGGCGAGTGTTAACAGTCGCGGCACTGGCTGCAACAACTGGCTGCTGCAGACTCCGCGCCACGCCCCGCCACGCCACGCCACGCCACGCCACGCCACGCCACGCCACGCCACGCAAATGACCCGTATATACCGGACCGGATGGCGCTGGCTGGCGCTGGCAGACTCGAGGGGTGGATGAGCTGCTGGGGGAGCGGTGGGCAGGGCAGGGCAGGGCCGGCTGCGACGTCATCAGGGAGACGGCGTTCACCACCACCACCACCGCTGGTGAAGCCAGTGTGTCGCTGCTGATGACTGCTGCTCGGCCCGACGAAAAAAAGATTACGACTCGGCGATAAGGCGGCGGCCGGTGGTGGGGATGATGCGGATATAAAATAGTAAGAGATGGGGAAGGGTGACGATCATCTCATCCGGCCGCCTTCTGACTGCGATGTTTTAATTAAGTGCGAGTGAGAGAGGGAGGGAGGGAGAGGGAGAGGGAGAGGCAGGGAGAGGGAGAGAGAGGGAGAGAGAGAGAGGGAGAGAGAGAGAGGAGAGAGAGGGAGAGAGAGGGAGAGAGAGGGAGAGAGAGGGAGAGAGAGGGAGAGAAAGAGAGAGAGAGGGAGAGAGAGGGAGAGAGAGGGAGAGAGAGGGAGAGGCTCGGAGCAGAGAGACGGCTCGCCAATCGTATTCCAAGAAATTATTATTAAAAAGAAATATGAAAAACGAGGGTGGCCCGGCCCGGCTCGCCTACTCTGCCCTTGAGGAGAGAGGGCCTGACCTGACCCGCAGCCCAGCGACATTATGGGCCTCTGGGCTGCAACTTATGTATATCGTGTCCTCAGTGACGGCAGGGCAATACGGCACGGGCCTAATCTCCACCACACACACGCACGCGGTGGCGAGTACATACATACGCGTCGCGCCCCGGCCTCGGCCCCGGCCGCACCTGGCCGCATGCGTATGTATGAGTGCGCTGCTAATGGAAACAGACATAGCCGGGCAGGGCCGGGGCCGAAGGGACGGGACGGGCCGGGTAGGGACATCCGGGCGCGTCCTCGTCCCCTCGAACCAGTGCGTGTGTCTGAGCCGGGGCCAGTAGAATCCATCACTCACTTCCTGCCATTAGCCGAAAACACACGACAGACGCGTCAAATCTTCCACTGACGCAGAGCTAACACACAGAGCCACAGGTCCCGGCCCGGCCTGCACTGCACGCCTCCACACCAGGAAAATGTGATCCTTGAAACAAGGCTGAACGCGTTGATTCAAGGAAAAAAAATTACAAGGAAAAATTTAACCCAATTTCTAGGAATTTTCTTTGAGTCAAGGATTTTTTATTCCTCAGTTTTAAAGATTATTCCTTATTTTAACGTATTTAACATCATGTTAAGGAAAAAAAGTTCCTTGTATTTTATTAAAGGAAAATATCCTTGATTCAAGGATCAGATTTTCTGGGTGCACACTGCTGATGACATCGGTCTGTCACTGCGTAAATGAACGACATGGTTTGCATCCGGCGACTTACGAAATGTATTTTCACTGGTAAAGGTGTTATCGAATCACACCGCATAGCTTTTACAGTGCTTCCTATAAATGTCACAGACGCTGCGGGGGACATAATGTGCAATAGGAGGGATTGACACACGTACAAGTGCGCGTCATTCACACACTTAGTCTCCAGTGCACGGGGGTAGAGGGGGGAGGGGGGCCGTCTAGTCACACCATTCGTCACGGAGGAGCGACAGCGATACGCGCTCTAGGAGAAGCGCAGGTGGAGTGTCTCACAGACGATCCATTATGAACGAGTAAAACCATGCGGTCCCCGCCCCGCCCCGCCCCGCCCCGCCCCGCCCGGGCCCGACAGATCACCGCCCCCCACTGGAATAGACCACCGCCTTGTCAATGGAAAACGGGCAGGGGAGGGGAGAGGGGCTGGAGAATGGCCTCGCATAATTAAAATACAGCTCGGAAAATATTTTATCCGAGATAGCGAAGCCGGCCGAAGAGGCTCGTCGGCAGAGGTATGGTACCATGTACCATACCTCTGCCGTCATATCACGTGATATTTCCGGAGCTACGCCCCGGAAACGCATTTCATTCTAACCTGTCGCATCCGCCGACTAGGCAGGTGCGGTGGACGCCCGGGGCACCGCGACGCCGCGTCGCTGACGCGTCGCACTCATACCTGCAACACAGAGAAAGGAAACAAATGAGGTGTGACAGTCCCGAGTCCCTCCCGAGTGGGAGTCGCCACTCCAGCTGTCACTCGTCTCAGGCACCGGGGTGCGCACTCACGAGCCGCGCGCCGCCGGGCTGGGAGGAAATCACTGGGAGCCGAGGATCGATGGGTGTTGGCCTTTAATTAAGTAGGTGCTAAGACTATATGCCTTCCAGAAGCCATCAAGATTAAGCCTTGTCGGGGAGGGAGGCTGGAGGGCAGCCTTCTGCGCAAGAAAAGGGACGCGCGCACACACACACACACACACACGTCTACACGGTCAGTGCGGTCCCCCGATGCATCGATCATCCCCCAGTGACAAGGGTCCGCTCGCGCAGACGGCTTTGCTTGGGTTATTTACTCCCTAGCAGGCTCCGCCACCGCTCTCATGGCGTTTCATGAAGTCGCCCAGCGTAATCCCGAAAATTGATCCAGTAATAACCGTGCTGAAGGAAGAACGCCGACAAAAAATAATCGCTCAAGCCTTTTAGCAGTACCGACCTTCCAATGCCTTGTTCGAAAAATTAAACAAAATTAAGCGCACGCCTTTGTAGTCTACTGCTTTGTACAACTACTCCCTGTTCCGCTCGCATCGCAAGTGTTTTCCTCGAATTATTACGACCTTTCAATGCCTTGTTCGAAAAATTTAAAAAAATTAAGCGCACGCCTTTGAACCCCACTGCTTCGTACCGGCTGTTTCTTTGAATGCGTAACAGTGTTGCGGGATTGCATGCTCTCCAGGCGCTGCAGGGGCCATGGCGCCTTACGGGCGAGTGGAATAGGCAAACCCGCAACACTGTTACGCATTCAAAGAAACACCCGGTACAACTACTTCCTGTTCCGCTCGCATCGCAAGTGTTCTCCTCGAATTATAAAAATAAAACAAGGGCGGCGTGGGCAGCGCTGCAGGCGGGGTCCTGACCCACGCGGGGTGATGTCACGTGGCGGCACGGCGCAGCGCTGACTCACAAGGGTCATAAAACAGTTTCTCGAGAATGAGGCTGCGATTATCACAAGAGATCGGCACCGGGACGGGAGTTATTGCTCGGGTTATCAACTTCTTTCTTCTCGGCGACCTGCTCACGCGGGCGAGGAGAGGGGGGGGGGGAGAGAGAACAGAAATAAGATTGGCGAGGATTCGAAAGGCGCGCACAGTGATGAACAGACAGGCGCGCGAGGCCACGACGTCACATAATAAACTTCACGAAAATGGAAAAATAAAACGACATATATACGAAGAAACATTTTCGTATTTCAAGACCACCAGGGCTGCTCGGGTAGAGCCGTGACGCTCTTTGACCCCGGCGTCATTCGTCAGGGAAAGGGATCGAACAGGCCCCCGCCCCGCCCCGCCCCGCCCCGCCCCGCCCCGCCCCGCCAGCCGGGCCCGGGACCGGCAGGGCCCCCGCCGGGGTCGTCCCCCTCCCCTCTGCCCCGCCTGCTCGCTCCCCAACTCCCTGCTGAAAAGGCGACGTCTCACAAACAAAAATTGGATTCCCGTAAATAATGCTGTTGGCGATAGTAGTGCGTTTGTGAGGATCTCTTCGCAGAGAAAAACGGGAGAAATGATGATAATACACAATCCGGCACACGGGCGCGCCGGCGCCCCATGCCCCTGTCAGCGCCGCGCCCGAGACCTCAGCCGTATCGCGGAGCGCCAGAGGACAAACGGCACAACCAGAAAAGCGTATTCTCGGTTATTCGTGCACTTAATTGAGTCGAGTAAATTGCGACTGTTTCGAGTACACTTTACTTGTAACATGGACCATTTTCACGAATCTGTGCGCTGACATTGATTCCATGAAACGCGGTAAGGCGTACTTAATTCGAGAAAACGCTTTTCTGCGGGTCAAGCCGCACAAGCGACATTATGTTATTGTGAACCTGCCTACGTTTTGGTTCAAGGTTGACCTGGCGTGCAAGGTTATCGAGAAAAGGTTAGAAATTTTTAAAAAATAAAAAAATGAATGGGCGGTGGAACATTACGTACACCCTCCCTATCTTGACCCGCAGACGGCCCCGCACGCAGGGGAACACGCACCGGGCGGGCAGGCAGGCACTAATCCGTCGCCCCGCGCCGGGCCGGCTGCACCCTTGTCAACCTCCCATTCTGCGTTCCCAGAAGCTGGCGCATCGTATGACGTAGCAGGTGGCCGCACCGGGCCGGGCCGGGCCGGTAGGGAATGCGCTGCATCCACGAGGGCGGGGCGGGGCGGGGCGGGGCGGGGCACACGGGGCGGGGCGCCACAGCGCGACGTGCCGCCGCGCCAGCGTGCTTCCGCTGGTCACCTCACGGGCGCCGCGGCGCCTGCCCGTTAAACGGCGCCGCGCCCAGACTGTTACAAGCACTCCGCAACTTTTTCAATTTTGCGATATACAGCACAAAATTTTCACGACGTCGTCGTATGGGAACCAGCAGGATCAGAGAAGGCGAGAGGGCGGAACACTCTCACAAACAACGAAAAGAAAATAATAAAAACGCACGCCCTCCCCCTCTCCCGCCATCCGCACCTTTATATATATATATACGTATATAGTTCCCAACACTCGAGTTTCAAGAAAACGGCCCTCCGATCTGCGTGTGACTTACGCACACCCCGCCCCGCCCCACCCCGCCCCGCCCGCGACCCACCCACGGCCGTAAATATTACCCAAACCCCGGCGCTGCGCACTGCGGCGCGCCCGGCCCCGCCGCAGGACTGCTCACAGCATTTCCGAGAAATCATGCCACCTGATCGGTACGCCGAGCGGAGACATAAAAATCTCTCTACACGCATTAAAACCTGACGGACGGTGGTGGGCGGGGCGGGGCGGGGCGGGGCGGGGTGGGGCGGGGTGGGGCGGGGTGGGGCGAGGCGGGGTGGAGGCCGAGAGCCACGTCCACAGATTCGCTATCGTCTGGAATTTCCAGGGTGGACACGTATGCGGGCGGCGTCTGCGAGGAGCATCAGAGACGCGCACGGCCTGTATGACGTCCTCGCAGGTCGAACAGCCGTGGCGGGGCGTGGCGGGGCGTGGCGGGGCGTGGCGGGGCGGGGCGGGGCGGGGCGTGGCGGGGCGTGGCGGCCGACGATCCGTTCGGAGGAGCACGTCAGTTGGCCGCACATCAGATCTCTTTGAGCGACCCGAGCGGCACAAAGTCAAACGCAGCAGCAGCGGCGGCGGCCTGGCACGGCGGCGACATACAGGGAGGGCTGGACCGGGGCGGGGCCGGGGCGGGGCGGGGCGGGGCGGGGCGGGGCGTTCCACTGATCCGGGGCGAGAGGGGAGCGACGAAGAGACGAAATGAAATACACCGTAGAGGGGCACGTGATGATCCCATCTGATCCCGCCCGCCGCGGCCAGCGCCCGGCCCGCGCGGTTAACCAGGCACACAAAAAAATAAAAATACAAGAAACATAACAACCTTCATTCTTCCAACCCGTTCTCTCGATGCTTTTCGATGCACTGATAACGCGGGGTGCAAGCGGCGCCGCCACTACGGGCCGAAAATATGATTTGGAGCTGCCGCGCACAACCCAAGAGGAACGCCGGCGATAAGGGGGCGAAAAAGTTAACCCTTTATTACTTCGTTTAGCGAAGGCGCTCAACTCGTGTTTCATATTCGTTTTTTAGTGCAGCGGCGCGGCGCGGCGCGGTGGCCGCGGCCGGCCCAGGGTGGGGCACGGCACGGCACGGCACGGCACGGCACCCCTCCCGCTCCGCCGCCACTGATATCGTAAAGCTGGCTGTCGGCACCCTGACGCTCACCAGGCCACCGTCCTGCACAATATCGGGCGAGCGGGGCGGGGCGGGGCGGGGCGAAGAGCGGGACCGCACCCAGTCCGCGGGAAATGCAGAGCAGCCGCCAAGAGAGCCGCGCCGCGCCTGCAGCGCCAGGCAGGCAAGAAAACTTAAACCCTTTAAGTTTGGCGGAACAGTTTTAGTGCGACAGGCCCCGCCCCGCCCCGCCCCGCCCCGCCCCGCCCCATAATGGCCCGCTCTGCTTCAGATCAACGCCAGAGGCCGAGGTCCCTCACAACAGATTTTACGATTTGCTTCCTCTTTGACGCGATCACCAAAGCCAGCAGCCCGACCCGACCCGCCCGGGCCAAGTTGAAAATATGTGCGGGGTGCAGTGCAGGCGGATGGAAAGGGCGGTGTAGAGTGGGCGGGGCGCCCTATACAGGGAGCGCGGCCGAGCAGAGCGCGGCGAGAGGGTTTCCAAGAACCCTAAACAATACCCTGACTTTCCGGATGGTATTTCTCAGTCGAGACGATGAAAATTCTTTTTCCACGACACGGCACGGGGGGGCAGGGAAAATTTCACGCAAGCTGGCTGGTGGGGCCGGGGGGGCGCGGGTGGGGTCGGCTGCCCCATCCAAGGGCCCTTTCCCTCCCATCTTCAGAGTGTTCATATCCCGCACAGTGCATATTGGCGGCCCGGCCCTGCGCGCCACGGGGAGGGAGGGAGGGAGAGCTCCGAACGCCAAGAAAGCAGGCATCCGCCCATCCCAATTTCCGTATTGCCATAAACAGTCGTCGAAAATTCGGGCGCACAGCACACAGTGCGGCAGGGCGGGGGGCGGGGCGCGGCGGGGCGCGGCGGGGCGCTGTGGCAACAGAGTCCCCTGGCAGCGCCCTCAGCGCGCCGCGCCGCGCCCGCCGGCCCGGAGTCATGCCAAACGTTCGCATCCACATTACGGCCGTTTTCGCGACATCGCAACGACAGCGCGAGAAAATAATTCCAGCATTTCTGCTCCGTTTATCACGCCTGGTCGCACATCACGAGACGCACTTTATCTTTTACGACGGCAGCCTTCACGTGACCCGGGAGCCGGGTGGGGCGGGGCGAGGCGGGGTGGGGCGGGGCGGGGTGGGGCGGGGCGGGGGGAGGCGGGGTGGGGCGGGGCGGGGTGGCGGGGCGGGGCGGGGTGGGGCGAGGCGGGGTGGGGCGGGGCGGCCCGAACGACTGGAACGGGATCAGGACCAAAGTGTAGTAGTGCGCAAACCCCGCCCAAACTCTTCTTTGAAAACTTGATTACTTTTACGGCGCGGATCATCGCCGGGCCCGCGCCGCGCCGCGCCGCGCCCGTGTCGCCCCCGCCAGAGCGCCCGCCTGCCAGAGCGCCCGCCTGCCCGCCCCGCCTGCCCGCCCGCCTCGCCTGCCCGCCCGCGCGCCAAACTTTCCCGATCGCTGCTTTCATGTGAAAAAGATCCGGACGAATTTCATCCAAGTTTATAAAACTCCTGGCAACGTTCACACAGAAACTGGCGGCGGGCGGTAGAGGGCGCTGCCCATTTGCTGATGATCTGATCCCACGGGAGGAGGATGGGGGGGGACTCAGCAGGACGGCAAGATACCCGTCAGCACCGCGCAGCCTGCAGCTCCCCCCCCCCCCCCCCCCACTCCCCTCTCCCCAATGCCGAGGTCCGCGCAGCAAGAAAGAAAAAAAAAGACGAGGAAACTGGGGTGCAAACTGAAAAATGTATGTCCTCAGTGGCAACTCTATTAAAACTGTAAAAGAAGAAGCGCACGAACGCGCATAAACATCTAACGAATGCGACATCAGCCACCGCCGGGCCGGAGCCCGGGCCGGAGCCACTGGCTGTTTAGAGAAGTGGTCTTGGGCCGCTGGGCCCGGGCCGGGCTCGGCTCAGAGATTAAAATTAAAAAGCCGGCGTCGTTAGGCATTCACAAAAGGGCTGTACACACACACACACACACACACAGAGGAAAAGGGGTTCAGCTCGGCTCGGCGCCGCTGCGCGATATGGAGGGAAGTGGTGCAGCAGAGTTTTGGGGAGGGGAGAGGGAGAGGGGAGAGGGGGAGGGAAGTGGGGAGAGGGGTAGGGAGGTGGGGAGGTGGGGAGAGGGAGGGGGCTGACGTGGGGAGAGGAGGAGGGGCTGACAGTGAGGGGCGGGGGGGGGGGAAGGGGGGCGATAGATCGCTAATTATTAGCAAAGGACGAGTCCGGGCGTGCCGGCCGCACCGCGTCACTCTGAGCATCATGACGCATTAACGACAACGCCCCGCGACGAGGCGTGTCGCAGAGTGGCGGCCAGCCAGCGGGCACCGGGGCCTGCTGCTGCTGCTGCTGCTGCTGCTGCTGCTGCTGCTGCTGCTGCCGCCGCCGCCAGCGGTGCAGGACTGACAGTTTCAGTGAATTAGGGCCAATGGCGTAGGCATATTACGAGACACTTACACACTGACGGCCAGAGGCACATGCGCCCCCTCCTGCACACACACACACACACACACACACACAGTCCGCGGCCACAGCGCGGCCAGCGTAACCTGAATATTGCAGGCGGCAGAAGCTGCGGAAAGTCAGCTGGATCAGCGCGAAACACAGAGACGGCAATAATTCAAAACCATGCAGGGCTGCGGGGGCGGGCGTGGAAGAGGCGGGCGGGGCGGGGCGGGGCGGGGCGGGGCAGGGCGGGGCGGGACTGAAAACACAGCAGCAGCAGCGGTTGACCGGTGGTGCGGGCCGCGGGGCCGCGCCGCACACCGTCAACAAGCGCCCAACATATTTCATTTTTCGTCACCACCCACTCAGGGTTGGCTGGAAAAAAGAAAGACAAAAAAAAAGGACGACGATCGTGGAAAAATGTGCGTTGACAAAAAAGAAAAAAAAAGAAACAAAGAAAAATAAAAAAATTATAATTTACATTCATGTGCGTGTTTAAATATCCGGCGCGCGGAAGAGTCAGTTTGGTAGCAGCAGGATGTGTGCGGGCCGGGCCCACCCAGCAGCCACGCCACGTCACGCCACGCCACGCCACGCCACGCCGAGGCTCGCGGGATGGGCCGCAGGCCTTTAATGCCAAGACAACTCGCGAATAAACGTCGGATTGCGCATTGTGTTGAGAGATACGTCAAACGCCTCAGCCATACGTCCCCGCGTACACGTCTCACGCACACGCACGCACACGCACACGCATACGCACGCACGCGACTGTGATGAATGGCAGCGGACGTTGCACAACAAAACGCTTACTGGAATGTTCGTAGGGCACTACGGATGCAGTGTGCATATGTCAGCGCGAGCCCCGCCCCGCCCCGCCCCGCCCCGCCCCGCCCCAGCACGGCACGGCACGGACAAGGACAAGTATGTTTTCCAGGAAACGACACTCCAAAAGTTGGAGGCCACGACATCACGCCGCAGGAACGGGGACTTTGTGATCGATTAAATTGTAATACTGCGTTAGGAGAGATTAAACTACAAGGCAGACGCACGTTAAAATCGTGTGAGGCTGAGCCAGAAGTGCGTCTACCTTGGCCTGCGGCGCGCTAAAGTTGGAAGCTAAAACACTGATAGTTTAGGTAGTTTAGGTAGTGGTGGTTGGCAAGCCTGTCCACATCTCTCATCCCAAGTCTCACGCCTGGCGCCTCACTTCACGCCGTCTTCCCCTTCAAATTAAATTTATATTTACATTTAGCTCAGCTAATAAAAATAATAATCACAGAATGCCATGTAGGCGAATGGAGTTAACAGAGAGAGAGCGAGAGAGTGAGTGAGTGAGTGAGTGAGTGAGAGAGAGAGAGAGAGAGAGAGAGAGAGAGAGAGAGAGAGAGAGAGAGAGAGAGAGAGAGAGAGAGAGAGAGAGAGAGAGAGACCCTCTGAGGGGAGGGAGGGGTGGGGGCGAGAGAGAGCGCGTGCAGTTAGCTCGAGGAGGCATGTATAATGTACGCAGCGGCTGCCAATCCTCCAATTACTTATTTAATGTTTAGTTCTAGTGGCGGAGCGGAGCGGAGGGCGCGCCTAGCCTAGCTCAGGCAGGACCCGCCCCGCCCCGCCCCGCCCCGCCCCGCCCCGCCCCGCCCCGCGGTGCGCAGCCCCACGGCACAGCCTCGCCAAGGCCATCGCCGACGCCGCAGCAGCCCTGCCTCGCCCCGCCCCGCCCCGCCCCGCCCCGCCCCGCCCCGCCCCGCCCCGCCCCGCCCCGCCCCGCCCCGCCCGCCCCGGCCCGGCCCGGCCCGGCCCGGCTGGCGGTTAAAGTTGAACGCGGAGGAAACACTTAAGATGTTATCTGGCCACCTTGGCCCGCTTATCAAGTCACCCCGGGGACATTTTCGATCCCGCCGCAGCCCCCTATAAATTACCACTCGTCCAACTTGCGCAGGATTCAACTTAACATTTTCCAAACTTTGCATTATAGTCCCGGGCCGGGGCGGGGCGGGGTCGGGCCGGGCCCGGCGGGCCACGCACGGGGGCGGCTTGTAATCTCTACAGCAGCTACAACCACCCCCGGCGGCAGGCATAGCCACGTTACACAAAATCCTCACGATAAAAAAGGCCCGCCGCGCTGATAATAGAAAGAGCACACAGTAATTACGTTTTATCTCTCCCTGGCGATCAGATCCACCCCCAGACAGTCGCGGCGCGGCCAGGAGGGCAGGGCGACATTCATATGGGGGGGAAAAGGTTAGCTGCTGAGCCGAGGTTGTTCATAATACGGCCGGCATGCAAACAATGGACGAGACGAGCAGCAGAAGGCTCCCCCCAGCCCTTCCTGCTGCTGTCGCGCGCGCGGGCGGGCGGGCGGGGGTCATCTGATGCTGAACCAACATGGCATATCAAGAAAACAGTCAATCGCAGGGCGGGCGGGGCGGGCGGGGCGGGCGGGGCGGGCAGGGCGACCTCACACACGGCGGGGCGGGGCGGGGCGGAACGGCGATAAGGCCCAGATTGTATTTCATTCTGATGGCCCAGCACAGATTGGCGGAGGGACTGGACGGTACGGGACGCGCCCCTTCCTTGTAGCGGTCCAGGACCCGCGCCCGCGAGTCCAAGGTCGGTGGACAGAAAAACTTTTCGCGACCCCCGCGCATCAAGAGTCGTCATTACCCCCGGCGTTCATATAACAGTGTACTGTACAGCCGACTGATTCAGAGGACCGCTCTCGTTCCTCCGTCCTCCTCGCACCTATGGCGGTGGCGGCGCCTTTTGCCGCAAGCATGGCACAGTCAATCTGTTTCCTGGGATCCCCATCAAAGCTGGTCATTTTCCAGGACTCATCCTGGAAATTCCCGGGAAACTTTCCGAGAAATGCGCAAAACTTGCCGGGAATCTCAGGAAACAGATTTACCGTGGGCAGCGCTACTCCCAGAGAAGCGTGTACTTGAACTTCTCAAGTACATTTTGGCGCTCAATCCAAGCCCATTTTAGGCTTGAATCAAGAAAATTCGTTTCATATAAGCTCAAAGGGGAACGATTCGAAAACAAACTGGAGTTGAATTGAGTCCAACTACTCAAGTACAATTGCACTTGAAACATTCAAGTATTTTGCACTTGATTCAAGTATTTTGTACTTGATACAAGAACACGCTTTTCTGTGTGTACATGAGTGCGACAAGGACAGATGTCAGTACAGGTCGAGTCGGCAGGTCGGCCGGTCTCCACGCGACCCTGGCTGGCTGGCAGGTGAGAGTCGGGCTCAATCAAGCGCGGCCGAACAGATTGGCGGCGGAGAGCGATCGGCTGCAGGACGGACGGGCGGGCTTATCTGATCGACGACATTTTAACAGATAGGTGGAGGGAGGGCTAATTGAAATGCAGGCTATCGCCTATCGCATCAGAGGGGCAGGCTGCGACCGTCAGCGGGGTGCCTGCCACCGCCAACAACGAGGGCCGTCAGCGCGACGGAACTCCAGCGAGAGAAAGAGGAAATAACAATCACTTACGCCATAAATCCTACACCCAAATGTTATGCCCCGTAATAAGAGCCCAGTGCGTAAGGACCTTGTGACGGTAAAATTAGGGGTTTTATAGAGCTTAAAAAATCACGTAAAAAATAAGAACGTGATTATAAATAACTTGACGCAGGCCGGGCCTGGCCTGCAAGCGAGCTGCAAGCTGCGATCCCCGGCGCGGTGGTCACTGAGACCTCTCGGCCGGAGGGAGCCGCGACGCCACGCCGCGGCCCTTACGACGCCCCCGCCCCGCCCCGCCCCGCCCCGCCCCGCCCCGCCCCGCTCGGCTCAACAGCGGAACTTTAATTTGCATCATTCGTTAGGCCAGGACCGGTCCGCCCGCCGCGACGCGCGATAACGCCCCTTTCCTGGCGACAGTCGCTCACGCGAGCGTGGCGGGGCGGGGCGTGGCGGGGCGGGGCGGGGCGGGGCGGGCCAGGGGCGGGCACCCCGGCCACCACGCCACGCCACGCCCCTCTCGAATAACTCGACTGTAACTGGGGCGCCGCCCCGCCCCCTCCACACGCGACGCGCCGGGCCGCCTCAGCGGCGAGACCAGCCAAACGTCGCGGCGTCACCCTACATCAATGCAGAGATATACAGTAGAAGACGCTTTAAAGCCCTTAACATATGACTCAACACTCTACAAGCCCAAACACACGCTGTGTGGACCCCGCCTGCCCGCCCCGCCCCGCTGCGCTGTGACGTTTGACCTACAAAGTGTTAGTAAACTGGCGCATGGTTTGCTCGCGAGAAGGAAAAAAAAAAGAAGTATAAAACAGAAAAACACAGCTAAAGCAGAGAGGGGTGGGGTGGGGGTCCGACACGCCAATCTAGCAATCTGATAACGACTCCTTGCGCCGCGCCGTGTTTCCCTCCGCAGCCTATTCAATCAGCAACAAGCGGCAACGAGCGGGAAAAGGAAAACAAATGACACGGCACGCTTATGGCGGCGCCGCCGAGAGAAGAGGGGGGAAATTCAAATTGAGCCGGAATCAATAAGCAATGGTCTGGTTCGCACCAGCCTCCGCCCCTGCCCAGGCCCCGCCGCGCCGCGCTGGAAATACTACTCACAAATTCGCGTGCTACACCTTATACTCCAGATGGATCCCCCCCTCCCCCCCCCCATAACCTCCGCGCCTCAGCCCCGTTTCCGGCGCTAACGCTCTGCGCGCGCCGATGGCGCAACATTTTTTCGGCGGCGCCGGCGCCCCGCTGCCGCCCCCCAGCCTCAGCGCGAGCGAGCGCGGCCAGCAGCATAAGAAGAGCGTTTTGCATAATTTTGAGCCGCAAGCCCTAACAGTGTTCACGGATCTCTCTCTCTCTCTCTCTCTCTCTCTCTCTCTCTCTCTCTCTCTCTCTCTCTCTCTCTCTCTCTCTCTCTCTCTCTCTCCCTCTCCCTCTCCCTCTGGCCCCCAGACGGCCGCCCAGCCAGGCGAGAGGACGTAGCTGGCAACTTCGTTTCATTTTCAAGGAAATTAAGGACGGGTCCTTGTGTTTTTCCTCGAGGGTGGGCCCCCGCAGCCCGGCAGCGCAGCTCAGTGTCAACGGCAGCGACCGGGGCCGGGGCCGGGGCGCACTGTTATATTCTCACGAGGCAAAGGCTCTGTAAAGATTGCAAATAAGCAATGCTGCTTTGCGATCCGTAAAACTTCCAAACCGGCTCTCGAGCAGAGCTTAGGCGGGGGCACATTTCAAACGCAGCGGACATGAAGTCCGTGGGGCCTAGCCCACCACGACGGGTGACCCGGCCCGCCCCGCCACGCCCCGGGCATCGGCAGCTCTAGTCAGTGAATGAGATACGCCTAGCAGCGGCCACAAGTAGGCGGAGCAGGGCGGCGCGCGCGGGAATGACAACGAGCTGGCTCAATAGTCAGCCGCGATATAATCCGGATTCTACTCCCACTTTGTCAAGCCTCAGACCAAACTGAATTTTTCATAACAGCCTTACCAAAGTAAGAATTGTAAAATGGATTAAGCCTTTGTCGGGAAAAGATTCACTACCTCTTCTTTCTATCGGTCCGATCATACCTGTCCATTTTAAAATAAAACACGGAAGCTTTTATTTTGAGAAGTCGCGCCGGCAGCAAGCAACCAGGCAGCCTGGCCGGGGGCACGGGCGGGGCGGGGCGGGGCGGGGCGGGCGCTGCCCTGCGCACCGTAGTGAGATTGTTTTAATCGTGTTGGCGTCGCCTCCAGTTTCGTACGAAGACGGATTGGAAAGGAGTAGACGCGGCAGAGGGGGAGGTGTAGGGGGCGAGACACCAGATTTAGCCGAGGGACTCTCTCCTCACCCATGCGCTGTAGACTACTCCTCCTCCTCCTCCTCCTCCTCCTCCTCCTCCTCCTCCTCCTCCTCCTCCTCCTCCTCCTCCGCGCGCAGACAGACACATGCGCGCCCGTAAAGTCGACATCATCTCTTATGTCCTTTCCTGGGAGCGAGCAACGCCCAGCCGTTAAAAGAATCAAAAATGTACCCCCACCACCACAAAAAAACACGACATTTAAATGGGGAGCCGTCAGTAATTTCATTTCTAAACGCGCGGAGATGGAATTTGTTCCCGGGCGGCATTGTGTGTCCGGCCGTGCGGGTCGTAAGTCATCCGGCGGGGCGGGGCGGGGCGGGGCGGGGCGGGGCGGGGCGGGGCCGGGCGGCCATCACGACATCGGCATCGTCTGCCGCTCTATCAAATAAAGAAGAAAGAGTTTGGTGATTGATTGAGCACCAAACGATCCGGCTGCGTGTGACAAGTGGCCCGTCCCCCGTCACGATACACGTCACGCGCACGTCACGCGCACGTCGTCACACGGGCCCGCGCGCACGCACGCACGCACGCACGCGGCCCGGGCTGTGTGTGTGTCTGCATGACGGGGTCAGTGCGGGAGGGTCTTCTTGACCGCGCGTCAGAGGGCGCCACTCCCCCGCGCGGCGCCACACACACACACACACACACACACACACACGCGCGCGCGCACGCACACGCACACACACACACAACCCCACAGCGGGCAAGCACACCCGCATGCCCCGAGAACATTATCTTGTGCAAACATTACGCAAAGTACCATAGGAGGAACGCTCAGGAGGGTTTGCGCCCGTGAGCGGGAGGAGAGAGAGAGGGAGAGAGAGGGAGAGAGAGGGAGAGAGAGAGAGAGAGAGTGAGAGAGAGTGAAAGAGAGAGAGAGACAGAGAGAGAGAGAGAGAGAGCGAGAGAAAGATGGCGCGCGCGCGCGCCCATGTGAGAGTGGTGTTGAGTGGCGAGAGAGCGATCAGGCCCGCGAGCTTCGGCCTATCTCCCCAAAATATTGGCAGCGTCAAGTTGGGTGGAGGTTGGAGGTTAGGTATAAGGTACACGAGAAGGGGAGGCCGCGGCATTGGGAGAGGGGTGGGGAGAGAGAGAGAGGGGTGGGGAGAGAGAGGGAGAGAGAGAGAGGGGAGAGAAAGAGGGAGAGAGAGAGGAGAGAGAGAGAGAGAGAGAGAGAGAGAGAGAGAGAGAGAGAGAGAGAGAGAGAAAGAGAGAGAGCGAGAGAGAGAGAGAGAGAGAGAGAGAGAGAGAGAGAGAGAGAGAGAGAGAGAGAGAGAGAGAGAGAGAGAGCGAGAGAAAGAGAGAGAGAGAGAGAGAGAGAGAGAGAGAGAGAGAGAGAGAGAGAGAGAGAGAGAGGCAGCAAGAAAATGCTCCGGTATGAGACGACGGTTTCAAATTGTGGGCGGTGGGCGCGCGCGACCGGGTGGGGCCAGCCGAGCGGCCAAGTGCACGCGTCCAGCGAGGCAGGTCTCAGGGCTAAGCCGCCCCGCCCCGCCCCGCCCCGCCCCGCGACAAGACACGAGCCACTCAGCTCACAACAAGCCGAGAGGTGGTCCGGGCTCTGTCCCGTACATGATGAGACTGGCCAGCCGGGCGGGGCCGGCGCACAGGACATAAGAGCGACAGGCAGGCAGGCAGGCAGGCAGGCAGGCAGGCAGGCAGGCAGACGGACGTACGGGACAGATAGACACGACAATCCACGTGAAAAAACAAAAAAAGCCATGTTCCAAAAGTATTTCCACTGCTCGGGCAAACCCCAGGTCTGATACACGGACGACATGAGAACGCCCCTGTCGCTGCGCATGACAACAAACGTCAGAGAACAGCTGTTAGCGCCGCGCCCAGCAGCACCGGCAGCACCAGCAGCAGCGCCCCCAGCAGCGCCCCCTGAGGGCCCCCGCCCCCCGCCGCGCGCGCACACCACCAGCGCCGCACACCTTTATCTCTTAAGCGCTGTTGCACTCATTAAGGTGAAAACAACCCCCTCCCCCTCACACACACACGCACACACACTCACGCGCGAGCGTTCACCTTGTGGACGCCCTTCCCCGAGCGCTAACCCCGCCACAGCCCGGCCCGGCCCGGGTCCACACGGACATAGCCTTTCGTATCAGACCAGACAGAAGGTCCAAAGTTTATCGGTCCCCGCAAACACATCACTGTGCACCAGTGCGGCGGCGCCAGCAGCAGCAGCCGGATCTGACTCAGCCGGCCGGGCCGGGCCGGGCCGGGCGGTGGCGTAGCGTGGCGTGGCGCGGACGTCTCCCAGCCCCGGCCGCCCGGACACTGGTCTTGAGGAAGAAAGCAAAGACAGCCGAAAGCGCCGCAGGCAGGTAGATGTACGCAGGCGCGTAACAGTGTCTCGCAAAACATTGCGAAGCCTGTTACGCAAGACGTGGTCTGGCGTACATCTACCTAAAAGAAGCAGGGAGAAGCAGATCATCTCTTGGCGCATTCAAGTAGGGTTACAATACCACCATGTAGACGACGGATCCGGACGGATCCCGTGATATAAACCCCTTCAAAGTCAGCTGAGTCGCTGATAGATGCATGACTTTGACAGCATTTTTCTTGCCGATAGCGGGTCGGACGGGGCGGACGGGGTTTAAACTACGTTAAGCGGGTCGTCTACATTGGGTTCCTACAAACTGTGCCATCGAAAAGTCATTTTGTCGATTAAATATTGCGATATTTCGAAAGGGTTCATTCTTCTCTTGGTTTGACCATGGAAAGGACCTACTTTGCGTGCTCATAGACGGAGCTAGGCGGTGCCTGGCATCGAATTATGGCCAATTATGTGTCCTTTGGACATTTAAGAGTCGTTTAAGCCACACAGCCTATCTGCTAGACCATTTCGAGATTTCGGACGTTGGGCCAGGATTTGGTAGTTTCTAGCCCATAGTGAAATGCAGCGAGACCGCTTTGTGTTTGGGCTACGTATTGCCTACTGGCAGCGCTGCCTGCTGGTCGCCGCGGGTTGGCAGGGTACCGGTGCGTGGCGTGGCGTGGCGGGGCGGGGCGGGGGCGCTCCTCTCCCCGCCCACGCCCCATCTGCTCTCGAATGCATTGGCACATGTCAGGCGCGGCGGGGGCAACGCACCGCGGCCTCACGCAGCCCGGCTGGCGCAGCCTGCACCTGCACAACACGGCTGCGCTCTTCCTCGCGGATAAAGCGACTCGCACGGGCCTTCCAAAGCCTTGGCGGGGAGCCAGAATCGCTCTTTCTCACACACGCGCGCGCGCGCGCACCCACACAGCGCCCCTCGAGCGCGGGGTATAGCCGCGCCCGGCCCAGCGGACGCGTCCTCCACAAACTTTTTCTCGTTTTATGGACTCCAACAAGCTGCTCTTCTTATCGCCATTTCCCTCCCTCCCTCGGTCTCCTCCCTCTGCCGGCCCGTGTCACCGCGCCCCGCCCCGCAGACGAGTTTGATGAGGACGTAACGCTTTTATGAGAAATTACGCGGGAATTGTCCTCCGGGCCGCCTAAACGTTTTCCCGGGGCACCGCCGCCACCGCTGCCGCAGTGTGAACACATGTGTTACTTTCAATTTGTTATTCCTGCCGGGCGGGGCGTGGCGGGGCGGGGCGGGGTCCAGAAAAGGGACTCCATCCTCACCACGCCCCCATCACATGGTGCTTTGAGATGCAAAGCAGGGGGTATGTTTCTTTACAGGGCGTACCTCTCTGCGCTGCCTCTGCCGCAGCTGCCCGCCCCGCCCCGCCCCGCCCCGCCCCGCCCGGGTCTCGCAGGCAGCGTCAAGTCGCGCACGGCTCATTTCGAAGCCGGCCAGGGCAGGGCCCGGCCCCGCCGAGGCCAACAACACCATGAGCGTGCACAGCGCTGCAGCCGTTGCAGGAGACTCCTAGCGGCGCGAACGCGGAATGAAGCGACTTTTCCGTTGCGTGACAGTTCGTCTCACACACTGAGCCGCTGGTGTACATCGCTTCAACGGCCGTCACTTCCCCGCGCGCGACGCGACGCCGTCACACCGCGGCGTCGCGGCGTCACATTCAGCGTCACGGGGATGACAAAAGACGCCGACGCGACAAAGTTTTGCCCCCGCCGTGTCGTGTCGTCTGCTCTGCATACAATTGATGGCGACAGAGAAGCCCAGCCGTGTCACAATCGCGCCTGTTCCTGGCGCGGAAGCGCACTGGATGGAGCTGACGCTGCATGTGCGGAGCGGAGCCCTCGGCGCCCCGCCCGGCCGCGCGCACTGCAGCACCGCTGTCACCCCCGTCACACTCACCGTCACACTCACCCTCCCTCCCTAGGCCAGGAGTGTCACTCACCTGTGACTAGATCAGCATGTCGCGCGGCACGCACACGCAATATGTCCCAGGTGTCACTCAGCACTTGTCACTTCACACGTCACTGCGGCGCTGCCGCCATCCCCCCAGGACGGCGCCGTCACGCGGAGCGGCCGGTCTCAACTGCAGCACACACAGGCTTCAATAAGGGTATCCAGAGGGCACAATAAGCACACGCACACACACACACACAGTAACACAACGGCGCAGCGGAGAGCCGGCGCGGGCGAACGAGGCGACGAACGCGAGCGGGAAAGAGAGAGAGAGAGAGAGAGAAGACACAACGCACGTCCCCTCAGCGCGGCTGGCGAGGACGAACTGAACCGAACCGCGCGCCGCGCCGCTCGCTCAGCTCAGGCAGCCCGCTGCGGCAGCGCTGTGCCAGGCCGGGCCGGAGTCCCCTCCACGGTCCCCTTCCCCCTCCCCCTCGCGCGCGCCCGCCCCCGCGCGGCCCGCCCCAGCCCAGCCCAGCCCCGCCCGGGGTATAGGCCCAGCCCAGCCCCGGGGTAGGGGCACTGCAGGCTGCAGTTCGCTGCAGCGCGGGGCGGGGCGGGGCGGGGCGGGGCGGGGCGGGGCTGGGGCCTAGGGAGGTGCAGGGCAGGCCCAGCCCAGCTGGCCGCAGGGCCCTGTACTGCACCGCACCACAACCTAACCTAACTTTCGAGCACGAAACTCATTTTGGCCTTCCGGGTACCGACGCGGGCGTGACCATCCTCTTAATGAACGGCAGGGTCTACCCCCCCCCCCCCCATAGCTTCCCCACCCCCACACCACGGCTAAGAGAGGAGAAAGCACGCACAAGTGAGTTCCGTTTAGCGACAACAAAATTTAATATGACGATCGCTTCCGAGAAGCTCGATCCGCATATCGGGTTTTCGCGCTCTAAAAATAAGTTGGTGACGTCGCGACGAGGCAGGCCATGAATGGCTCGACGCGCGTATGACAAAACGACACACTGCGTCTAACGTTGCGGTCAGAGCTCTCGTTAGCGTTATATTTGTCCTCATAGTGTGAAAAATAGTTGTAGGTTTACGGGAAAATTTTCCACGAAATGCAGTTGTAAAATTACAATTAGATATTGAGATTTCACAAGCACTACGCTATCGACTTGAAATTCAACCAGGAGCAAGATTGGGCCATCGTAAACTTACAACATATATCGTAATTTGTAATTTACAAAATATATCGTAAATCTACAAGGATATTTTTCACAGTGATCGTTGGTGTTCGAGAAGCCTGTCCTGTAGAGCCGGTTGCTGACCTGCGCCGCGGCAGGCAGCTCGGCCCAGGCCTCCTCTCGCAAATACAATGTATGAGAACTGGTCGGGATTTCGAGGCCGCGCCGGCCGGATGTGTTACAACGCGCTGTATACATATTTGTAATGTAATTATGACATAATCGGATCATCGGCCGGCATTATACTCACCGCTGCACCACTCCACCACCGGAGGCCGCGGGGAGGGGGACGGGTGAGAGCGGCTCGGACATCATGCGACCTGCAAGCAGCGCAAGGGAAAAGTACAAGATTAATAATTTAAAAAAAAAGGAGTCCGAATCCCAGCTGCAGTAAGGATGGAGGGGTCGGAATGGGCCGGTTGAATGGACGCAAAAATTAATCCTGGAGAGCTTTAAGCTGGAGCGCACAGCAGTGTATCCTCCCTCGAACGTGTCGCGGATAAGAAACACTGCCGTAGGGCAGGGCTGGAGTGAGCGGCCTGGGCCTGGGCGCGCTTTCCAAAACTTATACTCCCTTATCTGTGCATCTCTCCCGGGCCCGGCCGCCAGCAGGTAGTTCTTGTGACAGCCAGGTCTGTCGTGTAGCAGGGCGCGGCGGGGCGCGACAGGGCGGGGCGGGGCGGGGCGGGGCGGAGGCGGGGCAGGGCGGGGCGGGGCGGGGGCGGGGCGGGGGCGGCGCGCCCAGGGTGGCGCCCCGCACCCGGAGACAACAATAACAGAGGCACCAAAAGTCTGCATCGGCAGCAGGTACTTCGCAAAAAACAAAAGGCAAAAAAATCGCCGCGCTTATCGTAAATAAAGAGAAACCAGGGAGACATGACATGACGGTGTGGTGCCGGTGCCCGTCTGGCGGCGGGGCAGGACTTTTAAACGCCGAACTGCGGAGCCAGCGATGCGTTATGGAGGGCGATCACATTTCTCCTTGTGACGGGCCGGGGGCTGGGCGCCGGGCGCCTCGCCGGGCTGCAGGCAGGGGCAGCGGGGACGGGGAGGGGAGGCGCCCTCAGGGGGCGCACCCCAGCCCAGCCCCGCCCGCACCGCCCGCACCGCCCGCACCGCCACAAACGCAATAAAATGCAACTGCCACTACAGTGGACAACAAGCGGGCGGATTGGCCGGCTCGGCCCGGCCACCAAAGGGCTGTGCGCTGCTGCGCTGCAGTCCCGCACGGGTCAGCGCCCCGCCCCGCCCCGCCCCGCCCCGCCCCGCCCCGCGGGCGCCGAGGTGGGGGACTCGGAGGGCAAGGGGCCGCGCCCGATGTCGTGCTGCAAGGTTACGCACATCATAGCGAAGACGCGTGCATAACTTAAGCAGAAAAGAACCCCAAGAATCAACGCAGAGAACCACGGTATTATTATACTTTATTTCTTTTTCTGTACAGCATGAGGAGATCCGTGGGCGGAAAACATCATATCTAATAGCGCGCTCATTACAACGAAGGGAGCGTTGCGTCCTGGAAATAAACATACACACGCACGCACACACGAACGCAGAATTCCGCTCCTGTGCGCCCCTTAGCTCCTCACTCCGTGTTGAGTGTGTGTGTGTGTGTGTGTGTGTGTGTGTGTGTGTGTGAGAGAGAGAGAGAGAGAGAGAGAGAGAGAGAGAGAGTTAGATAGAGAGAGAGAGAGAGAGAGAGGGAGAGAGAGAGAGGGAGAGAGAGAGAGCGAGAGAGAGAGATGGGGGGGGGGAGTGTTCTCTTACATTCGCCGCACTAATTTCGGCGCCATGACATTCCTGCTCCCACGCGAACCTGCGTGGGAGAGAGACAGAGGGGGCGAGGGGAGAGAGAGAGAGAGAGAGAGAGAGAGAGAGAGAGAGAGAGAGAGAGAGAGAGAGAGAGAGAGAGAGAGAGAGAGAGAGTTGGTGCGCCAATATACAATAAAGCTGAGGGAATGCGGCCGGTGCGGTGCGGCGGGACACCTTATCGCCGCGTGGTGCTGCGCTGGGCTGCGCTGGGCTGCGCTGTGCTCGAGTACCTCCCGGGTGGCATACACCTTCCGGTCCTATCCGGTGAGGCTCTAGCCGTGCCGCGCCTACCCTCACCCTCACACACCTTTGGGCGTATTGACACATTATATTTTTTATACCTCTGTGAACGAAACTACCCTCTGACGGGACTCACGATGTAGCACATCGCCGAGGCGGTTTTTTAGTTCAACGCCTATGTGCCAGTCTTGAACGTTCCGACGTTTCGCATAGCACTGGTACCCCTCCACGCGCCGCGCAGGGGGGAGGGGGGGGGAAGGGGCAAGACTTTGCGCCTTTTCCTCTCATTATCTCGGGGGCATTGCTCCCCCCCCCCCCCCCATCTTGCCGCCTCTCCCCCCTCCCCCTCCCCTCTCCGCCACTCTCCGCTGAGATGGCCAAGTTTTTGCGTCCGACTATTGCGCCTCGACTTTAGAATATGTAAATGCGGCAGCCAATTTCACGGTTACTTGGACGCTGCCCCCCCCCCTCTTTCTCGCTATAAGGGAAAGGCACCCCAGCGCTCTCTATAAACAAGGCCTGATGCATGTCAATGCGTTTGTGTTTCGATGCGGGAGCGATTGTAATCATCTCGAAGAAGAGAGAGAGATTACACCCGTTAACAGAAATAAGTCACAGTAATGACATTATTTTAATAACTTTTTGTATGTCGCACACTACCCGCACCCAGAGAATTAATACTTGGAACCACTATGAAAGAAGGGCGCCCTTCTTTCAAGGAACCAAGGTGGAAAACAAAGATATTTTTACCGTCCAACGTAATACGTACGCGTACATATGTTGTTACGGCTGTAGCTCAGGTGGGGTGGGTGGAATCACAAATTAGCTCTTCTCGGGTGTCATGCCCTGGCCGCTGTACATATTATTGATAAAAAGGGGGAAACGGGTGTTGGTCTAACGGAGCGCGACGACAGCTTTGAATTTTATTTGGGCGCCAGGCGGGCGAAATAATTATAAATAGCAAGAATTAGTATAAAAGTGCATGGTGGAAGTGCATGGTTAAAGATTATAAATGCAGAATAAATTATTAAAACCCGCCACTGTCGTCGCTCACCGGAGAGCTTAATAATAGAATTTAATTAGTAAGCATTAGCAATGCATGATCATGCCTTCACGTGAAATTAGATAAATGCAAAAATAGCATTAGATAGAGAATTTAATCTCAAACGTGTTAATAAAGCAAAGGTGTAAACAAAATGTTACACACTAGAACAGCGTCACTAGTAAATAGAAACTAGGACGACAGGCTAATGAATAATAATAATAGTAACACACAAGAACAGCGTCACTAGTAAATAGAAACTAGGACGACAATAATAATAGTAACAAAACTAAAGTTCAAAATATTACTAATAATTTCCTTAAAGGTAACAGTAGTACAGCACTGTAAATTGTGATCACTTTTACTGGGCCCAGATTTAATTTTGGAGTGCACTCACCTAATGGTGCCGGAAGCGTAACAGCGTCCCGCTTCCGGAGAGATAGAAAGTAACAAAATGGCCGACGGGGGGCGCCTCCCCGCGACACACACACACACACACACACATTTCACACTTCACATGGCAGTCCTTTCTCAGGCTGAGTAGAACAATGCAGCGCTACAAATTCGTCGTCATCTCGGTTGTCGTCTTCTTCTCCTCCTCATGGCGGCCGCAGGGCGAAGGGATGAGTAGCCTAGCCGGACATGGCTCCGGCCGAGGGGCCCTGGTGAATAAACATGGTGATGAGGAGGAGGAAAAACAAACGGAGATGTTCATGTGGAAGACGGACGAGGAGACGGCGAAACCAACCTTGCGGGCTTTCTTCGGAAACCGGGTCATGATGAAATTCTTGGCGAAAACAGAGCAGCGGCGCGTGGACACTTGGCGAAAATCGACTTTACAACGATGTGCACGGCGCGGCGGTAGACCGGAGACTGACGGTGCGGAGCGGAGCCGGGCGAGCGGAGACGAAACGGAGCGTGCGGATTGGTCGAGCGCGAGCGGTGGACGAGGGGAGTGGAGGGGGCCGGAGGCTGGGCGAGGCGGCCGTGTCTTCTGCTAGAACTGACTGGAGGTGGGCCGGCTGGTGTTCGATGGGTTGCCTAATCGGCACGGGGTTGACCCGTGACAATGTGCACACTTGAAACACACAAGGTGTGACTTTTCCACGGTAAAAAAAAAAAAGTTTCTGGAATTTCAAGACCCGGTCTTGGAGGCCAATACAGTATGGCGTTTCAACAAACTTATAATTTTACCGTGTCCGAGAGGACATTGGCACTCACACTTACTGAAGAGACAAGTGCACGAATAGAAACCCACAGCCACACATGTGTGCATGTGTTAGCCGTGCGTGCTGAGTCACGGCGGGGGGCGGGGCGGGGCGGGGCGAGGCCCGCGCGTGCGCCGCGCATACGCGATGTGATGTACCCCGCCTGCCTCACCGGACATGCCAGTGCGCGGGTTAGGCCCACCCGGCCGGCCGGCCGGCCATCACCGGAAGAGAAGGGGCGTTAATCAGGCCGTGCGTATGCGTGGCCGCCGCTGAGTCACACCCGATCGGCATCGGCCGCCGCCACTCCTCGGAGAGGAAAGAATAAACAGCAACCATTCAGACGACACAATTTCTCGATGTGTCGTCGCGGCAGGCTGCAATTTCTGTTACACAAACTGTCGATGAAGCCATTTCAAAATTACACTAATAAAAACTTACGGTGATTTTCATTGAGAGCCACGGTGAACCCTGCAGCACTGTAGCTTACGGTGATTTTTCACCGTCAGCTACGGTGAATGTCACTATAAGCTACGGAGAATCAGGGCGCATCGCCGTATCTTACAGTGACATTCACCGTAGCTTTCGGTGAAAATTCACCGTAAGCTACAGTGCTGCAGGGTTCACCGTAGCTTACAGTGAAAATCACCGCAAGCTATTTAGAGTACGTGGGGAACTGGTTGCGTCAGTTTGAATCATCGAACAACAAGGCAGCGGTGGTGGGACGATGAGTTTCTTTCTCTGACCCGACAGGACAGCCCGCATGTTACAGATACAAAAAGGCAAGAGGTTCGGTTACCCCTGGCCCCGCTCCCGTGGTCACGGACGCGGGGAACTTTCTCTTAACGCTAGCGCCCGCCCCGTCCAAGATAAATGTTCCGGTCTGATTCGGGGTGTCGCAGAGTGGTGGGGTGGGGCGGGGTGAGGGGCAGCTGGGGGGCAGGGACGCCCCGCCCCGCCCCGCCCCGCCCGCCGCGACGGTAGCGAGCACAGAGCCCCCTCGCATAGTGCATGAAGGGGCTTGGGGAATTGGGCTGAGGACTGAAAAATAGAGGAGGCGTGAGAATGGATCCGAATGTGCAGGCCAGAGTGGCGGCGCGGGTCGGGGCGGGGCGGGGCGTGGCGGGGCGGGGCGGGGCAGGGCGGGGCAGGGCGGGGCAGGGCGGGGCGGGGCGGGGCGGGGCGGGGCGGGGCGGGGCGCGGCGGCCGGATAGGGTGGAGAGCAGGGGCGCCGCGCTGGAGCTGCTGAGGCGAGGCGACCGAAACTTTGCATTCCGCTGACTGTAGTTGTGGCAGTACGGCGCGGCGCGGCGCGGCGGCGCTGCTGGCTGGGGAGGAGATCGCTGCTAAAGGATTTCCTAAATGAAAGCGCACGACAGCCCCACCACAACCGCCGTGAGGGCGGCAGGCATTTAGCCAAGCAACGGAAGGAAAGATTTTTGAGCGACTAGAAAACCGGTCGGGAATAACTGTTCGGCGAGGTCCTGGGCGCCCCGCCCCACCCCGCCCCGCCCCGCCCCGCCCCGCCCCGCCCCGCCCCGCCCCGCCCCGCCCCGCCCCGCCCCGCCCCGCGCGGCTCTCGTACGTCACGCGGCACATCGCGCGGGGCCGTGTCTCATCTCACAAAGAGGCCGGCGCGCTGAGGAGGCTTGTGCGCGGGGCTCTCAGAGCGCTCAGCTCAGGCCGACACACGGAATAAGCCTCCACGAGCTTAAAAGAAAAAAGTTAAGTCGGGGTATGGGATAGACGCTTCACGTCATTCAGAATCGGCGCGAGGCCTGGCGGGGGCGGGGGCGGCCTGGCGGGGGCGGCCTGGCGAGGTGGCCTAGCGAGGGCAGCCTGGCGGGTGCGACCGGCGGGGGCGGCCTGGCGGGGGCGGCCTGGCGAGGTGGCCTAGCGAGGGCGGCCTGGCGGGGGCGGCCTGGCGAGGTGGCCTAGCGAGGGCGGCCTGGCGGGGGCGACCGGCGGGGGCGGCCTGGCGGGTGCGGCCTGGCGGGTGCGGCCTGGCGGGGGCAGCCGGCGGGGGCGGCCTGGCGGGGTGGCCTGGCGGGGGCGGCCTAGCGGGGGCGGCCTGGCGAGTGGCGAGGGCGGGCGGCGGGGGCGACCGGCGGGGACGGTCGGCGGGGACGGTCGGGGCCTTGATGGCCGGCTGCAGGAGCAGCTAGCAGCAGCGGCGGCAGCGGCGGGGCCGGGCGAGTAGTTTGTCTGCAGCGGCGCCGTAACGAAGTGCAGAACAAGCTCAACAAAGTACCACAGCGCTGAGCCAGCGCGGCGCAGCGGCGCAGCGGCGCCCAAGTTGCACCAGCACTGCTCCGCGCCGCCCCGCCCCGCGCCGCCCCGGGGTGAATGCGGACGAGCTGACCCGCCCCGCCCCGCCCCGCCCCGCCCCGCCCCGCCCCGCATCCACTGCGAGGATAAACAAAACGCCGAACCCGGGAAACGTGCGCAATTCGGCGGGCGCAGAGCGCGTCGCAAATTTTTTAGTCAATCGGGAAAAATTTCCGGGAGCAAACGGGGAAACGCGGACATGTGTGTGTGTGTGAGTGCGCGGCGTGCATGGCTGCCGCAACAACTCATAGCACGCCACTCTCCCCATCTGTTTCGAGCGACTGGGGTAGGATGGGGCGGAAAAAATATATAGTATGGGGTGTGGGGGGGCAGGTGGATGAGGCAGGGCATGTGGTGCGGTGTGCTGGGGTCAGGTGGGGTCGGGTGGGGTCGGGTGGGGTCGGGTGCGGCGCGAGGCAGGTCGCGGGGTGTAGGGCAGGGGGGCCCAATTTCTCAATTCGTCGGGCCGAAACGCGCCAAATGGAGCATACAATGATCGCGGACCTTATTACACAGATAGAGCCGTCCCGTCCCGACCAGCTTCTGCTCCATTTAAGTTTGCCATCATTTTCGAAAGCTTATTTGCTGCCTCCCAGAGGATTTTCTTACCCACGCTCTGCTTCGCCACGCATATTCCGTCACACCCTCCCCCAATGCGGCCGGCCGGCCGGCCGGGGCCAACGTTTTCTCGGAAATAAAACGCCGGCAGAAAATGAAAGGGAGAGAAGAGGGGAGGAGGATGAGGGAGGGGGCGGGGGGGGGGGGCAGAGGCCGGGCCGGGCCGGACACGCTGTCGCTCCCAGACGAGGCGCCCTTTCCACCACACGCCGATAATGCAAACATTTTCTCTTCCGCAGAAAGGCGAGAGGAGCTGAGCCCGCGCCACGCGTCTTGCTGGGGGAGAGAGAGAGAGAGAGGAGGGGGGGGGGGGTAGGGAGGAGAGCGGGCGGCGGGGGGAGAGGGAGAGAGGGAGAGAGAGCGACCCACACGGAGATTTAAGGCGCTCAAATCCCTCACGCAAGGAGGTGTGCGAGGGAGCTAGGCGACAGGAATAGGACGAGATAAAAAAAAACGGGGTTATAGAATGCGCAGTGTAATTCAATGCGCTAGGCTGCTGCTCCTCCCCCCTCCCTGCTTCCTTTCGCTTTTCTACCTTTCTCCAGACTAAAAGGCCACGCGGAGGCTATATAGCGAGACTGGATGGGCACGGTGCGCTTTGCATACCACTGTTTGGAAAGGGAACACAACGCAAAATACCACGAGCGGGTATTTATTATTATTTCATCGTATCGAACGAAAACGAACGAGATGAACATTTTTTTTTATGTCGCGTACAAAACAAGAATACGACAAATACAAACACGATCAAGCTCTAAACAACATGAATCATTTCCAGAGGCACGGGACGGGGTGCATGTCCGTCAGCGTGCGTGCCGCGGTGTGCGCACGCGCGCGCGCGCAGGTGGAAGCGGCCCTACAGACAGACCGCACCGAGATGGGACTCAATAAATAGGGGCCTCACGACTTTTCAATACTCAGGGCGGCACGGCGCCGTATTGATAAATCGGATTAGAGAAATATGGGCAGGCGGGCCGGGCGGGCGTGCGGGCTCCGTGCACCGGGCGCACCGGGCGCCTATGGCTTCCCATGGATCAACATGACAGTCCATTAGCAACTTACATGTGTCAGGGCCAACTCACACACATACGCAGGTATGATGGGAGAGGAGGGAGAGGGAGAGGGAGAGAAAGAGGGGGTGCGGGGGCATGCGTTGTAAAAAATAATGATAATAAATTACCTATAAATGTCTATGACGCTTTTAACATGTACCTGTTTAGGAACTTACCCATAGAAGTGCATCGTAATATCATCACACGCGATAGTATTCTGGGCCAAAGAGGAAATTTGTTATTCATCGGTATGGCAGAACTGCCGACTATTTTTCCAGTGTGGGGAGGTTTGCAGACGGCGGGTCGGGTAGGGCCCTCCGCACCAGCTCACTTTCACCATAACCAGCGTGTTCCACTGCAGAGATGATGATGAACCCCAAAGGGAAAAGGGAAGGCGTCCCTCAAACACAACGATAGCCCGGCTCGTCTGAAAGCAGAGAGGGGGAGGGAGGGAGGAAAACTGGGGACGGAGGAGGGGGGAGCGAGAGGGATTGAGAAGTGGAAAATCTATAAGTTGAATGAGGACAGCGCGGCGCGCGGCGGGGCGAGACAGGCCGGGGCGGGGCAGGGCGGGGCAGGCCGAGCCCAGCCGATCCCTTTCATCCTTTCCCCGCGCCGACCTACCCCGCCCCGCCCCGGCCCGACTAGGGCTTCATCCATTTCGGCTTGGACCCAAAAAGAGCGGCCGCCCGGCCCGCCCGCACCTACCTCCTTGTCCTGCGCGCCCAGAGGCCCACCCCGCCCCGCCCCACCCCGCCCCGCGCAGAGCCGCCTGTGCCTGATGGTCAAACCTGTTAGCCGATTTGCGCCGAAATGTCGACAAACAGCGTCTCGTCAGGAGGAAAAATCTGCGCGGTGCTAGGGAGGAGGGGAGTTTAGTGAGAGGTAGGGGGGGCGGGGGGGGAGGGGAGGAAGAGACAACCCCGACCTCCTCCCCGCGCCGAAATGGATACTTAAAGTCCGCCCCCGCCCCCGGGGGTCCTTTGCGCCGGGTAGGGGCCTTACGCGCCGCAGCCCGGCCCTCTCCAGTCCTGGAGGGGCACCGGCGAGGCCCCGCCCCGCCCCGCCCCGCCCAGCTGATAAACGCTATCTTGTAATACAATCCCGTAATGTTGCATGCAGTGTGGTCGCGGTGCGGGGAGGGGGGGGGGAGGGAGGCACCGGCTGGCACTGCGGGGGTGGGCCGGGGGGCGGGGCGGGGCGGGGCCGGGCCGGACATAGGAAAAGGGGGGAGCGTCCAGGAAATGACGGCCGGAACCATATTAGAAATGCCGAGGAATGCTCCGCGCCGCTTCGTGCCGCCCCCTCCCCTCTCCGCCCCCGGCCCGCCCCCGGCCCGCCCCCGGCCCGCCGCGCTCACATGGGGCCGCCCGTCAGAGGGGGAGGGGACTTGTCATCGGCGTTATAGGCACAATGAGCCGTGCCGTAAAGGGCTGTGCACAACTTTATTGACGGACAGTACGGCACTTCGAGGGCGATAAGACGTTTTTAACGCCACCTCACACGAAAAAGAAATTGACATCCAAAGGGATAAACGGAGAGAAAAACAGCATCGACAGTATCGCCAAAATCTTCGTCAAGTACAGGCACACCATGCTGTCCGCGGGCACCGCAGGCCGCACACGAGAGCCAGCAGGCGGGGCGGGGCGGGGCGGGGCGGGGCGAGGCGGGGCGGGGCGGGACGGGGCAGGGCGGGGCGGGGCGGGGGGGGGCGGGGCGGGGCGGGGCAGGGCGGGGCGGGGCGAGGCGGGGCGGGGCCCGCAGCGGCGCCAGTGATGCGATGCGCCACGCTTCGCCTCGACCATACCATCTCGTCGGGGGTGAATACGCGTGTATCGATCTGAATTCCTTTTTCGAAACTTTTCGACGGCCGGCCCGAACAGGCTACGCAGTATAGAGGGCGAGCCCTACTCACTCCACCCGCGGCACGCCCCGCCCCGCCCCGCCCCGCCCGACCAGACACGCCACACCATCGCGATAATTAAGCCGATCCAACAAAAGACGAGACGGACTCCAGGCCGCGCCACCCCGCCCCATCCATAAGGGCGTACACGAGAGGGGCCGGCCGGCCGGGCCACCAGAAACCAACCCCTCTACGTTTTCTCCCCTATTTCCCGTCCTGAACCCCATCCCCCCATTTCCCATATAGTTTCGCGAGAAGTACGTATCCTGCGAATAAAAATAATTATTTGCAACAATATTCACAGGAAATATTTCGCAGAGGCTTCCAGTAGCATTCCGTCGTTTCAAGGGAATCAATATGTGCGATAGATGGAAAAAGTTGTAGATTTGCGGAAATTTTCGTGTTGTAAAATTACAATACAAAGATGTTAAATTACAAACACGTCAACTGGGCTTTTCCTTCCATTTGTTTGTTTACATTTTTACTGTGTTGGAATCTTTATATTTCATATTGGAATAATCTAGAAGCCAATTTGTTATTTCTAAATCGGACTCTACCTTCGGGTATGTAGAGACACAGTCGCAATGGGCTGTCTTAATAAAACAGCTGCGTCCAGCATTTCCTCTCGGCTGGCGGGGGCGGGGCTCGAGGCACGGCTCTCAGGTGTAGGCCCCCGCCCCCCGCCCGCCCCGCCCCGCCCCACCCCGCCCCGCCCCGCCGCGCCTATCACAGCGCCTAACGACCCCCCAGCCCAGCCCAGCTCCCCGCCCGGCCGGCTCTGGACCAGGCCAGGAGGGCGCCTTCCAAGGTTCGCTAGAAATTTGCCTAACAAAGGTCAGATCCATTGCGGGGAAGGCTTAGCGGCAGCCCCAAGGAGTGGGCCGGGGCGGGGCGGGGCGGGGCGCGGCGAGCGGCCGCCGCGGGGCAGAGGGGAGGGGGTGGGGAGCGGTGCTCGTTACCGAATGATTTGTTTCACCGCACGGCAGCGCCCCACAGAGCCTTGCCCCTTACTCGGCCCGCCCGCCGCCGCGCCCCGCCGCCGCGCCCCGCCGCGCCCCGCCCGTGCCCCGCGCGCGTCTTGCTGCGTTGCACGCCCCGCCCGCCCCGCCCCGCCCCACCCCACTCCACCGATATGCTCGCCACCGGTAATGCTATTGGCAGCCGATGTCGGCAGGAAAAAAATATCCAGACTAGAAACCCTTTCCATCGGCCCCGCCGCGCGCGCGCCGCGCCGCGCAGCCCGAGCCATGCAACTCATTGCTACATATGCAGCTTCCCCCTCGCCTCGCACTGGTGCACTTCTCGGGCGGGGCGGGGCGGGGCGGGGCGGGGCGGGGCGTAGCATACGCCGCAGGCCGTGCTGTGTGTCCCGTGCGAATAATTAAAATCAACACGGCGGCACTTGACCGAATGGCCTCGTGACGTGAGGGGGGGGGGGGGCAGGACGGACGTACAGTTACGCTCGACCTGCACTCTCACACATCCCCTTCTCTCACCCTTAAGGACGACTCCCCGCCGGCCTTTGTTTCTGCCCTGCTGCTGCTAGTGTGCACCTTGCGACGCTCCCCCCCCCCCCCCCTCTCTCTCTCTCTCTCTCTCTCTCTCTCTCTCTCTCTCTCACTCTCTCAGGCCGAGGCACGCGAAGCCTCAATATTTATCCGGCTCCCATTTTTCAGCGCCCAACAATAGCGGCCGCCCCGTGTGAGGCCCCCCTCTGCTATTGAGCCCCCAGTGACATATGTTACTTCACGTGTCAATGTCTGACGCGCCGCGCGACCCCGCCGTAACCCACAGCACATTATCGGCCCGGCCGGAGCCCAGCCAGTGGCGGAGGGGCCGCCCGGCCCCCGCAAGAAGTAAAAGTGGTTGAAAATCGCGCGGTAGAAGTATACGTAGGTGTATACGGTACACCTAATAATTCAAAAAAATTCAGAGAAATTAAAAAAAAATTCAGAAAAAATTAAAAAAATTCAGAAAAATTTAGAAAAATTCACAAAAATTTAGTAAAAATTCGAGCAAAAAACTCACAAAATTTCAATAAAAATTCACAAAAATTCACAAAAATTCACGACATTTATACACCAAAATTCAGAGTTGTTTCCCCCTCGAGTATAAAGTAAGTTAAAAATTGGTGTTGACCGAGGAGGTGAAAACTTGAACCACAAATCGGACGCATCCTCACATAATCTTTGCAGAAAACTACCCCAGTCACCAACACGTGCAAGGCTTTAAAATTCCCGAGCAGCCTTCCGTTCACGCAGAACGCCCTCCCCCACCCCCTACTGGAAGGCCCCTCCGCGGCGTCCACGCGGCCGTGCGCTGCGGCGTTCAGTCACGGGGAGTCAAGTCGACCTGTCACCAAAAGCCCTGCGCCCCCTGCTGAGGGCGGGGCAAGCCCACGAGCGGCGAGCACGCCACGGGGGCTCCGCCGGGCGGGGGGCCCCCGCAGCCCCACCGACACGCACGGGGGGCCGGGCGGGGCGGGCGCGCAGAGCTGAGCTGTGCCCCTTAGCAATTTTTTTTCGTGTGTCCCTTTTTCCCGTGTGCCCTAATTAGTATTTCATGAGAGGGTGCGGAGAGGCATACGTAACGCCCCGCCCCGCCCCGCCCCTGCACACACCTTCCTTCAGGCAGTCGCGCGGAAGTCCCGCGGTGAAAGCTTCGGGGAGGCAGGCAGGCAGCGCCACTCACACCGCACCACGCCGCGCGGCGCCGCACTCGACGCTACGCCGCGCCACGCCACTCTGCGCCCGGGGCGGGGCGGGGCGGGGTGGCTGGCGGGCGTGGTGGTTGGGCCCCAGGCTGCTGGGCTTGCCATAAGTACTCAATCATAAGCGAGAGGTGCATCCGGGGCTGGGGCCCGGAAAAAGTGGGAAAGGTAGGTAGGTGGTTGGCGCCGTGGCTGTGGGTGGGGGGAAGAGAGGGAAAAGGGAAAATAAAGATGAGTGGCAGGCCAGGGCGCGTGTGGCAGACGACAAGAACCCCCGAAAACAGAAAATCCACAACGGCTCTCTCCCTCTCTCTCTCTCTCTCTCTCTCTCTCTCTCTCTCTCTCTCTCTCTCACTTGCGTATACAACCACACCACCCTATCAGCTTGCACACTGCAAATTGGTTGGTGTCTTTAGACGCCAAGATACTGGCATATAAAGACAACAAATATTGGCGTCCAAAGACGCCAAAATCTGGCGTTCAAAAGACACTAAGTACGAAAAGGACGACAAAAATTTGAGGCATTCCAAACCTAAGGAGCCACCCATTTTTCGACCATCTCGAAAAAATTATTTTTTGTTAATTCTTAGTAGAGGGCATCCCCCTGATGGTCCCTTGACCAGTCTGGGCTCGATCGGTCCAAAACTGTGGATATGGCAGCGGTGCGAAGTGGCCAAAACAGCCAAAATCGACCATTTGGGTACTAATGGGTTCTCGAAAACGGTTCATCCTACAGAGTCCCTTCTAAGCTCATTTGAAAGGGAGAAGTGCATTCTAGGTACCCTAACTTTCTCAGATTTTTCCCACGACTGGTTTCGAGGTTATGCCCGTGCAAAGTTGCACAAAACCTTGAAAAAGTAACTTTGGGGGTGTACCATCCCCGGGGAGGCACCGACCTTGGCCAAAATCGGTTCCGGAGGGTTTTCAGGGTCGACGTACACATTCCCGATGTCAGTTTGCCCCTCCAGCATCATCATCATGAGGGTGTCCTCGCGGACGTCCAGGGACTGTCAATTGCCTAAATTGGCCTTTATTCCGCTCCCCGGCCTGGACTCCAGGGTTTCACCGTGCCCGAAGGGGAATTCCACATCGGAAAATCTTGTACAGACTACTCGGTATTACACAGTATTACACCTGAATTACACTTGCTCTAAAACCCCAGGGGGTTCATGGCATGCGCCATTTGGAGTCAACCACACTCTAAAAAAGAGAGTGCCTGCCAGGCATGCTCTAAAAAAGAGTGTGCCTGCCAGGCATGCTCTAAATTAAAGCATGCCAACGAGGCCTGCACTTAGTGCACACACAGAGCATACATAGGCACACACTCTAAAAAAAAATAATCTGTGAACAGCAACGGCAAAACATAAGTAATGATATTAGAGTTGCGAGGAAGTTCCACATCACCACCATGCACGACATAAACAACCCCGACAACAGCTAAGTAGAGTTGGACTGTTGGGTGCAGCTTGTGTATATGTATAACTACGGCATGCAACATGAAAACTAACTGCGACCAGCGAGCCCAATCCCAACGTCAACGACAAAAAACACGTCCGCTAGGAGAAAACAAAGAGCCCCGAGAAAAATGTTACTATAAGCCATATTTTATTTTTTTAAGTTACCAAATATCAATAAGTTTACACAAGGCATTCGCTAAGAATACACTATCAAAGAAGAAAACAGGATGTAGAGGAAATAAACAAAACACAATAGTCCGATATTCAAAATAATTTACATTCAAGTGTGAAAGAAGGAATATAACACATTTCGTATATTAATCTCAAGTATAACTTTCTATACAAATATGCGATGCCACGAAGCTTTTCTTGCTGAAAAAAGTAACTGTTTCCGATAGAATAATGCACAAAATCTGTGCAGCGAGAAGGCTAACTCATATGGGTCTTAATGTGTACAGCCAGACTTTCTTTACAAGAGAATTTTGCTTTGCAAAGATCACACTGCAATGGTCTCTCGCCGGTATGTTTTCCGATGTGTCTAACAAAATTCGATCTATCACTGAATTTTGCTTTGCAATGATCACATTGGTATGGTTTCTCACCGGTATGTTTTCCGATGTGTCTAACAAAATTCGATCTATCACTGAATTTTGCTTTGCAATGATCACATTGGTATGGTTTCTCACCGGTATGTATTCTGAAGTGTCTAACCAAAGTCGATCTATCGCTGAATTTTGCTTCGCAGTGATCACACTGGTATGGTTTCTCACCGGTATGTATTCTTATGTGTCTTACAAGATCTTCTTTGAGACTAAATTTTGCTTTGCAATGATGACAATCATATGGTTTCTCACCGGTATGTGTTCTGATGTGTCTAGCAAGATGCCATTTCGTGTTGAATTTTGCATTGCAAATATCACACTGATACGGTTTCTCACCGGTGTATATTCTTCTGTGACGAGTACGGTTTGATCGACTTGAAAAATTTTTGCTGCAATATTTACTCGACAATGTTCGCAGGCATTTGTTACTTTGCGGTAGTTTCCCATCTTTCTCTAGCTCATCCTTAGCTGCTTGGACGCTAGAATTCTCTGCGCTCACCCTAGGAACCGTTTCACGTTCTTCGGCATGATCCTTTTCGATACTAGACAGTCTGCGACACTTTATATCAGGGGCCTGCTGGTGTGTGCGTAAAGAGTAGCAATTCGATACTACAAGAGTCATCTGGTCGGCCGAAGGGTTGTCTGCAACTTCTTGGCCGTCGCCAAACGGCCTTTTCTCGTCCATCTGGCAATCGTCAAAGTAAGGTTCCTCAGGAACCTTGATACTTAACTCTTCAGGGGCATCGAGGCAGGGATGTCTTGTTTGCTCAGCACCTGTAAACAGCAACGGCAAAACATTAGTAATGAAATTTGAGTTGCGAGGAAGTTCCACATCACCACCATGCACGACATAAACAACCCCGGCAATTGCTGTTAACAGCCAAGTAGAGTTGGACTGTTTGGTGCAGCTTGTGTATATGTATTACAACGGCATGCAACATGAACACTAACTGTGACCAGCGAGCCTAAGTCCAATCCCAACGAACCAAAAAAAAAAACACGTCCGCTAAGGAAAAACAAAAAGCCCAAGAAAAATGTTTTTATAAGCCATATTTAATTTTTTTAAGTTACAAAATATCAAGAAGTTTACACAAATCATTCACTAAGAATACATAAACAAAGAAAAGAGGATGTAGAGAAAATAAACAGAACACAACGGTTTGATATTCAAAATAATATACATTCAAGTGTGAAAGAAGGAATATAACACATTTCGTTTATTAATCTCAAGTAAAACTTTCTATACAAATATGCGATGCCACGATGGTTCTCTTGCTAAAATAAATACTGTTTCCGGTAGAATTATGCACAAAATCTGTGTAGCGAGAAGGCTAACTCATATGGGTCCTAATGTGTACAGCAAGACTTTGTTTGCGAGCGAAGTTTGCTTTGCAAAGATCACACTGATATGGTTTCTCACCGGTATGTATTCTGATGTGTACAGCAAGATTCCCTTTCCGATTGAATTTTGCTTCGCAGTGATCACACTGGTATGGTTTCTCACCGGTATGTATTCTTATGTGTCTTACAAGATCTTCTTTGAGACTAAATTTTGCTTTGCAATGATGACAATCATATGGTTTCTCACCGGTATGTATTCTGATGTGTGTAGCAAGATGCCATTTAGTGTTGAATTTTGCTTTGCAAATATCACACTGATACGGTTTCTCACCACTGTATATTCTTCTGTGACGAGTAAGGTTTGATCGACTTCAGGGCCGGACTGGCCCACCGGTGTACCGGAGAAATCCCCGGCGGGCCCCTGCGCCCGAAGGGCCCATCACTGTAACTAGCCAGGACTGCCCGCAAGCATTCAAGGCGAAGGCTTACTGGCTAGGAACAGTGCATGATCCGGGCCCCGCCAGGGGTCCTGGGCCCGAGATTCAGTTTCACACGTTTAAGTTCCCGTTACCCCTTGAATAAGATAGGCACTTCCGGGCCCCTTTCAGCTACTTTTCCGGCGGGCCCCTGACCCCCCAGTCCGGCCCTGATCGACTTGAAAACTTTTTGCTGCAATATTCACTCGAGAATGTTCGCAGGCATTTGTTACTTTGCGGTTGTTTCCCGTCTTTCTCTTGCTCATCCTTAGCTGCTTGGTCGCTAGTATTCCCTGCGCTGACCCTAGGTACCGATTCACGTTCTTCGGCAGGATCCTTATAGGTACTAGACAGCCTGCGACACTTCATATCAGGGGCCTGCTGGCGTGTGCGTAAAGAGTAGCAATCCGATACTACTAGAGTCATCTGGTCCGCCGAAGGCTTGTCTGCAACTTCTTGGCTGTCGCCAAACGGCTTTTTCTCGTCCATCTGGCAGTCGTCAAAGTAGGGTTCCTCAGGAACCTTGATACTAAACCCTCCAGGGGCATCGGGCCGGGGATGTATTGGTGGCTCAGTACCTGTGAAAAGCAACGGCAAAACATTAGCAATGAAATTTGAGTTCCGAGGAAGTTCCACATCACCACCATGCACGACATAAACAATACTCTTTTTTAGAGTGTGCCTTGTGGTTGACTCGAAATGGCGCATGCCATGCACACACTTGGGTTTCTGGAGTGTATTACTCTCAAGATTTAATCACTTTCGAGCATATTCTTGTGTTTTTCGGTATTACATTACGTGTATTACGGCGTAATACATGGATCAGGTGTACAGTGTATTACGGAAGTGAATTCCCCCTCGCCGTGACCACACCCTGCGCCTCAGCCACGCCACAGGCTCCAGCGTGCCGAGGGATGTGTGCTTATGGGCCGCGGCCTAGGCCTCGACGGCCTCCACCGAGTAGTCTGTACAAGATTTTCCGATGTGAATTCCCCCTCCGGTCACGGTGAAACCCTGGAGTCCAGGCCGGGGAGCGGAATAAAGGCCAATTTAGGCAATCGGCGGTCCCTGGACGTCCCCGAGGATACCCTCAGGATGATGCCGGAGGTGCAAACTGACATCGGGAATGCCTTTGTCGACCCTGAAAACCCCCCGGTACCGATTTTGGCTAAGGGCGGTCCCTACCCGGGGATGGTACACC
Organism: Frankliniella intonsa; assembly: GCA_033675135.1. Lineage (NCBI taxonomy): Eukaryota > Metazoa > Arthropoda > Insecta > Thysanoptera > Thripidae > Frankliniella > Frankliniella intonsa. The sequence goes on along the minus strand of CM066249.1, from coordinate 2,220,185 downwards.
CCCAAAGTTGCCTTTGCAAGGTTTTGTGCAACTTTGCACGGGCATAAGTCCGAAACCAGTCGTGGGAAAAATCTGAGAAAATTAGGGTACCTAGAATGCACTTTCCCCTTTCAAATGAGCTTGGAAAGGACTCTGTAGGACGAACCGTTTTCGAGAATCCATTAGTACCCAAATGGTCGATTTTGGCTGTTTTGGGCCACTTTGCACCACTGCCAAGTCCACAGTTTTGGACCGATCGAGCCCAGACTGGTTAAGGGACCATCAGGGGGATGCCCTCTACTAAGAAATAACAAAAAATATTTTTTTCGAGATGGTCGAAAAATGGGTGGCTCCTTAAGGTTTGGATTGCCTCTTTGTGTTCTGTGAGAGAACGCCAATGCTTGGCGTCTTGAGACACCGAAATTTGGCGTCAAAAGACGCCGCTCAGTTTTCAGTGCATTAATGACCAGCGCCCCCAGGCGGGGCAGCACACACACACACGCCAGGGGGCGACGGACTGGAGTAGGCTGGAGCCCGGCCCGCACCCGCCGCGGCCCGCAGGGCGTAGACAAAGACGTCAAGGCAAAAATGGGTCCGACTCCAGGAGGAGCCTGTGTAAAAGTAGCGGGCGGCGAGTCACCGAGGGGTTTGGAGAGGGGAGGGGCAGGGGGCGGAGCGGGGGCAGAAGAGCCGGAGGGGCGCAGGGCAAACGTAAATACGGATGGGACGCGACTGTCGTCGAGGCGACGGGGCTGCAAACAACAGGACGCGGCGCGGTGCCGGCGGGGCGGGGCGTGGCGGGGCGTGGCGGGGCGTGGCGGGGCGTGGCCCCGACGCGGCGCTGAGCCTACTTGCTTGGCGGAGTCAGAGTCAGGGGCGGACTGGCCATTGTTGGGGCCCCGGCCCGGCCGCCCCGCCCCGCCGGCCCCGCCGGCATTGTTGAGACAGTGTTTGCACCCCGATCGCCCCCGGCTGTTGGACTGTAATGCTCCATCACCCCCTGAATACGCAGGGCCCCCGGCCCCCGCCCCCACCTGCACCGCGGAGCGGCGCGGGGCTCGGTGGGGGCGGCGCGGTCCGCGGGGGGCGGGGCGGGGCGGGGCCGAGGTGGTCGCTGATGAATGGCTGTGGGGCTGATGGTCGCAGAGCCCCAAACTCTCTCGCACGCAGTCGACGCGCCGCACATACAGTACGTATCAGAGGAATGAAAACCTAACGCTGACTACCCTCCCTCTTCTCCTCGCGCACTACATGTACCAGTAGCGAAACAGAAAAACTCTGGGCGATGATGTTTCTCTTCAGCTTGCTCTAGTTAGTTAAATGTATCATCTGCCAAAATATAAAAAGGCAGACGGTACGTTTGCACGGGCTGCTGAGGGCTGAGTACTCGCAACGAGACAAAGGTTCGAGTCTCGGTGACCGGAGCGTGAGGCGGCGGGGCTTGGCGGGGTGTGGCGTGGCGGGGTGTGGCGGGGTGTGGCGGGGCGTGGCGGGGCGTGGCGGGGCGTGGCGGGGCGTGGCGGGGCGTGGCGGGGCGCGGCGCTGCACCAGACCAGCAGGCGGAGCCTCTGGGGTGTCCGCGCGGCGTCCCGTCCTACTCCTCCGTGTTTCTGTTTAAAAAGTCAAATGAAAAGACAAAAGGCCCTGGCGGGCCGCACCGGCCGCGGCCACGGCGGGCGAAATTAATGAGTACGAAGCCATCTTGGCCCTGAGGGCAAAGCGAAGGAAGGAGGAAGGTGTCTCTCTCCAGGGTTGCAGAGGGACGGGGCGGGTGAGGGAGTGAGAGGGGAAAGAGGAAATCCCCGGCAGCACTCGTCAGACCCCTGGCCCGACCGAGCCTCGCCCCGCCCCGCGGCCCCGCGCGTCCTCTACGGTACTTTTACAGTAATTGAAGTTCTCGCAAAAAAAAAAAATAAAGAAAAAATAACCAGAACTTTTCTATTCAGTCGAGAGAGAGAGAGAGAGAGAGAGAGAGAGAGAGAGAGAGAGAGAGAGAGAGAGAGAGAGAGAGAGAGAGTCGTGGAAATCGGCACTACATACAGCGGAGCAGGCAGGCGGGCGCGGGCGGGTCGCGGTGGCGCGGCGGGCCGGGCTCTCCTCACCTCGCCACCTCCGCACAGAGAGAGCCTTCCTCCCCGCTGCCGACCCGACCCGACACAGCCGAGTTTTCACAAAAGGGAGAGATAAAAGAATCGTGCCCGTGAGTGTATGGGCGCGGGCCGGGGCGGGGCAGGCCAGGGCGGCGAGGCGCTACAGGGCCTCCAGGTCTGTCTGCTCGGAATGAAAACCGGAATGCGTCGGCCGGGCCGGGCCGGTCCAGGCCTCCCAGCACAACTTTCACCATTTTCAAAGATGAAAAGTTTGAATAATAAAAAGTGAAACTGTAAAAAGGGGGAAAAACAAAAACAAAAAAACAAAAAAGAGAAGGGGCCAACCGGGGCAGAGAGAGGAAAATCAGACAAAAACAGAAAAACATTGCGCGCTCGCGAAATTTGTAAAGGGCTTCCGCCCCAGGAGATAAAAATGGGTCCCGATAAGGTGCAAGTGGGAGTTATTACTGGCAGCGCGCAGCGAGTTCACATCACAAAGCGCCAACCTCGGTACTGGTGGCGGGGCGGGGCGGGGCGGGGCGGGGCGGGGCGGGGCGGGGCGGGGCGGGGCGGGGCGGGGCGCCACATGGGCGCGGCAAACATAATGAAAGCGCGACGCCACGCCGCGGCCTGCGCCTGCACCGATCAATACTCACCAATCTGTCCATTGGAAAACAAACTTTCAGACCCGCGCAAAGTTTCCTCCTTACTCGCGCAGAGCTAGGCAAACCCAACCGCTCTGTAGGGTCTCGGTCGCCTCGCCACCACCCAACCCTCTCCTCTCCTCTTTCGCCCGCCGTTTTTATATTCCGAAAGCTCGGCGGAATGAATCTTAAAACAGATATTACGCGATGCGGAGGGTAAACAATGGGAGACAAGCGCTGGCTGAGGGCTGTGAGGCGCGGGGCGGGGCGGGGAGGCAGTCGGCTGCGTCTCCATTATCGAAGTACTTCTCCGAGGCACGCCCAGCGCCCAGCGCCACTCGCGCCGCAAACGAGTGCCAGTCCGACAAACGGAAGACACCCAGACCCCGCCCCGCCCCGCCCCGCCCCGCCCCCCTCAGCATCTAAAAAGCAGAGCTTTTTCCTTCCCTGCTGTGCCGAGCCGAGCACACGGGGGCAGGGCACTGCTCACCAGAGGTCTTTACGTACGCGCCGAGGTTCTTTTTTATCAGGGTTCAACCCCTTCAGCAGGCATTTAGGCCCCTCGCCCCCCGCCACGTGTGGCCCGCCCGGCCCGCCCCGGCACGGCCCTTTGGCCTCCATGAGCCAGCCAGCCCAATTAAGAAAGCAGCCGAGGTGTCTGAGCAGCTCATCCGAAACGGGGAGGGGGGGAGGGGGTAAAGGCGACATATGTGGAACACCCAGGCAGAGCAGGAGGGGAGGACGGGCTCAACGCGCCGCGCCGGCCCGGCCGAGGCGGGCGGCAGAGCGGAACCATCAGCAGAATTCACATTTTTGAGCCACTGTAAATCTGAAGATGGCTTCGGAGGAGGTAAAAAAACCAGCAGCGAAATTCCCAAAGTCATCACGGAAAATTCAGCGGAAAAATAAGGTACTGTCTAATATCCAAACGGACGTACTGGACAGGGTGTTTTAGAGAACAATAGTCACTCGTACATCTATACCAAACAGTTTGCTGGGAAAAGGGCTGCTCTCGACTCGGCCTCGCGTCGCATACAGAGCATTCCTGAGCAGCCCTCCCCCCCCCCCCCCCACACACACACACACAGGGGCACGAGCAGGGCCGCCGCGCCGCGCTGCTCAGCCAAAGTCATTAAAAGACCCCACTTGTTTTTCCACGAGAAAGACAAACCGAAACAGCAGACGGATGAAGCTAGTCATACGCCGCCGCGCCCCGCCCCGCCCCGCCCCGCCCTAGGGAAGCGGGACCTATCCTCGGTGACTAAATCTGATTAGCTAAACAGAGGCGGCCCGCTGCCGCCCCGCCCCGCCCCGCCCCGCCCCTCCCACCTGCGCCTCGCTGCTGCTCTCTGCTCCGTTTTAGCGGCGAGTTTACCTTCTAGTTTGGCACAGCTTGTCTATGTCGCAGTTTACATTCACAGGAGCAGTGAGGAAAAGCGCCGTTACAGACCTGGACGGCGCGGCGGGAATGAAAGGCCAGTGTAATGAATAAACATTTGGAATCACTCAGCAAGGGCCCCCGTAGTTTTTTTTTTCTGACCCCCCACCTTCACCGGCCTGGCGTGGCGGGGGCGGAGGGCGTCTGCGACAGTGACTGAAATGCATCTACTTGGTGTGAAGGGGCGGGGCGGGGCGGGGCGGGGCGGGGCGTAGCCAGGGATACTTTCCGTCTGCCAAGTTTTCAGACTTGCGGTTGCCGCGCGCGCCCTCTCAGCTGCAAACAGTTTGTATCGCTGCTACCCCCCCCCCCCCACCCCTCTATTCATATTTTTCTTTCACCCTTTCGTTGCCATGCACTTTCCCGGCCTCCCCATATCTCGGCGATACTCGAGTCGACGGGATGAGATTCGCCCCGCTCCATTCCATGCACCAACTTGGACGTCAAGTCCGCCCCGCCCCGCCCCGCCCCGCCCCGCCCCGCCCCGCGCCGTCCGCCACAAAGTGCACCAGTCGAGTTTCTCACAGGACTTTTGCGGAACTAACATTGTGACGTGGGCCGCCCCTGGCAGGCTTGGCCGGCCGGCGAAAAGAGCGGCCATTACCCCTCCTCAAAGACCCCCGCCCCATACCATACCCCCCCCCCCCAGACCCCTAAAGCTTCCATCATTTTTTTTTTCAGACACAATTTTGCGACACTGCGGCAGAGCGGGGCGGCGCAATGCTGATTTTGTTGACAGGCAGGCGGGCGGGCAGGCGGGCAGGCGGGCGGGGCTAGGACAGGGGCCCAAGTCCCAGCAGCAGGTTCTGACGGCCGCTGATATATCGGAATGCGCCCTTTATCGACACACATCCCGGCCGGCCGGGCACATATGCAGAGGACGTGTAATTTACAGCAGAAGAATTCTCACCCTTCTCCGACTCCCCCGCCCCGCCCCGCCCCGCCCCGCCCAGCACTTGCGGCCCTCTCCCCTGCCTGTCCGTGTCGCCTCCACCCCTGCCGGGCCGGGCCGGGCCGGGCGGAGCCTCACCTCTAGCAGTGCGAGGACTTGAAAGGCGGGACCGGGAGGGAGGGCGCAAAGTTACGACCCGAATAGCGTCAATGGGATGTGTTTAATTACAATTACGACCCATCCGACCGTTAGCCACCTGGACGTTAGTGCCCCCGGAGGCGGTGCGGCGGCGTGCTTCCGCGGGGCCGCCGGGCCGGGCGGGGCCGGGCGGGGCCGCCTCAATAAGTTGAACGGAAAGGCCAACGCGGACTTGAGATGTGATCTCGCTAACATATGAAGGAGGGGGAGGGAGGGGGGCCCGGGCCCATTACTTGAACCACCCTGCCACACTTTTATCTTGTTTTGCGCGATAAAGTTGGAGCATAACGCGGCGCGCTAAGTGGTGGCCCGAGCCGCAAATTGCGCTTACCGCCGCAACTTTTCGCGCTCCGCGGAGGAAGAGGAGAGAGTGAGTAAGAGGGGGGGGGGGATGTTGGTTCGGTCCATAAGGGGGAAGAAAGGGGGGGACGATGGTATCGGCGACTTTACGCGCTCGGGTCCCCTCCCCGCGCCACCTCAGATGCGATCTATCCGGACGGCGCGGCATACAGACAGACACTCGCGGGGTAGCTCCCGTCGGCCAGTCAGCGCTACACTGTTGAACCAAGTGTTGCACAGGACAGTTTAACACTTGCAAGTCAAGTCAAGTGCACAACGGTCGACTTGAACACTAACAAACGTACAACTGGCGAGCTTGACACAAGTGTACAACTTGCGTGTTGCACACTTGCACGTGTCAGACTGAAAGTTGCACACTTACAAGTGTTGAAGAGTTGCACACTTACTTTGACAGTGTACCCGCGCCGAGCCGAGTCACTGCGAAAAATATCGTTGTAGATTTACGATAAATTTTGTAAATTACGATTTATGAAATATGTTGTAATTTTACGACGGACCTATTTTGCTCGTGAATGAATTTTAAGGCGATATGCAGTGCTTGTAATTTTACGATTAGCAATTGCAATTTTACAACTGCACTTCGTGGAAAATTTCCCCGTAAACCTACAACTATTTTTCACAGTGGTGCTCGCACAATCGCACACCCAACTTATCTCGCGAATCACCGGCTCCGCGATGAATGGGACCGGCCGGGCCAGGCCGGGCCAGCAGGCCAGCGAGCGCTGCAGCGCACCGGCTGCGCGCCGCGCCAGCAGCCAGCGGCGCCTACTACAGAGTTGCGCGCGCGCATTGAAAAGTTCCCAACAGCAGCAGGCGCACCGGCCGAGCCGGGCCGGGCCGGGCCGCATCAGCTCCACGGCCGACGCCGCCGAGCCGCGCGCGGGCAGCGCGCCGCGCACCCGAGCACGATGGGTTGCCTACCCAGTCGGGCGGCAGCGCGCGCACGGGTGCCCGAGAGGGCGGCAGATCGACAGCAGAGTGATTCCGAACAGCGTTTAGAGGCATTCCAAACCTAAGTGGCCACCCATTTTTCGACCATCTCGAAAAAATTATTTTTTATTTCTTAGTAGAGGGCATCCCCCTGATGGTCCCTTGACCAGTCTGGGCTCGATCGGTCCAAAACTGTGGATATGGCAGCGGTGCGAAGTGGCCAAAAACAGCCAAAATCGACCATTTGGGTACTTATAGGTTCTCGAAAACGGTTCATCCTACAGAGTCCCTTCTAAGCTCATTTGAAAGGGGAAAGTGCATTCTAGGTACCCTAACTTTCTCAGATTTTTCCCACGACTGGTTTCGAGGTTATGCCCGTGCAAAGTTGCACAAAACCTTGAAAAGGTAACTTTGGGGGTGTACTATCCCCGGGGAGGCCTTTATTCCGCTCCCCCGCCTGGACTCCAGGGTTTCACCGTGCCCGAAGGGGATTTCACATCGGAAAATCTTGTACAGACTACTCAGTATTACACAGTATTATACCGGAATTACATTTGCTCTAGAAACCCAAGTGTGTGCATGGCATGCGCCATTTGGAGTCAACCACAAGTCACACTCTAAAAAAGAGTGTGCCTGCCAGGCATGCACTAAAAAATAGTATGCCTGCCAGGCATGCTCTAAAAAAGAGTGTGCCTGCCAGGCATGCTCTAAAAAAGAGTGTGCCTACCAGGCATGCTCTAAATTAAAGCATGCCATCGAGGCGTGCCCTAAGTGCACACACAGAGCATACATAGTGCACTTAGTGCATGCCTGTCAAGCACTCTCTTTTTAGAGCATGCCTGGCAGGCACACACTCAAAAAAAATCTGTGAACAGCAACGGCAAAACATAAGTAATGAAATTAGAGTTGCGAGGAAGTTCCACATCACCACCATGCACGACATAAACAACCCCAACAACAGCTAAGTAGAGTTGGACTGTTGGGTGCAGCTTGTGTATATGTATTACAACGGCATGCAACATGAAAACTAACGGCGACCAGCGAGCCCAAGCCCAACGACAACAACAAAAAACACGTCCGCTAAGGAAAAACAAAAAAGCCCGAAAAAAATGTTATTATAAGCCATATTTTATTTTTTTAGGTTACAAAATATCAAGAAGTTTACACAAAGCATTCGCAAAGAATACATAACCAAAGAAAAGAGGATGTAGAGGAAATAAACAAAACACAATAGTTTGATATTCAAAATAATTTACATTCAAGTGTCAAAGAAGGAATATAACACATTTCGTTTATTAATCTCATGTATAACTGTGCATACAACTATGCGATGCTTCTCTTGCTGCAAAAAAATTCTGTTTCCGGTAGAATAATGCACAAAGTCTACGCAGCGAGAAGGCTAACTCATGTGGGTTTTAATGTGTGCAGCAAGATTATCTTTCCGATTGAATTTTGCATTGCAAAGATCACACTGGTATGGTTTCTCACCAGAATGTATTCTTATGTGTCTAACAAGATCCCCTTTGAGACTAAATTTTGCTTTGCAATGATGACAATCATATGGTTTCTCACCGGTGTGTGTTCTGATGTGTCTAGCAAGATGCCATTTCGTTTTGGATTTTGCATTGCAAATATCAGTTTACAGTTTACACAAATCACTCGCTAAGAATACATAAACAAAGAAAAGAGGATGTAGGGAAAATAAACAGAACACAATAGTTTGATATTCAAAATAATTTGCATTCAAGTATGAAAGAAGGAATATGTATAACATATTTCGTATATTACTCTCAAGTATAACTTTCTATACAAATATGCGATGCCACGATGCTTATCTTTCTGAAAAAATAACTGTTTTTGGTTGAATAATGCACAAAATCTGTGCAGAGGGAAGGCTAACTCATGTGGGTCTTAATGTGTACAGCAAGATTATCTTTACGACTGAATTTTGCTTTGCAAAGATCACACTGATATGGTCTCTCGCCGGTATGTTTTCTGATGTGTCTAACAAAAGTCGATCCATCGCTGAATTTTGCTTTGCAATGATCACATCGGTATGGTTTCTCACCGGTATGTATTCTTATGTGTCTAACAAGATCCCCTTTCCGATTGAATTTTGCATTGCAAAGATCACACTGGTATGGTTTCTCACCAGAATGTATTCTGAGGTGTCTAACAAAATGCGATCTATCGCTGAATTTTGCTTTGCAGTGATCACACTCATATGGTTTCTCACCGGTGTATTTTCTTCTGTGACGAGTAAGGTTTGATCGAGATGAAAACTTTTTGCTGCAATATTTACTCGACAATGTTCGCAGGCATTTGTTACTTTGCGGTTGTTTCCCGTCTTTCTCCTGCTCATTCTTAGCTGCTTGGTCGCTAGTACTCCCTGCGCTGACCCTAGGTACCGATTTACGTTCTTCGGCAGGATCCTTATCGATACTAGACAGCCTGCGACTCTTCATATCAGGGGCCTGCTTGCGTGTGCGTAAGGAGTAGCAGTCCGATACTACGAGAGTCATCTGGTCGGCCGAAGGGTTGCCTGCAACTTCTTGGCTGTCGCCAAACGGCTTTTTCTTGTCCATCTGGCGGTCGTCAAAGTAGGGTTCCTCAGGAATCTTGATACTCAACCCTTCAGAGCCATCGGGCCAGAGATGTAATGGTGGCTCAGTACCTGTGAACAGCAACGGCAAAACATTAGTAATGAAATTTGAGTTCCGAGGACATTTCACATCCCTACCATGCACGACATAAACAACCTCGACAACAGCCAAGAAGAGTTAGACTCTTGGGTGCAGCTTGTGTATATGAACTACAACGGCATGCAACAGGAAAACTAACTGCGACCAGCGAGCCCAAGCCCAACGTCCACAACAAAAAACACGTCCGCTAAGAAAAAACAAAGAGCCCCGAGAAAAATGTTATTATAAGCCATATTTTATTTTTTTTTAGTTACAAAATATCAATAAATTTACACAAGGCATTCGCTTAGAATACACTATCAAAAAAGAAAACAGGATGTAGAGGAAATAAACAAAACACAATAGTTTGATATTCAAAATAATTTAGATTCAAGTGTGAAAGAAGGAATATGACACATTTCGTTTATTAATGTCAAGTACAACTGTCCATACAACTATGCGATGCCACGATGCTTCTCTTGCTGAAAAAAATACTGTTTCCGGTAGAAAAATGCACAAAATCTGTGCAGCGAAAAGGCTAACTCATGTGGGTCTTAATGTGAACAGCAAGATTATCTTTACGACTGAATTTTGCATTGCAATGATCACGCTGGTATGGTTTTTCACCGGTATGTATTCTGATGTGTACAGCAAGATTCCCTTTCTGATTGAATTTTGCATTGCAATGATCACATTGGTATGGTTTCTCACCGGTATGTATTCTTATGTGTGTAGCAAGATGCCCTTTATTTTTGAATTTTGCATTGCAATGATGACACTCATATGGTTTCTCACCGGTATGTATTCTTATGTGTCTAACAAGATCCCCTTTGAGACTAAATTTTGCTTTGCAATGATGACAATCATATGGTTTCTCACCGGTATGTGTTCTCATGTGTCTAGCAAGATGCCATTTCGTTTTGGATTTTGCATTGCAAATATCACACTGATACGGTTTCTCACCGCTGTATATTCTTCTGTGACGAGTAAGGTTTGATCGACTTGAAAACTTTTTGCTGCAATATTTACTCGACAATGTTCGCAGGCATTTGTTACTTTGCGGTTGTTTCCCGTCTTTCTCTTGCGCATCCCTAGCTGCTTGGACGCTAGTATTCTCTGCGCTGACCCTAGGTACCGATTCACGTTCTTCGGCAGGATCCTTATAGGTACTAGACAGTCTGCGACACTTCATATCAGGGGCCTGCTGGTGTGTGCGTAA
>CM066249.1:1909754-2204754 GCA_033675135.1 Frankliniella intonsa | reverse complement strand
ACTACATCAGCCGGGCACGAGGGATGGGGAAAAAGAGAGAGAGCAGCGGAAATAAAGGAACAGTAGAAAAGAAACAAAATGGGGCATTCCAAACCTAAGGAGCCACTCATTTTTCGACCATATCGAAAAAATTATTTTTTGTTATTTCTTGGTAGAGGGCATCCCCCTGATGGTCCCTTGACCAGTCTGGGCTCGATCGGTCCAAAACTGTGGATATGGCAGCGGTGCGAAGTGGCCAAAAACAGCCAAAATCGACCATTTGGGTACTAATGGGTTCTCGAAAACGGTTCATCCTACAGAGTCCCTTCCAAGCTCATTTAAAAGAGGAAAATGCATTCTAGGTACCCTAATTTTCTCAGATTTTTCCCACGGCCGTTTTCGAGGTTATGCCCGTGCAAAGTTGCACAAAACCTTGGAAAGGTAACTTTGGGGGTGTACCATCCCCGGGGAGGCACCGACCTTGGCAAAAAACGGTTCCGGAGGGTTTTCAGGGTCCACGATGACATTCCCGATGGCCTTTAATCCGCTCCCGGGCCTGGACTCCAGGGTTTTACCGTGCCCGAAGAGGATTTCACATCGGAAAATCTTGTACAGACTACTCGGTATTACACAGTATTACACCTGAATTACACTTGATCTAGAAACCCAAGTGTGTGCAATGGCATGCGCCAATTGGTAGTCAACCACAACGCTCACTCTAAAAAAGAGTGTGCCTGCCAGGCATGCTCTAGATAGTGTGCCTGCCAGGTATGCTCTAAAAAAAGTGTGCCTGCCAGGCATGCTCTAAAAAAATGTGTGCCTGCCAGGCATGCTCTAAATTAAAGCATGCCAACGAGGCGTGCACTTATAACTACGGCATGCAACATGAAAACTAACTGCGACCAGCGAGCCTAAGTCCAAGTCCAAGCCCAACGACAACAACAAAAAACACGTCCGCTAAGGAAAAACAAAAAGCCCGAGAAAAATGTTATTATAAGCCATATTTAATTTTTTTAGGTTACAAAATATCAAGAAGTTTACACAAATCATTCGCTAAGAATACATAAACAAAGAAAAGAGGATGTAGAGAAAATAAACAGAACACAACAGTTTGATATTCAAAATAATATACATTCAAGTGTGAAAGAAGGAATATAACACATTTCGTTTATTAATTAATCTCAAGTAAAACTATCTATACAAATATGCGATGCCACGATGCTTCTCTTGCTCAAAAAAAATACTGTTTCCGGTGGAATTATGCACAAAATCTGTGCAGCGAGAAGGCTAACTCATATGGGTCCTAATGTGTACAGCAAGACTTTGTTTGCGAGCGAATTTTGCTTTGCAAAGATCACACTGATATGGTCTCTCGCCGGTATGTTTTCTGATGTGTCTAACAAAATGCGATCTATCGCTGAATTTTGCTTTGCAGTGATCACATTGGTATGGTTTCTCACCGGTATGTATTCTTATGTGTCTAACAAAATGCGATCTATCGCTGAATTTTGCTTTGCAGTGATCACAGTGGTATGGTTTCTCACCAGAATGTAATCTGAGGTGTCTAACCAAAGCCGATCTATTGCTGAATTTTGCTTTGCAGTGATCACATTCATATGGTTTCTCACCGGTATGTATTCTAATGTGTAGAACAAGATCCCCTTTCCGAGTGAATTTTGCTTTGCAGTGATCACATTGGTATGGTTTCTCACCGGTATGTATTCTGATGTGTGTAGCAAGATGCCCTTTCGTGTTGAATTTTGCATTGCAAATATCACACTGATACGGTTTCTCACCGGTGTATATTGTTCTGTGACGAGTAAGGTTTGATTGACATGACATTTTTTTGCTGCAACATTTACTCGACAATGTTCGCAGGCATTTGTTACTTTGCGATTGTTTCCCGCCTTTCTCTTGCTCATCCTTAGCTGCTTGGTCACCAGTATTCCCTGCGCTGACCCTAGGTACCGATTCACGTTTTTCGGCAGGATCCTTTACGATACCAGACAGTCTGCGACACTTTATATCAGGGGCCTGCTGGTGTGTGCGTAAAGAGTAGCAATTCGATACTACAAGAGTCATCTGGTCGGCCGAAGGGTTGTCTGCAACTTCTTGGCTGTCGCCAAACGGCATTTTCTCGTCCATCTGGCAATCGTCAAAGTAAGATTCCTTAGGAAGCTTGATACTAAACCCTTCAGGGGCATCGGGCCGGGGATGTATTGGTGGCTCAGCACCTGTAAACAGCAACGGCAAAACATTAGTAATGAAATTTGTGTTGCGAGGAAGTTCCAGATCACCACCATGCACGACATAAACAAACCCGACGACAGCCGAGTACAGTTGGACTGTTGGGTGCAGCTTGTGTATATGTATAACTACGGCATGCAACATGAAAACTAACTGCGACCAGCGAGCCCAAGTCCAAGTCCAAGCCCAACGACAACAACAAAAAACACGTCCGCTAAGGAAAAACAAAAAGCCCGAGAAAAATGTTATTATAAGCCATATTTAATTTTTTTAGGTTACAAAATATCAAGAAGTTTACACAAATCATTCGCTAAGAATACATAAACAAAGAAAAGAGGATGTAGAGAAAATAAACAGAACACAACAGTTTGATATTCAAAATAATATACATTCAAGTGTGAAAGAAGGAATATAACACATTTCGTTTATTAATCTCAAGTAAAACTTTCTATACAAATATGCGATGCCACGATGCTTCTCTTGCTGAAAAAAATACTGTTTCCGGTGGAATTATGCACAAAATCTGTGCAGCGAGAAGGCTAACTCATATGGGTCCTAATGTGTACAGCAAGACTTTGTTTGCGAGCGAATTTTGCTTTGCAAAGATCACACTGATATGGTCTCTCGCCGGTATGTTTTCTGATGTGTCTAACAAAATGCGATCTATCGCTGAATTTTGCTTTGCAGTGATCACATTGGTATGGTTTCTCACCGGTATGTATTCTTATGTGTCCAACAAGATGGCCTTTCTGATTGAATTTTGCATTGCAATGATGACACTCATATGGTTTCTCACCGGTATGTATTCTGATGTGTGTAGCAAGATGGCCTTTCCGATTGAATTTTGCATTGCAATGATGACACTCATATGGTTTCTCACCGGTATGTATTCTGATGTGTCTAACAAGATCCCCTTTCTGACTAAATTTTGCATTGCAAATATCACACTGATACGGTTTCTCCCCGGTGTATATTGTTCTGTGACGAGTAAGGTTTGATTGACATGACATTTTTTTGCTGCAATATTTACTCGACAATGTTCGCAGGCATTTGTTACTTTGCGGTAGTGTCCCGTCTTTCTCTAGCTCATCCTTAGCTGCTTGGTCGCTAGTATTCCCTGCGCTGACCCTAGGTACCGATTCACGTTCTTCGGCAGGATCCTTATCGGCAGTAGACAGCCTGCGACACTTCATATCAGAGGCCTGCTGGCGTGTGCGTAAGGAGTAGCAGTCCGATACTACGAGAATCATCTGGTCCGCCGAAGGCTTGTCTGCAACTTCTTGGCTGTCGCCAAACGGCTTTTTCTCGTCCATCTGGCAGTCGTCAAAGTAGGGTTCCTCAGGAACCTTGATACTAAACCCTTCAGGGGCATCGGGCCGGGGATGTATTGGTGGCTCAGTACCTGTGAAAAGCAACGGCAAAACATTAGCAATGAAATTTGAGTTCCGAGGAAGTTCCACATCACCACCATGCACGACATAAACAATACTCTTTTTTAGAGTGTGCCTTGTGGTTGACTCCAAATGGCACATGCCATGCACACACTTGGGTTTCTAGAGTGTATTACTCTTAAGATTTAATCACTTTCGAGCATATTCTTGTGTTTTTCGGTATTACATTACGTGTATTACGGCGTAAAACATGGATCAGGTGTACAGTGTATTACGGAAGTGAATTCCCCCTCGCCGTGACCACACCCTGCGCCTCTGCCACGCCACAGGTTCCAGCGTGCCGAGGGATGTGTGCTTATGGGCCGCGGCCTAGGTCTCGACGGCCTCCACCGAGTAGTCTGTACAAGATTTTCCGATGTGAATTCCCCCTCCGGTCACGGTGAAACCCTGGAGTCCAGGCCGGGGAGCGGAATAAAGGCCAATTTAGGCAATCGGCGGTCCCTGGACGTCCCCGAGGAGACCCTCAGGATGATGCCGGTAGTGCAAACTGACATCGGGAATGTCTTTGTCGACCCTAAAAACCCCCGATACCGATTTTGGCTAAGGTCGGTCCCTACCCGGGGATGGTACACCCCCAAAGTTACCTTTGCAAGGTTTTGTGCAACTTTGCACGGGCATAAGCTCGAAACCAGTCGTGGGAAAAATCTGAGAAAATTAGGGTACCTAGAATGCACTTTCCTCTTTCAAATGAGCTTGGAAGGGACTGTGTAGGATGAACCGTTTTCGAGAACCCATTAGTACCCAAATGGTCGATTTTGGCTGTTTTTGGCCACTTTGCACCGCTGCCAAGTCCACAGTTTTGGACCGATCGAGCCCAGACTGGTCAAGGGACCATCAGGGGGATGCCCTCTACTAAGAAATAACAAAAAATATTTTTTTCGAGATGGTCGAAAAATGGGTGGCTCCTTAGGTTTGGAATGCCTCATTTTGTTTCTTCTTTCCCTGGTCGTGTGGCCCGGCCAGCAACTGTACGAGCGGCGCGATATTCGATGTAGCGGAGGGGATGAAACGATGCAGGGCGGGGTGGGGCGGGGTGGGGCAGGGTAGGGCGGGGTGGGGTCTGTCGGGGTGGGGTGGGGCGGGGTGGGGCGGGGCGGTAGAGGAAAGGCGTCGCAACGATCGCTTACGGGAGTTTGGAGAAGAGAGCGCCACTTCATGAAACGGCACACACACCCGCCCCGCCCCGCCCCGCCCCGCCGACTTGTTTGATCGGATTTATATGAGCGGCCTGCCTGGCCTGCGGAAGTTATTTCAACGGCAGCATCAGCTCAGCTCAGACTCAGAATGGAAAGCGGTTTGATAAAGGCGGTGGAGCGCGGAGCCCGGGCGGGCGGGGCGCGGCAGCGCGAGAGCGTGCGGAGAGAGGACAGAAAGAGAGGGGGAGAGGTGTAGGGGAGGGGGGGAGGGAGAGAGAGGGATAGAGAGAGACAGACTGAAGAAGGAGTTGGCAGAGAATTTACCTAAAAGTGCGTGGGAACACGGACGAAGGCAGGGGCTTTGAGCGCTCGCGCGCGCGCGCGCGCACACACACACACACACACACACACACACACACACACACACACACACACACACACACTGAAGCAGTCGCGATAAAAACAAGGGCGCTCGGCTCGCGGGGCGGGGCGGGGCGGGGGCTGACAAGGACGAGCAGACACAGGACTCAGCGTCCTCACCCCTTCACTGTGGTGCGGTGGGGCCGGGGCCGCCGGGGCACAGCAGGGCGCGCCGCCAGCGGGGCGAGGCGAGGCGAGGCGAGACGAGGCGCAGTTTGCAATGTGGATTCATCCTTCGGAAAGCGAAAGGCGGAGCGTCCGTCACGCTGGCGGCCGCCCCGCCCCGCCCCGCCCCAACCAGAGCCGCCACGGCGGCGGGGGCCTCCGCCGCGCCCCGCCGCGCCCCGCCCCGCCCGGGAGGAACACACACCGAACTGATTTCCAGGCCGTTGAGCGCGGTGCCATGCCACGCCGTGCCCGGGCGTGCACTTGGGTGTTGTCGCCTGCCTGCTTTAAAATACATCTCATTCATGGCTCGCTGCGGCGCGGCGGGGCGGGGCGGGGCGGGGCTAGGAGGGTGGGGTCGTGCACGCCCCGCCCCACCGCGCCTGTCCGCCAGCGCACGCAGAACAAACTATATATAAAGCTAGGCAGAAACAAGAAAAGAAAAAAAGCGATTCGTAATGGTTCCGCAAAGAGGCCGCATACACACACACACACACCATTGCCTATTCCCGCAACGCCACACTGCAACCAGGCCTTCGCCGATATGACGTCATAACTCGGCCGATCGGCTAGTACTACGTCACCGCCTACACCCCTGGGGGCCGCGCGGGGCGCAGCGCAGGGCCCCAGGACTTGTTGGAGGACATTGCGCGCCCCGCCTCCCGTCCCAGCGCCGCCCTAATTAAAAGTACCGGCCGGGAGTCCGCCGCCCCGCCCCGCCCCGCCCCGCCCCGCGCCAGTGCCCCCCGCGGTCACTTCATTGCGCCCTGGCGGGGCGGGGCGGGGCGGCGCCATTGTCTAGGGCTGAGCCGGTCGTGATTGAGCCGCCTGACCGGGGCCTTTGGGACACGCGGAGCAGAGAGGCCCGTCTGTCCGAGCCGACCGGACCCGGAAGAAGAAGAACAAGAGGCGATGAGAGAGAGAGAGAGAGAGAGAGAGAGAGAGAGAGAGAGAGAGAGAGAGAGAGAGAGATGACGAAAAACAAAGACGCTGTGCTAGGCGCGGCGGGGCGCACTGCTGCCCCTGGTGCAGTTCCTCAAAGGGATTGGCGGGAACAATGCCGTTTGCCGAGGGCGTTACGCATCGCGAGTTTGGAGCGGCCGGGCGTGGCGGGGCGTGGCGGGGCCGAGCCTACCTACCACCCCACCCCACGGGACGGGGACCTACAGCGCCCCGCCCCGCCCCACCTCCACCGCTGCATACTAGCAGGCAATCAGACGACATTGTCTGCAGCGGGGCCCCGCCCGGCCTGCCTGCAGGCGCAGCAGGGGCCCGGGCGGGGCGGGGCGGGGCGGGGCGGCGGGGGCCCCCTCACAACTCTCTGAATACATTCCACTTTGAGGAGTAATCGCAAGGAAGATGGCATGGGCGGGGTGCGGGGCCTATGGGGCCTCCAGGGCGGGGCGAGGCAGGACAGTGGTCACCACGTAGTCGGCTAAACTACTGTCCGTCCGTCCTCTCGCCTGTCCCTCCGAGGCCCCATCATCCCTCGCTGGGCCGAACGGTCAGGCGACCCGGCCCGCCCCGCCCGGCACACACAGCAGCAGCCGCTCATTCAGACAAAACGGCTGGTGTTAGAAAGGGGGCGGCTACGGCGCTTCAAAAATAAATTTGGACTCCTCTCCCTGCGAACTGCACGCAAGTGAGATCTCACTCGAGTGCTACCTCTGGTGGAGGTAGCAGCCACGGAGAGCACAACCTGCACGCAAAAAAAAAGTAGCGGCTCAGCTAAGATTTTAGCTCTGGAGCAAAATTAAATAGCTGCAGAGGCCCAGCTAATTTGTATAGCACCGGTGCAATTCATTTTACTGTACAGCTATCGATTAGCTACATAGCTATCTGGTAGCTGAGCAGCTAAAGCCACTTAGCTGTAGAGCTAATTTTTTCCCTGCGGCTAATTTTTTTGCCACGGGTGCTGAATTGGCCAGCTAAAACAGTTAGCACGAAACTGAAAATTTTTTTTTTGAGTGTGGTGTGGTGGTTCGCGGTGCCGTCCGGGGCGGACTGGGATTGAGAGCAAGAGGGGGGGGGGGTGAGCCGCGAGGAGGCGGAGGCGGGGTACGCGCTCTTGGGGGGGGGGGGGGAGGGTAGCCTCTGGCCGGCCGGCACCAGCAGTCCTCATTTGGAGGCAGTGAGGTTCAAAGCGCGCTTTGAGTCAAACGTCCGTCTGTCCGTGCGCCCCACCCCGCCCCGCCCCGCCTCGCCCGTCGTGCCTTTTAGCACATTACCGGTGTGGTGGCGCGCAGTGGCGGGGCGGGGCGGGCCGCATGCTGATTGCATCGTGCCTCACAGCACGCCCCTGCCCGCCCGCCTTTACGCTGGATGTGAAAATGCATCACTCCATTGGGCTTTTCGACTCGACAGCGCACCAAATACCCGCGGCCCCCGACATCACACTCTAAACCCGTCACCCTTTCTTTTGGCTGCTTTTACTATGAGGCATTCCAAACTTAAGGAGCCACCCATTTTTCGACCATCTCGAAAAAAAATATTTTTTGCTATTTCTTAGTAGAGAGCATCATCCTGATGGTCCCTTGACCAGTCTGGGCTCGATCGGTCCAAAACTGTGGATATGGCAGCGGTGCGAAGTGGCCAAAAACAGCCAAAATCGACCATTTGGGTACTAATGGGTTCTCGAAAACGGTTCATCCTACAGAGTCCCTTCCAAGCTCATTCGAAAGAGGAAAGTGCATTCTAGGTACCCTAATTTTCTCAGATTTTTCCCACGGCTGTTTTCGAGGTTATGCCCGTGCAAAGTTGCACAAAACCTTGAAAAGGTAACTTTGGG
The DNA here is from genome assembly GCA_033675135.1 of Frankliniella intonsa. Taxonomy (NCBI): domain Eukaryota; kingdom Metazoa; phylum Arthropoda; class Insecta; order Thysanoptera; family Thripidae; genus Frankliniella; species Frankliniella intonsa. The sequence continues at coordinate 2,196,568 of CM066249.1, read as the reverse complement.
GGTGTACCATCCCCGGGGAGGCACCGAACTTGGCAAAAATCGGTTCCGGAGGGTTTTCAGGGTCGACGAAGACATTCCCGATGTCAGTTTGCACCTCCGGCATCATCCTGAGGGTGTCCTCGAGGACGTCCAGGGACTGTCAATTGCCTAAATTGGCCTTTATTCCGCTCCCCGGCCTGGACTCCAGGGTTTCACCGTGCCCGAAGGGGATTTCAAATCGCAAAATCTTGTACAGACTACTCGGTATTACACAGTATTACACCTGAATTACACTTGCTCTAGAAACCCAAGTGTGTGCATGGCATGCGCCATTTGGAGTCAACCACAAGACACACTCTAAAAAAGAGTGTGCCTGCCAGGCATGCTCTAAATTAAAGCATGCCAACGAGGCGTGCACTTAGTGCACACACAGAGCATACATAGTGCACTTAGTGCATGCCTGTCAAGCCCACTCTTTTTTAGAGCATGCCTGGCAAGCACACTCTCTTGTAGAGCATGCCTGGCAGGCGAACACTAAAAAAATCTGTGAAAAACAACGGCAAAACATAAGTAATGAAATTAGAGTTGCGAGGAAGTTCCACATCACCACCATGCACGACATAAACAACCCCGGCAACAGCTAAGTAGAGTTGGACTGTTGGGTGCAGCTTGTGTATATGTATTACAACGGCATGCAATATGAAAACTAACCGCGACCAGCGAGCCCAAGCCCAACGACAACAAAACACACGTCCGCTGCACTGTGAAAAATGTCTGTAAGTTTACGACTTTTTTCGTAATTTGTGGTTTACAAATGGTGTTGTAAATTTACAATCGAAATCGTAAATTTACAAACGCTTATTTGTGCTAGTTTAAGAATTAGGAGTCGGTACCAAGAGTCCTTAAAATATTGTAATTTAACAATATGATATCGTAGCTTTACGACATTTCTCATGGAAAATTTTCCCGTAACTCTTACGAATATTTCTCACAGTGTGAGGAAAAACAAAAAGCCCAAGAAAAATATTATTATAAGCCATATTTAATTTTTTTAGGTTACAAAATATCAAGAAGTTTACACAAATCATTCGCTAAGAATACAAAAACAAAGAAAAGAGGATGTAGAGAAAATAAACAGAACACAATAGTTTGATATTCAAAATAATATACATTCAAGTGTGAAAGAAGGAATTGAACAAATTTCGTTTATTAATCTCAAGTATAACTTTCTATACAAATATGCGATGCCACGATGCTTCTCTTGCTGAAAAAATAACTGTTTCCGGTAGAATTTCGCACAAAATCTGTGCAGCGAGAAGGCTAACTCATATGGGTCCTAATGTGTACAGCAAGACCTCGTTTGCGAGCGAATTTTGCTTTGCAAAGATCACACTGATATGGTCTCTCGCCGGTATGTTTTCTGATGTGTCTAACAAAATGCGATCTATCGCTGAAGTTTGCTTTGCAATGATCACATTGGTATGGTTTCTCACCGGTATGTATTCTTATGTGTCTAAGAAGATCCCCTTTCTGACTAAATTTTGCTTTGCAGTGATCACATTGGTATGGTTTCTCACCGGTATGTCTTCTGATGTGTGCAGCAAGATGCCCTTTCCGAGTGAATTTTGCTTTGCACTGATGACACTCATATGGTTTCTCACCGGTATGTATTCTGATGTGTGTAGCAAGATTCTCTTTCTGACTAAATTTTGCTTTGCAGTGATCACATTGGTATGGTTTCTCACCGGTATGTATTCTTATGTGTCTAAGAAGATCCCCTTTGAGACTAAATTTTGCTTTGCAATGATGACAATCATATGGTTTCTCACCGGTATGTGTTCTCATGTGTCTAGCAAGATGCCATTTCGTTTTGGATTTTGCATTGCAAATATCACACTGATACGGTTGCTCACCGCTGTATATTCTTCTGTCACGAGTAAGGTTTGATCGACTTGAAAACTTTTTGCTGCAATATTTACTGGACAACGTTCGCAGGCATTTGTTACTTTGCGGTTGTTTCCCGTCTTTCTCTTGCTCATCCCTAGCTGCTTGGACGCTAGTATTCTCTGCGCTGACCCTAGGAACCGTTTCACGTTCTTCGGCATGATCCTTTTCGATACTAGACAGTCTGCGACACTTTATATCAGGGGCCTGCTGGTGTGTGCGTAAAGAGTAGCAATTCGATACTACAAGAGTCATCTGGTCGGCCGAAGGGTTGTCTGCAACTTCTTGGCTGTCGCCAAACGGCCTTTTCTCGTCCATCTGGCAATCGTCAAAGTAAGGTTCCTCAGGAACCTTGATACTTAACTCTTCAGGGGCATCGGGGCAGGGATATATTGCTGGCTCAGCACCTGTGAACAGCAACGGCAATACATTAGTAATGAAATTTTATTTCCGAGGAAGTTACACATCACTACCATGCACGACATAAACAACCCCGACAACAGCCAAGCAGGGTTGGAAAGTTGGATGCAGCTCGTGTACATGTATTATTACGGCATGCAACATGGAAACTAACTGCGACCAGCGAGCCCAAGCCCAACGACAACAACAAAAAACACGTCCGCTGAGGAAAAACAAAAAGCCCGAGAAAAATGTTATTATAAGCCATATTTAATTTTTTTAGGTTACAAAATATCAAGAAGTTTACACAAATCATTCGCTAAGAATACATAAACAAAGAAAAGAGGATGTAGAGAAAATAAACAGAACACAACAGTTTGATATTCAAAATAATATACATTCAAGTGTGAAAGAAGGAATATAACACATTTCGTTTATTAATCTCAAGTATAACTGTCCATACAACTATGCGATGCCACAATGCTTCTCTTGCTGAAAAAATAACTGTTTCCGGTAGAATAATGCACAAAGTCTGCGCAGCGAGAAGGCTAACTCATGTGGGTTTTAATGTGTACAGCAAGATTATCTTTACGACTGAATTTTGCATTGCAATGATCACACTGATATGGTGTCTCGCCGGTATGTTTTCTGATGTGTCTAAGAAAAGTCGATCTAAAGCCGAATTTTGCTTTGCAGTGATCACACTCATATGGTTTCTCACCGCTATGTATTCTAATGTGTTGAACAAGATCCCCTTTCCGAGTGAATTTTGCTTTGCAGTGATCACATTGGTATGGTTTCTCACCGGTATGTATTCTGATGTGTGTAGCAAGATGCCCTTTCTGATTGAATGTTGCATTGCAAACATCACACTTATACGGTTTCTCACCGCTGTATATTTTTCTGTGTCGAGTAAGGTTTGATCGACATGAAAACTTTTTGCTGCAATATTTACTCGACAATGTTCGCACGCACTTGTTACTTTGCGGTAGATTCCCGTCTTTCTCTAGCTCATCCTTAGCTGCTTGGTCGCTAGTATTGCCTGCGCTGACCCTGTGTGCCGATTCACGTTCTTCGTCAGGTTCCTCATCGGTACTAGACGGCCTGCGACTATTCATATCAGGGGGCTGCTTGCGTGTGCGTAAGGAGTAGCAGTCCGATACTACGAGAGTCATCTGGTCGGACGAAGGCTTGGCAGCAACTTCTTGGCTGCCGCCAAACGGCCATTTCTCGTCTATCTGGCAATCGTCAAGGTAAGATTCCTCAGGAACCTTGATACTTAACTCTTCAGGGGCATCGGGCCAGGTATGTCTTGCTGGCTGAGTACCTGTGAAAAGCAACGGCAAAACATTAGCAATGAAATTTGAGTTCCGAGGAAGTTCCACATCACCACCATGCGCGACGTAAACAATACTCTTTTTTAGAGTGTGCCTTGTGGTTGACTCCAAATGGCGCATGACATGCACACACTTGGGTTTTTTGAGTGTATTACTCTCAAGATTTAATCACTTTCGAGCATATTCTTGTGTTTTTCGGTATTACATTACGTGTATTACGGCGTAAAACATGGATCAGGTGTACAGTGTATTACGGAAGTGAATTCCCTCTCGCCGTGACCACACCCTGCACCTCAGCCACGCCACAGGCTCCAGCGTGCCGAGGAATGTGTGCTTATGGGCCGCGGCCTAGGCCCTAGGCCTCGACGGCCTCCACCGAGTAGTCTGTACAAGATTTTCCGATGTGAATTCCCCCTCTGGTCACGGTGAAACCCTGGAGTCCAGGCCGGGGAGCGGAATAAAGGCCAATTTAGGCAATCGGCGGTCCCTGGACGTCCCCGAGGGCACCCTCAGGATGATACTGGAGGTGCAAACTGACATCGGGTATGCCTTTGTCGACCCTGAAAACCCCCCAGTACCGATTTTGGCTAAGGTCGGTCCCTACCCGGGGATGGTACACCCCCAAAGTTACCTTTGCAAGGTTTTGTGCAACTTTGCACGGCCATAACCTCGAAACCAGACGAGGGAAAAATCTGAGAAAATTAGGGTACCTAGAATGCACTTTCCTCTTTCAAATGAGCTTGGAAGGGACTGTGTAGGATGAACCGTTTTCGAGAAATCATTAGTACCCAAATGGTCGATTTTGGCTGTTTTTGGCCACTTTGCACCGCTGCCAAGTCCACAGTTTTGGACCGATCAAGTCCAGACTGGTCAAGGGACCATCAGGGGGATGCCCTCTACTAAGAAATAACAAAAAATAAATTTTTCGAGATGGTCGAAAAATGGGTGGCTCCTTAGGTTTGGAATGCCTTTATTATTTTTTTCTTTACAGCAGTGGGCTGGTGAGTTGGGCAAAGTAAAAAGTGAGCGCGGACTTCCCCCTCCCAGGGGGGGCAGCAGGGAGGGCCCGGGAGGTAGCATGATGCGGGTAGGGCGCGGCGGGGCGGGGCGGGGAGGGGTGGGGCCTGTAGTGGACAGCTAACAGATAAGAGAGAGGCTACAATGTGCGGTCCGCTGGATCGTCAAGTCATTGTTGCGACACAACAAAGCGGCGGGGCGGGGCCGGACCAGCAGCAGCAGCGGTGGCAGCACGGGCCGCCCGGCCCGGGCCCCACCGGACCGTATTTCCATTGTGGACGACTTCCGAACGCCCACGTACGCCCACGGGGGGGCCTCGGCCACGCCCCGCCCCGCCCGTCAGCGTACGGCCTCGGCCTCAACCCCCCGCTCACCGTCCCTTTCACGACCCCCACAATCCCCGAGCCTGTCCATCGGCGACCTCCATTTTTCAGCTGGCCGTGAATCGACTCCTCGGCTTCCGGGTGGACGTGCCCCGGCCCGGCCTCATTAAAGCGGGGGCCCAGGCCAGCCCGGGGGCCGAGGCCGGCAGCGTGACGGGACTGGCTCTGGCTTATTGCACAATATCGTGGGCACCACGTGTGGGGTGGGGTGGAGTGGGGTGGGGTGGGGTGGGGCGGGCTGGGGTGGGGGTGGGGCAGGGGTGGGGTGGGGCAGGGCAGGGTGGGGTGGGGCAGGGTGGGGTGGGGTGGGGCGAGCTGGGGTGGGGCGGGCTGCGGTGGGGTGGGCTGAGGTGGACAGAGGTACCGAACGTGAGAGCAATGGGTGACAACTGCAAAGGAAGAGACCGGAGGAAAGTCTCGGGCAAATAAGGCAAAAGGATTAATTTTTTGAAAAGTTGATCCCAATTTTTTTTAAATTAAAGCCCGGGGATATTTTTTACGTAAAGCGTGACATAGGGCAAAATTTCAGAATCAAAAGATCTCAGAGCAATGGAAAAGCGTCATTTATGGAGAGTACGTGGGAGGGGGCGAAGCACAGCGAGGCCTACCCGCCCCGCCCCGCCCCGCCCCAGTCAGCACGCGGCGCTGTATCCCAACCCAAACCCCCAGGGCGGGCCCGCCAGCGCCAGCTTCGACAGCCCAGATAGATAGAGCAAGCTATTAGCAGATCGTTGTGCGAATAATCCCGGCAGCGCCCTGCGAATAATGTACGCGGACCAGCGAGAGGCGATAAACCAGCCGGCAGGCCCTTGTTCCCTCCCGCGGCCCGGCGCGCCCCGGCCCCGGCCCGGGCGGGGGCCAGCACCTTCATTTCCGGCCTCAAATTGGCACTTAACACTGGCGCGGCGCAGCGGCAGAGGCCTCGCCTCGGCCTCGCCTCTCCTCGACTAGGTCCTCGCCTCGGCCTGGACGAGCCGGCCAGAGACGAGCGCGCTGCAGCCGCAGAGGCCGGGCCATCAGCGAACGACCGGGAGCAGAGGAGAGAGGCGGAGGGAGAGGGAAGGAGGGAGAGAGAGAGGGGAGAGAGAGAGGGGAGAGAGAGAGGGGAGAGAGAGAGGGGAGAGAGAGAGGGGAGAGAGAGAGAGGAGAGAGAGGGAGAGAGAGAGAGCGGGAGAGAGAGGGGAGAGAGAGCGGGAGAGAGAGGGGGAGAGAGAGAGGGAGAGAGAGAGGGGGAGAGAGAGAGGGAGAGAGGCTGGGAGACTGGATGGAGGACGGGGATGAGATGGTGCGGCGGTCAGGTATCCAATCACACAGGCGGGGCGGCCTCGGCCGCAACTGCAACAAAACCATATTCTCCGATGAATAGATCGCAGGAGGCGATGCATGCCGCGGCTCGGCTCGGCCCGGCCTGCCCGACCCTTGGCTCCAGCAGGAAATGAGGCCGACGGCGCTCTCCAGCCCCGCCCCGCCCCGCCCCGCCCCGCCCCGCCCCGTTCGTTAGGGGTATCTGCAGCACGCCCCTGCAATATCCCGTCGGGCGTAAGGGCCGATAGCATGTGTATGGCCGCGCCGGCCCGCCCCGCCCCGCCCGGCGACATTCATTACAACAAAAGCACTTCGGTCGCAGTCGCAAAAGAGATCCGCGCGCGCGCGGGAAAATGGCAACATAAATAAAATGGAATAAAAATAGGTCAAAATATAGTGACACGACACGATTTCTTCCTGTCCCTCTATGTAACACGAGATACACGCAGAGCGACGACTATGGCGCGTCGTTAAACGGCGCCGTTTCGCACGCAGCGCACCGCGGCCGGACGGACCGGTACGGACTGCACCCATAAGCGCACGAGACCCCCCCACGGGGCGTCTCCGAATCAACACGGCCGAACACTCAGTAAAACCGAGAAGTCATTTCGCGATTATCGGCCCGGGCTTGGGCCCAGGCTGGGCCACTGCGTCACTATTGCTCAGAGACATGTCTGCGGGCGCCACGACCCGCGGCTCCATCCCCACTGACAGCGTGACACGCAGGCGTGCGCGCGCACGCACACGCGTCAATGAGTGGAGATACGGAAATGCGCAGAGTTGAAAATCCCAGAGAAACGGCCGCACTCCCCTGCTCTCGCGGGGTAGCGGCGGCGCGGCGGCCTCAGAGCAGAGTGTATCACTCACCGCCGGCCGGGGCGGGGCCGGGGCGGGGCCGGGCCGGGCTGGGGGAGGACGCACTCGAAGCTGTGCAGCGGCGGGGCGGGGCGGGGCGGCGGCAGACTCCAAGCGCAGCGCAGCGCCGTGGGCTCAGATGGACAGAGTGTGCAAGAGGGAACGAGAGAAAAAGAGAGGGAGAGAGAGAGAGAGAGATAGAGAGAGGGAGAGAGAGGGAGAGAGAGAGGCGCGAGAGAGGGGCGCATCTGCCGATGACGGCAAGATGGATTGATTGAGCGTGAGCGTAACGTTGGGGAGGATGACCGCTCGGGTCGGGCCGGGCCGGGGGACCCTCGCCTGCGCTCAGCCCCAGGCTACCCGCCCCGCCCCGCCACTGCATCCCATGGGAGAGACTCCACAAGGTCTCTGGAGCAGGTGGGCGTACGTCATAGACTCGACTCGACTGGTCCCGCCGCCGCGCCGCGCCGCTCAGCCCGGCCCGCCCCGGGCGCCCGACAACACGAGGGTAGGCCACCCGCACGCGCCTATGCACTGCGGTACAGCAGCACGAGAAGCAATAGGACAGCCGTCCATCCCATCCGAGCGCTGCAGCGCCACAAATATATATTGATTTGTTTTCTACACGACAAATACTTGTGAAGGTTACGAGAAAATTTTTCCATGAGAAATGTCGAATAGTTGCGATATCAATTTGTAAAATTACAAAACTGGAATACTTGATATTGACTAGTCGTTCTTACACAAGCATAAATAAGATGTCGTCAATTTACGATACCGGTCGTAATTTTATTTGTGGATCACAAATAACAAAAAAAATGTTGTAAATTTACGAAGAAATTTTTCACAGTGCTAAGTATGGCCCAGGAGTGGCAAAAATAAAAAATCAAGAGAAATCACAACATCTCTCTGCGATTTGAGAAACCTCTTCTCGCGACGATCGGGTTGCCGCTAGGCCGCGTGCCCGCGTAATCCGGGTGCCACGTTCTACTCCGCCCCGCCCCGCCCCGCCCCGCCCCGCCCCGCCGGCGCCACCCGCGTCTTTTCCCTTTTCCCATAATACACACAAGGTCCCGCATCGCCGAGAGGATCCGCGTGGAAGCTGTGCCCCCCCCCCCCCACCCCCTGCCACATGACATACACTGACGCGTGTACATGCCACAAGGGGCACACACCACCGCGACATTTCAATCATATCCTGCAACATACAAAATGAGCTCGAGTTTGAATCCCCATATACACTTCCTTGCCGTCTTGCTTCGCTTTCACAACAAAAGCGGGCGAACACTTTGCGCCTAATACTCGGCGAACAGCTCTGCGGCTGTCTCTAGAGTACAATCCTAAACCTCCGCCCGGCCGAGCGGAGCGGAGCGGGCTCCATCATCTCGGCCGTTAGCCGTTAGGAGAAAGCGGCCAGGCGCTTGTTTGACCGTTAACTCTCGACTGCATTAAACGAAGCGATTGCGGCGAGCGCTCGCTCGGGCTCGGCGGCGCTCGGAGTCGCTCCGGCGGTCGGGGGTTGAGGTATCGCTCAATTAGCATGCGCGGCCCGCGGCTGCGCCGGGCCCGGCCGGGCTAGGTGAGTCAGCAGACAACGGAATGGTCTCATTTTTCCGCCGCGCGCGCGCAAGAGTGCGGCCTGACGGTGGAATGGCCAATTCTAGCGTTAATGGGATAATGGAAGCGATAACGCGGACTATTTACCTATATTTCAATAATAAAAGTTCCCCTCAAGTTTTCCCTGCTGGCCTGGCCCCACACTGCAAGGCCATTCCTCCTTCTCCTCCCTCGTCGTCCACCACCACCACCACCACCACCACCTCCTCCTCCGCCACTTCTGCTCGAGTCTTTCGCCAACTCTCCAGCTCCTCAGACCTCGCCTTCACTTCCTCTTCTTTATTTACTTTTCCTCCCAACCACTTTTTTCGCCTCGTCCCGGAGACCATGCCAGAGCTGCGAGCGCGCGCGTGAGTATGTGTGTGTGTGAGAGTGTGTGTGTGCGCGCGCACGCGTGCTGTTGCGTACCTGAGCTGAAGCGCAAGCGCTCAGTCCGGCCGGGAGGGAGGGCGACGCCCCTGATGCGGCGCAGCGCTCCTCCTCCTCCTCCTCCTCCTCCTCCTCCTCTACGTCCGAGTCGCATTCGACAATTTGTCAAACCTGCACCCCGCCAGCGGCGCGGCGAGGCGCCGGGGCGCCGTGTCCTCCCGCTCCCCCTGCACCGCCACCTGAGGTGAGGACGCCGCCGCCCCCGGCCGGCCCGCCCCACCGCCAGCGGCCAGAAAAAGGAAGGAATTTTGAGCGGCCCATTCGTCAAATACCCGCAGTCCCTCCGAGGAAAAAAGTAATAAAAAAAAACTTTCTATACGACTAGAGGCGGAAATTCCTCAGCCCCTCCCAATCCTGCAGCAGACCCAATAAAAGCCCCTGAACCACGTGTGCGCTCCTCTCCCCCCCGCGACCCGCTGATTGCGGCTCACATGCAGCCGTACCGGCCGGCCCTGGCGTAGTCCTTGTCTCAGGGCGGCAGCAGGGCGGCTGCAGGGCGGCTGCAGGGCGGCTGCAGGGCGGCTGCAGGGCGGCTGCAGGGCGGCTGCAGGGCGGCTGCAGGGCGGCTGCAGGGCGGCTGCAGGGCGGCAGCAGGGCGGCTGCAGGAGGGCGGCCGGCCCCAGCAGGGCGGCAGCAGGCCGTACCGGGCCAAATAGGGGGAAGCCCAGACCAGGCCGCCGCGCCGGGCCGCAGGAAGGAGCGGGAACTCACGGAAGGCAGTGATTCCTACGCCGGAAGCTCGGAGGCGGCTGATTGATAGAAAGTCATTTCCGGACGCACCTCCCCCACCGCGCCCGGCACGAGGGGCGCGGGGCGGCGCGGGGCTGAAGGCGGAGGCCCTCGGCGGGGTGGGGTGGGCCGCGGCGGGCGGGCAGAGGTGCCCCGCGCCGCCCCGCGCCTGTATGAGGACAGGAGTGGCACCGGCATTGCATTAGGGCCAAGCAGTCGGCTCGGCGGCGGTACCATTAATCACGACCCCGCGACACACACGCGGGGGGCGGGGCGAAGGGAAACTTGTCCGCCAGGCTGCAGCCCAGCCCAGCCCAGCGCCCCGAGCAAACCGATACGGCGCATAGGAGCCGCACCGCCGCGCCGCGCGCCACAAAAGGATTTGCAAAACGTCTGTCGAGGCGCGTGTTGCGCTGCCGCGCCTCCGCCATTTTTTACACGTACATGACAACGCCCCTGAGGCCGACATCAGCACCATCATCAACAACCGCAGCGAGAGAGAGAGCTCTCTCTCTAGAGAGAGCGAGAGAGAGAGAGCGAGAGAGAGAGAGAGAGAGAGAGAGAGAGAGAGCGAGAGAGAGAGAGCGAGAGAGAGGGAAAGCGAGAGCGAGAGAGAGAGAGAGAGAGAGAGCGAGAGAGAGAGAGAGAGAGAGACCAAGCGCGAAAATAAGGTAGGAATTTATCATTGTCATCTGGAGCCAGACCAACCAAGAGAGTGATAATGCTGTTTATTATTTACAGGTCGCCGTTGAGCCGACCGCTTGCCTCTCGATTTGTCTTTCTCCGCGTCTTCGCGCGTACTAGCGCGTTCAATAATGCAGCCCCGCCCCGCCCCGCCCCGCCCCGCGCAGCCACAGCGCAGTAAGTGTCTGAAACTCGCACCCACCCCACCCGGGGGTCGCGAGGTCCCGCGGGGCACTCCACCCCGCCCCGCCCCGCCACACACACGCGAACCCGCGCGGGAGAATCCGCGTCGAATTACCAATTCAGGCCAAGGAAACCCCTGCGCTGCGCGCCCGGGCCCAGAGCAGCGCCCCGCAGCGCCCCGCCCCCCATTGAGGAGGCAGCGAGCAGCGCTCCTAATCGTCAGGAATGTGTCATCATACGGAGCCCCACCCTGAGCCCCTCGAGGACCCCGCCGCCCCGCCCCGCCCCGCCCCGCCCCGCCCGCACGTCCCAGCAGACACACTCACCCCGCCGCGCCAGGCCGCCCGGCCCACGCATGCTCGACTCGAATGATTGCGCTCAGCTGGAAGACCGCCATGCAGAGGCGGGTCGGGCCGCGCGGTACAAACGCGCCGAGACGGCCTCGCTCAGCAATCTCTTCTTTTCCCGGACGCGTCATCTGCCTAGCTCCCGTGTAAACGCCTCCCACCTCATGCACACCGCCACGCCGTCTCGTTCTAAGCGCCCCACCCCGCCCCGCCCCGCCCCGGCCCGCCTGTCACCCTCACCCTCGGCCGGGTTGTTACTGCGGCGGCCCGGGCCGGGCCGGGGCGCCCCCGCTTAGGCCCTCCTGGGGGCCCGCCCCGGCCCCGGCCCCGGCCCCGGCCCCGGCCCGCCTGCGCCTCCACGCGAATTGAGATCCGACCTGCGGGGACCATGAAAAAGAAATCATCTCGGCAGAGACGGCAGAGGCGCGGTCGCACCCCCCCCTCCCCCTCCCAGTGGCGCCCGGGGTGCAGCCCGGGCACTGCGCTATTCGCAGCAACAACGCGACATGCAAATAATGGAAAATCCCCCGGTAAGCCTTATTGGCAGCTCCAATCCGACTCTCGACCCAACGACGCACGGCTCCATCCGACCCACATCCACCCTCCGCCGCGCTCCGCCACGCCCCGCCTGGCAGTCCTTATCCAACCGGAGAGCGCGGCGGGGCGTGGCGGGGCGTGGCGGGGCGTGGTTCACCATACTACTGTCACCTCCAAGAGTCGAATGTGTCACGCGGCCCGACAAAGGCGGGTGCACCGACCGTGCACACGTCGAAATATGGCAGAAGCTCGGCAACGGCACAGAAATGTGCACGTAACAGAAATATGGGGGGAGAAAAGACGCCAACGTAAGACGCTTGTAAAGAGAGGGGCACAGGAGACGTGTAAACGACAGAAAACATACGGAATGTGAGATGGGAGTACAGGGGAGGAGCGGGGGAGAGAGCGAGCTTAGGATCAGATAAGACTCGCAACCCCTGTGCCTCACCCGGGTAACATAGTAAAATACGTGGGAGAGAGCGGGCGGCGCGCAACCCCTTTGCGCCACGCTCCGCCACGCCACCCCAAATGAGGCAGAAAGTCGCGCGCCGCGCCTCGTGTTGCACAGAAAGCTGACCAGAGCCAAAATAATTATCCCTCCTCTCTCTCTCTCTCTCTCTCTCTCTGAGACGGAGCGTGTGTCGCGTGCCGTGCCGGCCGGCCGACCGGGCGGGGTGCGCGACGCGAGGAGGGAGCCGCAGGATTAGTGGGAATCAATTGGGCGCCGCCTAGCGCCGCCTAGCGCGCCCCGCGGCCAGTCCCGAAACAGGAGCCTCTGTCCCGTGCCGTCATCAGTCAGTCGTTAGCGCGGGGCGGCGCGGGGCGGCGCGTGTATGGAGCCGCCCAGTTTGTTTTCCCGCGACCTCGTCCCTGTGTACTTCTGTTGCACACAGTCCAGTTGGCGCGTTAGTTATCGATGACATTGGCGCGCGCGCAAGTTACGGGTTTGTTGTCTTTTATTTTTTTGGTCTGCGTGCGTGCGTGCGTGTGTGTGTGTGTGCGTGTGTGTGTGTGTGTTTTGCCCTTCCACAGTCGGTAACACGCAAGAACTATGCGCGATGAGAATAAATATTTCGCTGGTGTTATTTCGGGAGGGATATTGCATACCAAAAAGGCTCTGGTTATTGTAAAATTACGCGATTCCAGTGACGTCACCACCGAGGAAAAAAGACGACCACCCGACTCGAAGAGTAAGAGCGTGCGAGAAAGGAAGGAGGGAGGAGGAGGGGAAGGAGAAGGCTAGGAGGAGGAGGAGGAGGAGGAGGAGAAGGAGGAGAAGGAGTAGGAGTAGGAGTAGGAGTAGGAGGAGTAGGAGGAGGAAGAGGAGGAGGAGGGGCTAGGGGGGCAGGGCTGCCCAATGAGGCTGGGTGTACGAGAGCCGCAGTGTTCGGGTCGCGCTGAAATATTCCCGGCCAAGTGACAACTGCATCTGCCGCTGGCGCTGGTGGCGCCGATGGCTGTGCGCCGCTGTGCGGTACGGCCGGCCGGGCGGGGCGGGGCGGGGCGGGGCGGACCAGATGGCCGCGCCACGCCGCGCCACGCCACGTAATGGACTGCTCGTTCGATAAGGGCCGGCCGGTCCGCCCCGCCCCACCCCGCCCCGCCCCAGAGGGCCCCCCCGGAGAAGCACGAGTAGAGGAGTATGAAGTGGCGGTTGGCGACCCAACCGGCGGCGGTGCGGTGCGGCCCGGCCCCGCCCCGCTCCAACTGCAGCCCTAATGGGAGCCCCGCCGCGCCCCGCCGCAAACGGTTCTCAACAGCCAAAAAGGGTCAGGGTTCGGCGCAGCGCAGGGGCTTGTATTGTCATTCTGTTTATCTTCTCCCAAACATGCACCGGCGAGAACACGACGAGAACACGGCAATGAGGGGAATAAATTCTACTGCATGCACAGTCTCTCCAGTAAGCTAGCTGTAACCTACTGTAGAGCTTTTGTAAGCTTACAATACCGTATTTTTAAAACCGTGCGCAAAATTCAATATGAAAAATATCTTTGTAGATTTACTATAAGGCATTCCAAACCTAAGGAGCCACCCATTTTTCGACCATCTCGAAAAAATTATTTTTTGAAATTTCTTAGTAGAGGGCATCCCCCTGATGGTCCCTTGACCAGTCTGGGCTCGATCGGTCCAAAACTGTGGATATGGCAGCGGTGCGAAGTGGCCAAAAACAGCCAAAATCGACCATTTGGGTACTAATGGGTTCTCGAAAGCGGTTCATCCTACAGAGTCCCTTCTAAGCTCATTTGAAAGGGAGAAGTGCATTCTAGGTACCCTAATTTTCTCAGATTTTTCCCACGACTGGTTTCGAGGTTATGCCCGTGCAAAGTTGCACAAAACCTTGCAAAGGTAACTTTGGGGGTGTACCATCCCCGGGGAGGCACCGACCTTGGCCAAAATCGGTTCCGGAGGGTTTTCAGGGTCGACGAAGATATTCCCGATGTCAGTTTGCAACTCCGGCATCATCCTGAGAGTGTCCTCGAGGACGTCTAGGAACTGTCAATTGCCAAAATTAGCCTTGACTCCGTTCCCCGGCCTGGACTCCAGGGTTTCACCGTGCCCGAAGGGGATTTCACATCGGAAAATCTTGTACAGACTACTCGGTATTACACAGTATTACACCTGAATAACACTTGCTCTAGAAACCCAAGGGTGTGCATGGCATGCGCCATTTGGAGTCAACCACAAGGCACACTCTAAAAAAGAGTGTGCCTGCCAGGCATGCTCTAAAAAATAGTGTGCCTGCCAGGCATGCTCTAAAAAAGAGTGTGCCTGCCAGGCATGCTCTAAATTAAAGCATGCCAACGAGACGTGCACTTAGTGCACACACAGAGCATACATAGTGCACTTAGTGCATGCCTGTCAAGCCCACTCTTTTTTAAAGCATGCATGGCAAGCACACTCTCTTGTAGAGCATGCCTGGCAGGCACACACTCTAAAAAAATCTGTGAACAGCAACGGCAAAACATAAGTAATGAAATTAGAGTTGCGAGGAAGTTCCACATCACCACCATGCACGACATAAACAACCCCGACAACAGCTAAGTAGAGTTGGACTGTTGGGTGCAGCTTGTGTATATGTATTACAACGGCATGCAACATGAAAACTAACCGCGACCAGCGAGCCCAAGCCCAACGACAACAACAAAAAACACGTCCGCTGAGGAAAAACAAAAAGCCCGAGAAAAATGTTATTATAAGCCATTTTTAATTTTTTTAGGTTACAAACTATCAAGACGTTTACACAAATCATTCGCTAAGAATACATAAACAAAGAAAAGAGGATGTAGAGAAAATGAACAGAACACAACAGTTGATATTCAAAATAATATACATTCAAGTGTGAAAGGAGGAATTTAACAAATTTCGTTTATTAATCTCAAGTATAACTTTCTATACAAATATGCGATGCCACGATGCTTCTCTTGCTGAAAAAATAACTGTTTCCGGTAGAATTATGCACAAAATCTGTGCAGCGAGAAGGCTAACTCATATGGGTCCTAATGTGTACAGCAAGACTTCGTTTACGACTGAATTTTGCTTTGCAAAGATCACACTGATATGGTCTCTCGCCGGTATGTTTTCTGATGTGTTGAACAAAAGTCGATCTATCGCTGAAATTTGCTTTGCAATGATCACATTGGTATGGTTTCTCACCGGTATGTATTCTGATGTGTGTAGCAAGATGCCCTTTATGATTGAATTTTGCATTGCAATGATGACACTCATATGGTTTCTCACCGGTATGTGTTCTGATGTGTGTAGCAAGATGCCCTTTATGATTGAATTTTGCATTGCAATGATGACACTCATATGGTTTCTCACCGGTATGTATTTTGATGTGTGTAGCAAGATGCCATTTCGTGTTGAACTTTGCATTGCATCTGCCGCATACGATTTCTCACTGCTGTCTATTCTTCTGTCACGAGTAGGATTTGATCGACTTGAAAACTTTTTGCTGCTATATTTACTGGACAATGTTCGCAGGCATTTGTTACTTTGCGGTTGTTTCCCGTCTTTCTCTTGCTCATCTCTAGCTGCTTGGTCGCTAGTATTCCCTGCGCTGACCCTAGGTACCGATTCACGTTCTTCGGCAGGATCCTTTTCGATACTAGACAGTCTGCGACACTTAATATCAGGGGCCTGCTGGTGTGTGCGTAAAGAGTAGCAATTCGATACTACAAGAGTCATCTGGTCGGCCGAAGGGTTGTCTGCAACTTCTTCGCTGTCGCAAAACGGCTCTTTCTCGTCCATCTGGCAATCGCCAGGGTAAGGTTCCTTAGGAACCTTGATAATAAACCCTTTAGGGGCATCGGGCCAGGGATGTCTTGCTGGCTCAGCACCTGTAAACAGCAACGGCAAACCATAAGTAATGATATTTGAGGTGCGAGGAAGTTCCAGATCACCACCATGCACGAAAAAAACAACCCCGGCAACAGCCAAGAAGAGTTGGACTGTTAGGTGCAGCTAGTGTATATGTATTACAATGGCATGCAACATGAAAACCAACTGCGACCAGCGAGCCCAAGCCCAACGTCAACAACAAAAAAACACGTCCGCTAAGGAAAAACAAAGAGCCCCGAGAAAAATTTTATTATAAGCCATATTTTTTTTTAAGTTACAAAATATCAAGAAGTTTATACAAAGCATTCGCCAAGAAAAGATTAACAATGAAAAGAGAATGTAGAGAAAATAAACAGAACACAAAAGTTTGATATTCAAAATAATATACATTCAAGTGTGAAAGAAGGAATTTAACAAATTTCGTTTATTATGCTCAAGTATATTTTTCTATACAAATATGCGAAGCCACGATGCTTATCTTTCTGAAAAAATAACTGTTTCTGGTTGAATAATGCACAAAATCTGTGCAGAGAGAAGGCTAACTCATATGGGTCTTAATGTGTAGAGCAAGATAATCTTTACGACTGAATTTTGCTTTGCAAAGATCACACTGATATGGTCTCTCGCCGGTATGTATTCTGATGTGTCTATAAAAAGCCGATCCATCGCTGAATTTTGCTTTGCAGTGATCACATTGGTATGGTTTCTCACCGGTATGTGTTCTTATGTGTCTAACAAAAGCCGATCTATCGCTGAATTTTGCTTTGCAATGATCACATTGGTATGGTTTCTCACCGGTATGTATTCTTAAGTGTCCAACAAGATGGCCTTTCCGATTGAATTTTGCATTGCAATGATGACACTCATATGGTTTCTCACCGGTATGTATTCTTATGTGTCTAGCAAGATTCCTTTTCTGACTAAATTTTGCTTTGCAATGATGACATTCAAATGGTTTCTCACCGGAGTATACTCTTCTTTGACGAGTAAGATTTGATCGACTTGAAAACTTTTTGCTGCAATATTTACTCGACAATGTTCGCAGGCATTTGTTACTTTGCGGTTGTTTCCTGTCATTCTCTTGCTCACCCTTAGCTGCTTGGGCGCTAGTATTCCCAGCGCTGACCCTAGATACCGATTCACGTTCTTCGGCAGGATCCTCTTCGATACTAGACAGTCTGCGACTCTTCATATCAGGAACCTGCTGGCGTCTGCGTAAAGAGTAGCAGTCCGATACTACGAGAGTCATCAGGTCCGCCGTAGGCTTGTCTGCAACTCCTTGGCTGTCACCAAACGGCCTTTTCTCGTCCATCTGGCAATCGTCAAGGTAAGGTTCCGCAGGAACCTTGATACTAAACTCTTCAGGGGCATCGGGCCAGGGATGTCTTGCTGGCTGAGTACCTGTGAAGAGCAACGGCAAAACATTAGCAATGAAATTTGAGTTCCGAGGAAGTTCCACATCACCACCATGCGCGACGTAAATCATGCTCTTTTTTAGAGTGTGCCTTGTGGTTGACTCCAAATGGCGCATGCCATGCACACACTTGGGTTTTTTGAGTGTATTACTCTCAAGATATAATCACTTTCGAGCATATTCTTGTGTTTTTCAGTATAACATTACGTGTATTACGGCGTAATACATGGATCAGGTGAACAGTGTATTACGAAAGTAAATCTCCCCTCGCCGTGACCACACCCTGCGCCTCAGCCACGCCACAGGCTACAGCGTGCCGAGGAATGTGTGCTTATGGGCCGCGGCTTAGGCCTCGACGGCCTCCACCGAGAAGTCTGTACAAGATTTTCCAATGTGAATTCCCCCTCCGGTCACGGTGAAACCCTGGAGTCCAGGCCGGGGAGCGGAATAAAGGCCAATTTAGGCAATCGGCGGTCCCTGGACGTCCCCGAGGGCATCCTCAGGATGATGCCGGAGGTGCAAACTGACATCGGGTATGTCTTTGTCGACCCTGAAAACCCCCCGGTACCGATTTTGGCTGATCGGTCCCTACACGGGGATGGTCCACCCACAAAGTTACCTTTGCAAGGTTTTGTGCAACTTTGCACGGGCATAACCTCGAAACCAGTCGTGGAAAAATCTGAGAAAATTAGGGTACCTAGAATGCACTTTCCTCTTTCAAATGAGCTTGGAAGGGACTGTGACTGTGTAGGATGAACCGTTTTCGAGAACCCATTAGTACCCAAATGGTCGATTTTGGCTGTTTTTGGCCACTTTGCACCGCTGCAAAGTCCACAGTTTTGGACCGATCGAGCCCAGACTGGTCAAGGGACCATCAGGGGGATGCCCTCTTCTAAGAAATAACAAAAAATAATTTTTTCGAGATGTTCGAAAAATGGGTGGCTCCTTAGGTTTGGAATGCCTCAATATATTGTAAATATACGTCAACACAATCTTGCTCGTGATTGAATTCTATGGTGAAGCGGAAGAAGGGGATAAGTTGACTTACCCCCAAAGTGAGATTTTTATGGAATGTTATAGTATATTTCAGTCTGCATCTGCCCACCAAATATTATAGAAAAATATCCCATAGGATAGGAGATATTGGGGTTTGAAAAAGGAGTTAAGTCGACTTAACTTGTAATGTACAGTTAATATCGGATAGCAAAAGGGGGTAAGTCGACTTATCCCCAAAGTCATCAAATTTTAACCAAAGCAAAAAGAGTTAAGTTTACTTAACTCTTTTTGATGCAAGTGGTGAAAAAAGTTTAGTTGACTTATCCCCTTTTGCACAGTTAATCCTTGAGACAGACAGTAAATTGGTTTCAGTTCACTTGGTATGGACCGTAATTATTTATTTCCTATAAGAATTAAACTGTTACTTTTTATTAAGACTTGCAAAAAATGATTCATATTAATTTAAATGTAATAGTGCTGGATTTTATTTGGCGACAAATTTGTTACCTTGTTTTAAGGCAACATCTCCTGAGTCGTTTGAAGCGACAAAAAAAGGAAGTTGCCTTTTCAAAGTGTGTCGCTACAAAAGGCCATGAATATTGTCGCCTTTAAGAAAACAGAGAATGTATCGACTTACAGTGATGGTTCCTAAATCCGGACGGTTTTGAGGAAAAAACGCCTGCCATTTCTACAGTTCTAATATAAGAAAAAAATGGTGAGGATTCAAGAAACTTGATGTCAAATCACACCTTTGACCACTCCCAAAAAAAAATTTGCCCCACGATGTGCTGGTGAGGGCTGCAGGAACAGTGTCCGGAATTAGGAACCAAAGTGCCCTAAATCCGGACAGCCTTGAAATATTATGAAAATTGAAAAATTTATAGGGGCGATAGAAACTCCATGAAAAATACTACTATACCCTCCCGTCAAATTTTTCTCATCTGGTATTGTTTGTCCTGCAGAACTGATCAAAGATTGCTCTTAAAGTGCCCTAAATCCGGACAACAGTCCCTTTTGCACGTAAAAGCCTATGTCCGAATTTAGGGCGCTTTGCAGCATCGTCTCCCAAATGAAAACCGGATGACATAAAAAAAAAATTCCAAGGTTAAAGTGTAGCTAAAAGAACATAGTTTCATATATGCATCGGTTGGAATGATCCGAGCGTCGACCGGTGAGAGCCCCAAAGTTTGGTAAGGCCGACAGTAAAAGGGTAGATATTGGCGATTCCAAAATGCTATGTTTAATAATTTTTGGAGAGAACAGTGTCACTAAAATCGGAGTTTTTTTGTCGGAAATGGAATCGTGAAGTCATCACCTTCCAAACAACACCGCGGAAGTTATATTTTGCTTGCGGATTACCGATTTACGGGCGTCAACAGTGAAATACAGCGAGTTGTCCGAAGTTAGGGCGCTAGTCCGAAATTAGGAACCTTGACTGTATCTCCTTTTTTCTCTCATGCACAATACGTTATGTTGACTTAGCTCCTTTTGCACCTCATGCATAAAAAGTTAAATCTACTTATCCCCTTTTGCCAATTTTCCAATGACATACCTCTAAATTCTCATTATGTAAAAAGAGTAAAGTTGACTTGTCTCCGTATGCCACAATTGTCAAAAGGAGCTAAGTCCTATATCTCCATGAAGGAATGTGATATTAAAAATATCCAAAGTGCCAATAATATACTTGATAAAAATACATTCCATCAATATCATAATATTTCTTAAAAGTTGTGCGCAAACAGTTTTTTTGATTTCCTGAAAAGTACGGTTTTTGGACTTATCCCCTTCTTCCGCTTCACCATAGAATTCCAAATGGATACGCGCAGTGCTTGTAATATTACCTCGAATATCACGATTTCTACAACTGCACATCGTGGAAAATTTTCCCGTAAACCTACAACTGCTTTTCAGTGACGTATAAAAAGATGGCAAAAGTCTAAAATAGGGGCATAGAGCGCGCCAGTGCGGCCAGTGGGGCGCGCGAGTGGATTAGAGATGCGTCCGCGCGATAGCGACGGGACGCGATGAGGAACACATTCGATACCACACCGATAGAGCGCTGGCCAGCGCACAATAAATTTCCATTTATTCTTTTCCGCGCCGGGATTAAGACACCCCGAGATTGGTGTGATTTTATTAGGGGGGATATCGTAAATCAATGAATAGCCAATGCGGCGAGCGATCAGGTCGAGCCGAGCGCGCATGAGAGGAGGCTGCACCGCGTCCCGTCCCGCCCGGCTCAGCCTACCGTGACGTAACGTATAACGAGGGTCCTTGACGCCGCAGCACAACATGCGGATTACTGCGTGACATCCAGCGCATTCATAAAAGCGCGCATGCCAAAAATTACCATGAGCAAATAAGCAACGTCCGGACTTGCACTTGCACAATACCTTGCATAAAAAATGCGAAGTTAAGTTTCTAAAGCTGAAACGAGTTTTAAACCATGTGTTGCACAATTTCGCCCAAGAGTTCGAAACGAGAAGTCATTTGTGGATCAGTCGAGGGCAGAGCGGGCCATTTCAGAAACACAAGGGCACACAGCCGACAAGAGGATCTAAACAGCGACATTGTCTAGATGAAGGCTTTTCAATGGAAACCGAAAACTTTTCCAAAGCTTTCTGCTTAGGCCACCGGTAGGCCGGCAGGCAAGAGGGGAGTGGGCTGGGCCGACTCGAAGGGGGAGGGGAGGGGGTGAAGGGAGGAGGTGAAGGGGAGGGGTGAAGGGGAGGGGGTGAAGGGGAGGGGGTGAAGGGGAGGGGGGGAGGGGTGGTAGAGAGGGAGGCCTACCGAGCCGAGGCCCGGCCCCAGTCGCAAAAACAAATCAACACACGCCATCGAACATGAATGCTCCCCAAAGTCAGTCATTGGCGATGTCGTGCGCTGTTGTCCGCCTAACTGAATGTCGAGGGCGAGGCGGGGTCCCTCTCGCCGCGTCATTCCGCCAGGCTTCCCAAATTCTTACTTGAGATTTTTATTTTTTGTTGCACTTGATGATGACTGTCCAGCCCTGTGGAGAGGTAACCAGGCCGCGACAATCCATCAGGCGGGCCGGGCCGGCCTGGGCCTGCGCGGTCATTAGTATGCATACGCGGAGCTAATGCAATTATTTTTCCATTACAAGAAGTGCGAGGCTGCCTCTGCAGGCCGGCCCGCCCCGCCCCGCCCCGCCCCGACCGCGCGCCGCGGCCACGCCAGATAAGCAAACTATTAAACACGCACAAACGCACGCGCACCAATGTAAACAACACTTCAAGTGCAAAGATGGAGAGATTTCTGTTCCACTGTCAAGGTTTTAAAAACGTCTATTTTATTTTTATTTGGAATTTTATTCATTTAAAAAACAAAAAAATAAAATAAAAAAAATCAGTGCGAGTGAAAAATTCTCCTTCCTCCGCTTTTCACAGTACAGGAGCACGGTACCGCCCGGCCCGGCCGCTCCCTCATCACGGCTCCCCTTCCAGCAGAGATCGCCCAGCAGGAGGACGCCATTGCGACGTCTAATAATTGTCATAAATCTGTTTCAGGATTGCCTCTCGTTGCAGAGCGGCGCGCGCGCGCGCGGCGGAGCGGAGGTCCTTCCCTCCTCCAATTCCATCCCGGGCTCCACCACCTCCCCATCCGGGAGCGGTCCTGGCCGACTCTATTGTTCAGGATTCATCACATTCGTTAATGACGCAAGGAGGGCGAAGTTTGGGGGAGCGCTTCCCCTCAATCCCCTCACCCCCTCCCCCTCAATTCCTACCTGCCACGTCAGGCCAACCGCGGGGAAGGGGTGGTTGGGGGGAAGGGGGATTCTCGCGGGAAGAGGAGCTGGGGGAAGGGGGGGTTGCTGGGCCTGGGACGGGGGCAGGCGCTTGAAAAAGGGGGAAGAGCAGCTGAAAACGCAGACGAGAACTTTCAAACCCACGCTCGCGCGGTGAAGGGTCGTTTTCAGCGCGCAAGGAGGGGTCCGGAGAGGGGGGGGGGGAGGAGGAGGGTGACAGATGAGCGGGCAGTGTCACTGCTGCCAAAGCGATGAGGACTTTCGCGAATAAATGACTTGGCTCGGCTGAAAAGGGACGCGCTCGGCCCGCCCAGGCCACACGGGGTGAGCCGCGGGAGCGCCCGGGACGATAAGGGCCTGCTTCTAGGCGGCGCGGCGCAGGCGGGCGCAGGTGAGAGCCGAAAAAAGGTCTGCCTTTTTAGCAGGGTAGGAACGCAGAGCACGGGCAGGCCTGGGCACAGCCGGGTCGGGTCCTGCCCTTTATTCAAATCTCAAATCACAGTCCCGCAGAGTGGAGGAATGTGTAAAAATGCATTTGGTATTCAAAGAGGTAAAAAGTGAGGGTGCGAATCAGAAGTTTTGTCTGCTGCTGGCGGCGTCGCCCGCGTTGAAAAGAAATACAAATGGGAAAGTTGTAGAAAGAGAGGGGAGGGGAGGGCGTGGCCGGTGGAGAGATTGGCGGGTTTTGTAGCGCTCCGCTCCGCACGCCCCCGCCCGCACTCCAGTGCTTATGTATGGATACAACTTGAGCAGACGTGCCAGTACTTCAAGTACACCGCGCCTGGCCTGGCCGACTCTCTGCGCTCGGCGCACATGGGCGTCGTGCTGGCGGCGGCGGTGCTCCGCAGAGTAGCGGCAGCGCCCCCTACAATGGACCACGGGCGCGGCGGAGCGAGGCCTGGAGAGAGACTAGAGAGCACAGAGCACAGGCAGACCAGGCGGGCGGCCCGGCCCGGCACAGCTGCGCCGACTCTTCAAAACTCGTTGCGCAGTTACGCTGCACGGCCACGGCCGCCCACAATCTGCTGGGCCCAGCCCAGGCCGAGGCCGGGGCCGGCCGGGCCTCTCACTAATCACGCTGTCCAATGTCAGCACAAAGTGCTGAGCCAGCGAGGCCTGATGATTGCAGGCCTGGCCGTGCCGGGCCGCGCCGGGGGCTGGCAATGCTGAGGGGGCCCCGCCACGCCCCGCCACGCCCCGCCAAGCCCCGCCACGCCCCGCCCCGACATTCTCTTTCCGCTTGCTCTTCTTCAAGCGTCGGGGCGCGGCGGCGCGGTGCTGCGGGGCAGGTCGCCAGGCGAGGCGCCGCGGCGCCCAACACAAGGCCTAGCAGCCAGGGGCCCCGCCCCGCCCCGCCCCGCGCGCTGTGACATGACGGGAGGCGGGCGGGCGGACAGACCAGAGAGGGCCGCCGCCGGGCCAGAGGCGGGCTAGCTGAGCTGAGCTGCAGCACACCAAGCGGGCGCAGCAAATGTTTACTTTTGTTGTTCGCGTTGTTGTACACACAAAACCAGCAAACTAAAAAAAATAAAATAAAAAAAGAGCCGCCAGTAACATACCGGCGCAGTTTTTCACTACATACAGCCCCGCGCGCATGTTAGCCTTCTCTCTCTCTCTTTCTCTCTCTCAGCCGCCATCCGCCCCCAATCTTCCGCGCCGCCGCAGCCAACGAAACATGCAGAGAAATATCAATCACACGACACATGATGAATGTGGCGCTGGCAGACAGCAGTCCTGCATGAGCGCGGGGCCGCGCGGGGCCGCGCGCGGCAACAGAGCAATGAAGCGGCGGCTAATGCCTTTCGAGTATCATGCCTCCCCGCCTCACCCTCCACAGCGCAACACAGATTAGGGAAAGAAAAAAAATGTCACGCCGAAGCTGTGGCGTTCCAAAGAGGCATTCCAAACCTAAGGAGCCACCCATTTTTCGACCATCTCGAAAAAATTATTTTTTGTTATTTCTTAGTAGAGGGCAACCCCTGATGGTCCCTTGACCAGTCTGGGCTCGATCGGTCCAAAACTGTGGATATGGCAGCAGTGCAAAGTGGCCAAAAACAGCCAAAATCGACCATTTGGGTACTAATGGGTTCTCGAAAACGGTTCATCCTACAGAGTCCCTTCCATGCTCATTTGAAAGAGAGAAGTGCATTCTAGGTACCCTAATTTTCTCAGATTTTTCCCACGGCTGTTTTCGAGGTTATGCCCGTGCAAAGTTTCACGAAACCTTGAAAAGGTAACTTTGGGGGTGTACCATCCCCGGGGAGGCACCAAACTTGGCAAAAATCGGTTCCGGAGGGTTTTCAGGGTCGACGAAGACATTCCCGATGTCAGTTTGCACCTCCGGCATCATCCTGAGGGTGTCCTCGAGGACATCCAGGGACTGTCAATTGCCTAAATTGGCCTTTATTCCGCTCCCCGGCCTGGACTCCAGGGCTTCACCGTGCCCAAAGGGGATTTTACATCGGAAAATCTTGTACAGACTACTCGGTATTACACAGTATTACACCTGAATTACACTTGCTCTAGAAACCCAAGTGTGTGCATGGCATGCGCCATTTGGAGTCAACCACAAGGCACACTCTAAAAAAGAGTGTGTCTGCCAGGCATGCTCTAAAAAAGAGTGTGCCTGCCAGGCATGCTCTAAAAACAAGAGTGTGCCTGCCAGGCATGCTCTAAATTAAAGCATGCCAACGCGGCGTGCACTTAGTGCACACACAAAGCATACATAGTGCACTTAGTGCATGCCTGTCAAGCCCACTCTTTTTTAGAGCATGCCTGGCAAGCACACTCTCTTGTAGAGCATGCCTGGCAGGCACACACTCTAAAAAAAATCGGTGAACAGCAACGGCAAAACATAAGTAATAAAATTAGAGTTGTGAGGAAGTTCCACATCACCACCACGCACGACATTAACAACCCCGACAACAGCTAAGTAGAGTTGGACTGTTGGGTGCAGCTTGTGTATATGTATTACAACAGCATGCAACATGAAAACTAACCGCGACCAGCGAGCCCAAGCCCAACGACAAAAAAAAAAACACGTCCGCTAAGGAAAAACAAAAAGCCCGAGAAAAATGTTATTATAAGCCATATTTAATTTTTTTAGGTTACAAAATATCAAGAAGTTTACACAAATCATTCGCTAAGAATACATAAACATAGAAAAGAGGATGTAGAGAAAATAAACAGAACACAACAGTTTGATATTCAAAATAATATATATTCAAGTGTGAAAGAAGGAATATAACACATTTCGTTTATTTATCTCAAGTAAAACTTTCTATACAAATATGCAATGCCACGATGCTTCTCTTGCTGAAAAAAAATACTGTTTTCGGAAGAATTATGCACAAAATCTGTGCAGCGAGAAGGCTAACTCATATGGGTCCTAATGTGTACAGCAAGACTTTGTTTGCGAGCGAATTTTGCTTTGCAAAGATCACACTGATATGGTCTCTCGCCGGTATGTTTTCTGATGTGTCTAACAAAATCCGATCTATCGCTGAATTTTGCTTTGCAGTGATCACATTGGTATGGTTTCTCACCGGTATGTATTCTTATGTGTCTAACAAAATGCGATCTATCGCTGAATTTTGCTTTGCAGTGATCACATTGGTATGGTTTCTCACCGGTATGTGTTCTTATGTGTCTAACAAAAGCCGATTTATAGCTGAATTTTGCTTTGCAGTGATCACATTGGTATGGTTTCTCACCGGTATGTACTCTTAAGTGTCCAACAAGATGGCCTTTCCGATTGAATTTTGCATTGCAATGATGACACTCATATGGTTTCTCACCGGTATGAATTCTGATGTGTTCAACAAGATGCCATTTCGTGTTAAACTTTGCATTGCAAATATCACACTGATACGATTTCTCACCGCTGTATATTCTTCTGTCACGAGTAAGGTTTGATCGACTTGAAAACTTTTTGCTGCAATATTTACTCGACAATGTTCGCAGGCATTTGTTACTTTGCGGTTGTTTCCCGTCTTTCTCTTGCTCATCCCTAGCTGCTTGGTCGCTAGTATTCCCTGCGCTGACCCTAGGTACCGATTCACGTTCTTCGGCAGGATCCTTTTCGATACTAGACAGTCTGCGACACTTAATATCAGGGGCCTGCTGGTGTGTGCGTAAAGAGTAGCAATCCGATACTACTAGAGTCATCTGGTCGGCAGGAACTTCTTGGCTGTCGCCAAACGGCCTTTTCTTGTCCATCTGGCATTCGTGAAAGTAAGGTTCCTCAGGAACCTTGATACTAAACCCTGCAGGGGCATCGGGCCGGGGATGTCTTGCTGGCTCAGCACCTGTGAACAGCAACGGGAAAACATTAGTAATGACAATTGAGTTCCGAGGAAGTTCCACATCACCACCATGCACGACATAGCCCCGACATGAGCCAAGCAGAGTTAGACTGTTGGGTGCAGCTTGTGTATATGTATTACAACGGCATGCAACAAGAAAACTAACTGCGAACAGCGCGCCCAAACCTACCGTCAACAACAAAAAAAACACGTCCGTTAAGAGAAAACAAAGAGCCACGACAAAAAAGTTATAATAATCCTTATTTTAATTTTTAAGGTTACAAAATATCAATAAATTTACACTAAGCAATCGCTAAGAATACACTAACAAAGAAACAGGAGGATGTAGAGGAAATAAACAAAACACAATGGTTTGAGATTCAGAAGAATTTACATTCTAGTGTGAAAGAAGAAATGTAACATATTTCGTTTATTAATGACAAGTATATCTTTCTATATAAATATGCGAGGCCACGAGGCTTTTCTTGCTAAAAAAGTACTGTTTCCGGTAGAAACTGCACAAAATCTGAGAGGCGAGAAGGTTAACTCATATGGGTCTTAATGTGTACAGCAAGACTTTCTTTACGACTGAAGTTTGCATTGCAAAGATCACACTGGTATGATTTCTCACCGGTATGCATTTTTATGTGTCTAACAAGATGCCCTTTCTGCTTAAATTTTGTTTTGCAATGATGACACTCATATGGTGTCCCACCGGTATAAATTCTGATGTGTCCAACAAGATCCCCTTTCTGGCTAAATTTTGTTTTGCAATGATGACAGTCATATGGTTTCTCACCGGTATGTATTCTGATGTGTCTAACAAGATGCACTTTATGATTGAATTTAGCATTGCAAAGATCACACTTATACGGTTTCTCACCGCTGTATATTCTTCTGTGACGAGTAAGGTTTGATCGACTTGAAAACTTTTTGCTGCAATATTTACTCGACAATGTTCGCAGGCATTTGTTACTTTTTGGTTGTTTCCCGTCTTTCTCTTGCTCACCCTTAGCTGCTTGGTCGCTAGTATTCCCTGTGCTGACCCTGTGTGCCGATTCACTTTCTTCGGCAGGATCCTTATCGGTACTAGACAGCCTGCGACTCTTCATATCAGGAACCTGCTGGAGTGTGCGTAAGGAGTAGCAGTCCGATACTACGAGAGTCATCTGGTCAGCCGTAGGCTTGTCTGCAACTCTTTGGCTGTCGCCAAACGGCCTTTTCTCGTCCATCTGGCAATCGTCAAGGTAAGGTTCCTCAGGAACCTTGATACTAAACTCTTCAGGGGAATCGGGCCAGGGATGTCTTGCTGGCTGAGTACCTGTGAAAAGCAACGGCAAAACATCCCTAATAGAAAACGAAGGTCCTCCAGAGTCCCAGTTTTGAAATCCCTCTGTAGGTCCTATGCCAAGTCCCTCCAGAGTACCAAAAGGGGGCAAAACAGGACTTAGGGATTTGGGAGAACCCCGACCTTTTGAAGTCCCCCGGAAGTCCCTCCGATGCTACGCTCGAGACTCTACTGCAAGACCTCACAGCGCACCTTTTTGTCTCAAACTACTTTCAATATGTGCCCATGTGCCTATATATACTCATATACTGTACATACGGCCCCTCTGATGTCGTCTGACGCATTAAAAATGATCTAAGAAGCCTTCTTCTATATGTTCTGTAAACGGCGCCAAAAGATCAATCCGAGACAAAAGGGACTCCGGAGGGATTTCAGTAAAATGGAACTTCGGAGGGATTTCGAAACGAGCGAAATCCCGTCTCAGTCCCTCAGAAATCTGAGGGACAACTTTGGAACATATTAGGGACAAAGTAGGACCTTCGTTTTCTATTAGGGATTAGCAATGAAATTTGAGTTCCGAGGAAGTTCCACATCCCCACCATGCGCGACGTAAACAATACTCTTTTTTAGAGTGTGCCTTGTGGTTGACTCCAAATGGCGCATGCCATGCACACACTTGGGTTTTTTCGAGAGGGGTGGCACTCGGTTTCTTCGTGTACACGGTATTACGCCATAACGCGGTATTACGCACGTTATTTTTGGTATTACCTGGTATTACACTGTATTACGCGGTATTACAGTCGTATTACAGTGGTATTACTGTGAGATTTTGGTGGTATTACGCGGGTATTACGCCGGTATTACGCGACACCGCGTACATGGTATTACGCAAGTGAAAACCCCCTCGGGTTTTTTGAGTGTATTACTCTCAAGATTAAATCACTTTCGAGCATATTCTTGTGTTTTTCGGTATTACATTACGTGTATTACGGCGTAATACATGGATCAGGTGTACAGTGTATTACGGAAGTGAATTCCCCCTCGCCGTGACCACACCCTGCGCCTCAGACACGCCACAGGCTCCAGCGTGCCGAGGAATGTGTGCTTATGGGCCGCGGCCTAGGCCTCGACGGCCTCCACCGAGTAGTCTGTACAAGATTTTCCGATGTGAATTCCCCCTCCGGTCACGGTGAAACCCTGGAGTCCAGGCCGGGGAGCGGAATAAAGGCCAATTTAGGCAATCGGCGGTCCCTGGACGTCCCCGAGGAGACCCTCAGGATGATGCCGGAGGTGCAAACTGACATCGGGAATGTCTTTGTCGACCCTGAAAACCCCCGGTACCGATTTTGGCTAAGGTCGGTCCCTACCCGGGGATGGTACACCCCCAAAGTTACCTTTTCAAGGTTTTGTGCAACTTTGCACGGGCATAACCTCGAAACCAGTCGTGGGAAAAATCTGAGAAAATTAGGGTACCTAGAATGCACTTCTCCCTTTCAAATGAGCTTTGTAGGATGAACCGCTTTTGAGAACCCATTAGTACCCAAATGGTCGTTTTTGGCCACTTCGCACTGCTGCCATATCCACAGTTTTGGACCGATCGAGCCCAGACTGGTCAAGGGACCATCAGGGGGATGCCCTCTACTAAGAAATAACAAAAAATAATTTTTTCGAGATGGTCGAAAAAAGGGTGGCTCCTTAGGTTTGGAATGCCTCAAAACTTATTTGCAGTATTATCCGTGTGCACGCACAAACACACAAACTCTCTTTCTCCTTACACCGTGCGCGAACACACGTACACGCGCCCACATACACTCGTAAGGATTCAATCAGTCCAGGACTACTAATGGGGACGACACTGGTGATTAATTCTGTGAGCGGGGTGGGGCGGGGCGGGGCGGGGCGGGGCGGGGCGGGGCGGGGCGGGGCGGGGCGGGGGCGTGGCGGGGCGGGGGCGCCGCGGTTCTCCCCCTCCCCTGCCCCCCGCACCGCCAGCGGCGGCGCCAGCAGAACCAACTTGTGGGATTCCTGTTGTATTATTATTGCAGCTCTGACTATCCGACTCTCTTTGCCTCCCCCACTCCCCCTCGCCCTCCTCCCCGCCAATCTGCGCGTACCCAGCCCAACCCCAGCCGGCCCCGGCCCTGCTCCCTGCATCCAACTTGGTGTCGCCAAACCCTTCCCCAGCGCCCGCGGCTGTTTGGCGCCCCCTCGCGCTGTGCGCGTCCTGACTCCCGCTGGCCTTCATCTCCAGACGCCCCGCCCCGCCCCGTCGGCGCTGCACCGGCTGCACTTTGCATACTTAAGCTAGTGGCAGTGGCAGGCGCACACCAAGGAGTGCGGGGCGGCGGCTATGCCAGCGCCAAAATATCTCGCTAGTGCTAGGTTTCTAGCAGGAAAGCAACGGGCGAAGGTAAAGAGGGTCATAGGCAAAGAGGCGCCACGGTCACGTGACTTGCTGCGCTGTGATTGGTTCGGTTCAACTGGGTTCGGAAGAGGGCTGCGGAATTTTTCATACCGCGTTTCGGAGAAGCTTGACGGACCCTCGGATTTCCCGGAACATGCCGGTGGCGACCCGGACGGACGGCTCTGGGGCAACCCCAAGCACAAGTCGCCAGAGCTATCGCAAGTTTCCCACCAATTTCACTACAAATCGCCAAACAAAAGAGCATAGCGGCCGGTATGAAAACCAAAGCGATCACCTGGCCGCCCAGTTGAACCAGAGCTCGCTTTGTCACGTGACCGTGGCGGCTCTTTTCTTTGCCTATGACCCTCTTTAGGCGAAGGATAAACGGATTCCAGGGAAGAATCGTACACAAAGGTAAGAATTCTTTTTCAAACTTATTTCAGCGCGCAATTTGAGTGTAAATACGCCTGTAGTGCAGACAAGACAGTGTTAGCGAGCCGCCTCACGCTCGGGCGCGCGCGCTCCGACGCCAGTTCAGTGCCTCCGCCCCCCTCCCTCCCCGGGTGCTGTTCCGATAGCCGATCAAACCGAATCGGAATGCGGTCACGATGATCAAACATTGATCAGGACGCTCAGCGCAAATGACCTCCGGCCCATTCAAACGGCGCGGGCAGCGCGGCGGACGGCCCGGGGGCCCGGGGCGGGGCGGGGCGGGGCGGGGCGGGGCCGGCCCCGCGGGAGAGGACCAGTGGCGTCCCGGCAGTGTCGCCAGCCGGCCGCGCGCGTGTTTGCAAAGCGCGTGTGTTGGCAGCCCTGCCGATGAGACAAACAGTGTTGCCTTCCTGTTTACAGTCAACTTGAAAATGCAATTAATTCGCCGGGTGCAGCGCCGAGGCGGCCGAGGCGTGCGGGGGCGGGGCGGGGGCGGGGCGGGGGCGCGGGCGGGGCGGGGGCGGAGCGGGGGCGGTAAAGAGCGGGGGGCTCCAGTTAGGGGCTGCGCTGCGATTCATCTCCATTGTTGGCAATGCTGTTGTGCTGGCCGGCTCGGCCCCGCCCGGCCCCGGCCCGATGGCACTGGGGAGCAGGCGGGGCTGAAGGGCGAGGAGGGGCGCAGTGGCGGCCTAGTCGAGGTGGAAGCCACTCTGGATTTTGTTGAACAAATGTCATGAATTTCTGTTAGTTTTCTTTTATCCTCTTTTTAGCAGATGATACATCTTACATCTTAGCAAAAAAATAAAATAAAAATAAACTAAAGAGATGTTTCATCGGCTTGTACTCTCGCAATAGTATAGAGCGGGCCGGGCTGTCACAGTGCGGCGTCGTCGCGTGTGCAGGCCTGGGGAGGGGGAAGCCAGGCGAGGCTCCTACCCATGGTATTGTTGCCTTGCGGCGCCCGGCGGCGCGGTTCTCCCGAGTGTATTTTTACCCGTTCTCAGGAAAACGTTATAAAAATGAAAAGATGACGTGTGTATACAACTATATAAGACTTCAAAACGGTCACTTCTAAACTATAATAATCAAAATAAATATAACACCATAGAAATTTTCAGCTAGAATAAGATTTCAATATCATCTGCTTTCATTTCCAATCCTGATTGGAATTTTTTTTTTTGCACTTTTTCCATTTATTCTTTGTTGACATTCGGCAAATTTTGCTTTAAATTTTTCTAACGTTTATCGAACTTTTGAGAATTTTTCCGACATTTCTCTGAATTTCTCTGAACTATTCTGAGTTATGAGGTGTACAAAAATGCCGATTTCCCCCCTCCCGTCGGGTCTAGCGCACGAGATCTTCCGTCCCGCAAATGTGACCACCGAGCGTCGCGCGGGGGAACGCACGCCATTCCGAAAACGCAATACGTACTCTCGTGCCCCGGGTCGAAGTTCCTTTCCTTCCCGATTCGGAAGGTTAATCGAATCGAGCTCGATGGAAAAGGCGACGAGGCCGCGGCGCGAGAGGCGACGAGTCAACAGTTTCCCTCCCGGCCGCGGCAGATCGCGCGCGGGAATTCCAAACTGCAATAGGAATATTCACACGGCAGGCAGGCAGTGCGGACGGAGTGGAACAGAGGGAGAGGGAGGGGAGAGGAGAGGAGAGGGAGAGAGCGAGGTGGAGCGAGAGGGAGCGAGAGACAGAGAGAAAGCAAAGTGTGCGCGCGCAAGCAGCCATGAGCCCAGCCGCTCCAGTTACACTGTTGGTGGTTATAGTTATAGAGGATACTATTTCGTTACTTGGCAGCCGTTTGGTCGGCGCGGCAGCTAGGTGCGCGGAGCGCAGCGCTCCTGACAGAGACCGAGGCGGACGCGGAGAGAGTGGGGGCGGGAGGGCAAGAGGGGGTGAGGGGGATAAATATGCAAGCGCCTTCAATATGAGGAGCAGGAAGGGTGGCTGGAGGTAAATACGGATGTGGTTTCATTTGATTCAAGCTCGAGCTAGGTTGCTGCCTTCCTCTCACCCCCGCCCCTAGGTCCTCTTCCCACTCTGGCTCGCTCCCTCTCTTCCTCTCTCTCCCCCTCTCTCTCGTTTCATGAAAAGTCAATTAATGCAAACCGTGTGACTCCGCGAAGGACGTGAGAATGTGAATAATTCAAAACCCCTGGCACTGAAATCATTCTCTTGTAGAGTTTAAGACGCAAGGCATTACGCCGGGGTCAGAAGTTGGCCGCGGGATTAAAGTGAGAGCTGGGGCTGAGCGAGAGGAAGAGGGGATGGAGAGGGAAACGGATAGAGGGAAAGATTTTCGTCGTGTTTATTCTTTCTTCCAATATGAATCTGGTGCCTATCCTCCATTAGCATTTTGTCACCACACACCGCCTTTTTTTTTTAGAATTATGCCGCGGCCATATACATTTCTAAAATATGAAATATAGTACGACAAAACAAACCTTACCCATATTTAAAAGTGCTAGCCCCCCTTAACACTAGGCCGCACGAAAATTTTTTTTTTTTTTTCCGGGCCCCCGTTTATTTGAAAGAGAACATCGAGAAAAGTCGCCCTGCAAAATTTGAGCGCTCTGCGACAAAGCTAACCCGAGGCACACAGGGGTTTTCTGTCCGGCGCCGGCCGGGCCCGGCTGGGGCCTGACGGCGACTGAAATCTTTGGCGCCGCACAGGCCGCGTCCCGTGCTGCCGAGGAACGCGACTCAGGGCTCAAACTGAGTACCAGGGGTGTACTTTGCATTGCGCACGGCCACGCCGATGTGGTGCATTACCCCGCGAGTACAAATTAGTGTAAAGTTAGATGTTGGCGAAATCACCTACGCACCCGCGGCCGCCAAAATAAAACGACACAAGCCGCTCAGGCGAGCGCGGCGCGCGGCCGGCACACTAATAAAAGCTTACGGGATTTTCACTCCAAGCTACTGTAAACCCTGCAGCACTGTAGCTCACGGTGAATTTTCACCGTAGGCTACAGTGAATGTCACTGTTAGCTACGGTGAATTAGAGTGCATCACCGTAGCTCACGGTGAAAATTCACCGTAAGCTACAGTGCTGCAGGGTTCATACAGTAGCTTACAGTGAAAATCACCGCAAGCTTTTTAGATTGAGCAGAGCGCTCGGCCCATCCCCGACAGCAGCGGCCCCGAGTATTTTCCAGGAGGCCTAAGGGCGATTTGCTGCCATTCGGTTCGACGTATTGGCCGTTTCACGCTCGGCTCACCCCTTTCACCACGGCCCTGCGGCCCTTGCGGCCCCACCCACTAGGTGACCAGCGCGCGGTGCAGCAGCGCCACCGCCACTTTGATCCGCGCCGCACCACGCTCCGCCACCTCGCGCCACGTTTGTTTAAGCCATTAAATTCTCTCGCTCCGTACGACTGGCCCTTTGGAAAGGGCCAGACACGAACGAGAGAAAGCGGAAAGAGAAGCGGGGGTGGCGAGGGTGGAGGGGGGGGGGGCAACTCCCAACAGCCCGCCCTCCTCCGCAAAGGAACAGACGAGAGGCGAGCACGCCCGTAGCTAGGCACTGCGCGAACGCTGCTGCTGAGTGGTTTGCCTACCTCGTTGTTCGCAGGGGCCCGCCCGCCACCCGCACGCCCGGGCGAACGCCTGGCTCCATCTACGCCGCCGGCGCGGCAAGTCCAGCTGCAGACGAAAAAAAAACACACCCACACACGGAAAAAAATAATAAGAGCGGGTGAAACTCAATAATTCAAAGGCTTGCGAGTGAACACAGTAGCGAAACGTCAAATCTAAATGATAATTGAGGTCCCGGGGAAAAGGGGTTGGGATTAAGGGCTTAAAGGGGTGCATGGCGATAGAGGGCATCAACTGCAACTCCATCAACTGCAACAAGGACGCACACGGGGTGCGGGAATCCCCGTGCGACCGTGCATGTGGCGGAGACGCGGGAGATGTAGGGGGCGAAGCGGGCAAAGAGGGAAAGGGCGAGGGCAGAGGGCATACAGGCGGAGAGAGGCTTCGTGTGTCTGTGTGTGTCTGTGTGTGAAAGAGAGGAGAGGAAAGAGAAAGAGAGGCACAGACAGAGTCGGCGAATGTGTGCGTAGGGTGCACGCCTCGCTGCAACATCAGAGGAAATTGAAACGTTGTCTCCTCTTTCTATAAGCCACGCAGAGGAGAAAAGAGATTGCACATAAAAAGAGGACCTGCGAGTATTGAGCGTGTCGGGCGGGCCCTGCAGCGGCGGCCCCGCCCCCGCCCCCGCCCCCCGCTCCCCCGAGGCCTACTAGGGATGCAGGTCTGGTGCCACTGCAGTAGGCCTGCAGGGCAGGCCGGGCCGAGTCGAGCCGAGCCGAGCCGGAACCAGCCGAAGCGGGCCGGCTGCGCCCGAGCCGAGCCGGGCCATAAGCGTCCTGACCTCGCGCAATGGCCGTATGTTTCCATAGGGCCGACTGCCAACTCGGCCGCTGCGCTGCGCACCATTGTTGTGGAATTGTGTTTCGATCGCAAAAGCGGCCGACGCATCGCCCGGCAGGCCGGCGCAACAACTGCGCGCCCCGCCCGCCACCCCGCCCCGCTATCGCTCAGTCACTCACCGGCTCACTTAGGCCCGCCTCGCGCCCCTAAGCGCCATTCAGCCGACCTTTCTCGTTGGCATGTAATAATAAGAATAAATTTCACCCTGCCCCCCTCCTCCCCCCTCGCAGCTTTCCCTCGTTTCCACATTTTCCCTACACTTTTAGATCGTTTCCTAACGTAAAACCTCATCGCTATCCAAACAGCAGCCGGCCGTAATGGGGGCGTATTTCTTTCAGCCGCGCGGCGGCCTGATGCGGGCGCCAGGGTGGACGGGCGGAGAGGGGGCATGACTGGTGTGCTGAAGGGACCACCACGCCAAAAGGAGCGGCGGCCCACAAAGCATCTCACAATGCCGCATCTCTGCAAAACAATCGTCAAGGCCGCCACAAAGGGAAAATATTTAAATTGTGTTGCACTGGGCCACGTAACACGGCCCGCTATCAAGCACAAGAACCGAGTAGCAAGGCGAAAAATGGAGACACCTCGAGCTCCCGAATTTAGCCAAGCATTTTCGCCTTAGCAGCAGCCAAGAGGTGGCCTCGTCATCCGGAAATGTATTGTCATGCCGCGCTGGGAGGGCGGGCGGTGGGCTAGGGCCTGGCAGGGACGAGGTGCCACGCCGAGGCGCCCTGTCTGAGGTAGAGGGCGGGCGGGCGGGCGGACGGAACGCGGCCCGAATCATTATACGGCTCAAGAAGTCTTTGTGCGGCCGGCCCGGCCCGGCCACGCTCCGTCACCACCGGTGCGCGCTAGCCGGCGCTGGCCCCGCCCCAGGGCCACTGCGAGAACTGGGGAATGGAACGATATCAAATTGTAAAATTACAAAATTGTAATGAAACTTGCTATCAACTCGTCATTCTTTAACGAACCCCAATTAGGCTTTCGTACATTTAAGACAGCGGCCGTTAATTTACAACATCAACATCATTTGTAAATCACAAATTACGAAGAAATGTTGCAAATTTGCGAATATATTTGTTCGCACGGCGCTGACAACTTGTACCAGCTGAACTCATATTCAGCCGCGACTCACCGCTGGGCGCGATCCGAAAGCACGAAGCCGAGGGGGAATTCCCTTCCGTAATACACTGTACACTAGATCCATGTATTACGCTGTAATACCCGTAATGTAATACCGAAAAACATGAAAACAATCCCGTAAGTGATCAAATATTGTGCGTAATACCGGTGTAATACAGTGTAATACCGAGTAGTCTGTACAAGATTTTAAGATGTGAATTCCCCCTCGCACGAAGCGCTCGGTGCGGAGCTCGTCGGACATTCCCAATGAATAAAAACGCTCCCCGGCCCAGTCTCGTCTCGTCTCCCCCCCCCCCCCCCCCCCCACCCCCCCACAAAGCCAAGGGCCTCAATGGCGAGATCTGCATCGCAGGCGGCACTAAAAACGACACTCCAGCGGATTGGTCCGGACTTGGCTCTGCTCCGTTCGGCCCTTATCGCCCGGCTGGCCAACTGGCCTTTGACGGCGACCACTCAGCCGGACGACAGTGTTGGACCTGCGGTGCGCAGCGCAGCCCTGTGTGGAACAGGACGGCAAACCTCTCACTTGTCGCCACCAATCTCACGGTGAGCCCGCCGTGCCCGCGTCCCCTCACCCGTGCGTCCCTTTGTGAGCGCGGGGCAAGCACTAGTGGGGCCAGGCGCGGCGGCGGAGCGCGGAGAGAGCCGCCAGACCCCAAGCAAGCAGGCCCTTCGCAGCTAAAGGGCGCTCCGAAGACATCGGCAAACAATACGTAGGTAAACTCGAGCGATGAGCATTGCTCACAAGTCGACCCCCCGCCCCGCCCCGCCCCGCGGCCTGGACCCGACCCGACCCGACCCGACCCAGCCTCGGCCCGGCCCGCTGGGACGCGCAGATTCAACATCCAGACATGCGTTCCCAAACACTAGCATAAGAACATATAACAGCATGTCCAAATTCTGGAATCTACCCGGAAAATGTATTTGCCGACAAAATTCAGAGTCGCTAAAATAATACACTGCGAATCCAAGTGTGGAACATTCATACGCAAGGTTGCGTGGAACACTTTGTCCCACGCAAAGAAGCGCGGAACACGGCAGTTCCACGCATAGAGGCGTGGAACACGGCAGGTCCACGCATGGGAACGTAGAACACAAAATGTTCTTCGCTTCCATGCGTGCAATTCCACTTATGTTAAGACATACTTAGTGCACGCCTCTTTGGGGTGAACATTTTGTGTTCCACGCTTCTTAGCGTGGAACACTTTGTTCCACGCTTCTTAGCGTGGAACACATTGTTCCACGCAACTTTGCGTATGAATGTTCGACACTTGGATTCGCAGTGTACGGAATATCCCTATTTGAGAAACTTGTTTTTAACTTGAACTCTATCCATCCCGCGGCTTTTATGTATCTGTTCCACACACTGCCTCTGGGAGATTTGCGTGAAATTGGTGTGGAGCGGGAGGGTCTATAGCTCATCCTGACAGGGTGACACCTCTGCAGTATAGCTGCGCGCAAACCGTGCGATTCACCGGGTCAATACGTGGAAGGCATCCTAGCGTAAAATGGAGGCAGGCAGCGCGACAGGGGCTGCAACGCGTCCATGGCAATGCTGCGGCCTCGACTGTGCACTCCGCTCCAAATAAACCACAGCCGCAGAAGGGAATCAATCGAGTAATGGCTCGTTTCCTTTTGTGCCCCAATAAGTTTTTTCTTTTATTGGCTTTAAAGCGAATTATTTTGATACTCGCGAATCTCCAACTCGCGCGCCCAGCAGTGTCGAACAAAGAACGAAAAAGGACCGGTACACGCTCGGTCCGTTCGGTCCAGTTTCAGCGAGAACGTCCACTATTCGCGCACGGCACGGCGGCCAGTGTCAACACGCACGCAGGGCAAAAACCGAAAGGGGGTGCTGAAAAATACATTCATATTGCCCATCCGAGTGCGGACAAAGGCGCGGCCGCTACCCTCTCCCTTCCCCACCGCCCGTCCAGTGCGAGAAAAAATATCCCAAGTCAAACACGGCGACACACGCAATTAGTGCCATAACAAAGCCAGCCGGGCGCGTCACAACAACGCAGTATTCACTCGGACATATCGACAATGGACCGGCCAGGCCCACAAAGGCCGACATCATCGCCCTGTTTGCGCAAGGTGAGGAGCCGTATGGCGCGAATACGGTGTGTTGGAGCGGCAGTACATTCTCATCGCACTGATCAAACCCTAAGTGAATGGCACTCCATCTGACAATTACTGGACGAAAGAGGCTATACGCTGTTAATTTTAAACAAAAAAAAAAGAACATTGGAAAAACAAATTTCATCGTACCTCGAGGAATCTTTACGTAAAATACCCAGCAAATTTTGCAATGGCAAGAACACGCACTCGACCGCAATCAACCACCGCTGTCCGTTAGTTTCTCACGGGCAACAGGGCAGCAGGGCGATGCCGCGCCACCACAATTAAAGATGCTATCAGATGATGACTGATGGCTGATTCGGAGCTCATCCCGCCCGCGCCGCGAGGTCTGTCCGGTGGACAAAAGGCACAGGAGCGAGCGCTCCAAGCAGCAAACGCAGTAAGGGATTGGCGAGGAGAATACAACCTCAAATTTCGTATTATTCGGTCTCAATCCGTTCTGCTTATTTTTCCCCTAATTTTTCAGAATATTTTTTGGGGAGGGGTGTTTGGGAAAGTTGTTTTTCCTCCTTTCCCTAATAGAAAACGAAGGTCCTCCAGAGTCCCAGTTTTGAAATCCCTCTGTAGGTCCTATGCCAAGTCCCCCCAGAGTACCAAAAGGGGGCAAAACAGGACTTAGGGATTTGGGAGAACCCCGACCTTTTGAAGTCCCCCGGAAGTCCCTCCGATGCTACGCTCGAGACTCTACTGCAAGACCTCACAGCGCACCTTTTTGTCTCAAACTACTTTCAATATGTGCCCATGTGCCTATATATACTCATATACTGTACATACGGCCCCTCTGATGTCGTCTGACGCATTAAAAATGATCTAAGAAGCCTTCTTCTATATGTTCTGTAAACGGCGCCAAAAGATGAATCCGAGACAAAAGGGACTCCGGAGGGATTTCAGTAAAATGGAACTTCGGAGGGATTTCAAAACGAGCGAAATCCCGTCTCAGTCCCTCAGAAATCTGAGGGACAACTTTGGAACATATTAGGGACAAAGTAGGACCTTCGTTCTCTATTAGGGTTTCTGGCAAGCGTAGTGAACAAAATTTTCTGAGTCATTGGGGCCCTTCGGGGAGGAGCTTGCACAGCGAGGGCGCACTATTAAAAGCTTACGGTGATTTTCACTGTAAGCTACGGTGAACCCTGCAGCACTGTAGCTTACAGTGAATTTTCACCGTAAGCTACGGTGATTGTCACTGTAAGCTACGGTGAATCCGGGCGAATCACCACAGCTTACAGTGACATTGACCGTAGCTTACGGTGAAAATTCACTGTAAGCTACAGTGCTGCAGGGTTCACCGTAGCTTACAGTGAAAAACACCGTAAGCTTTTTAGAGTGCGTTGCAGGAACAGCTTGTCTCTGCCGGCCGGCCGAGTGAATGACAGCGGGGCGCATGCTGCGGGTGCCATGTCCCGGCCGACACGCGCCCGCCAGCAGGGGCCGGCCCGGCCGCACCGAACCATCAAGATAACAAAACGGCTCGATGACTTATGAAATACATTTTCGACCCCGGGCCCGGGCCTTATCGCAAACCCGTAAAATAAATAGAAAGCAGTCGGCTGCGGCGGGCTCCAAGGACCTCGCTATAGGCGCGCAGTGCGGCCGGTGCGGCGCGGGGAGGGAGGGGGTGGCTAATCAGATAAGTGCGTTGACTTAGCAGACGTCTTTTTGTTTACTCCATTCTCCATCTTTGGTATTGAATCAGCGAGACGTTCCCACTTTTTTTCCCCCGCCGAGCTCGAGCCCACTCCATTCACCAGCAGCAGCGCCACATGCGCGCGCCGCCCAACTTGCTCGTTTAATCACACTGCGGCGTGGCGGGGCGTGGCGGGGCGTGGCGGGGCGTGGCGGGGCGTGGCGGGGCGTGGCGGGGCGTGGCGGGGCGTGGCGGGGCGTGGCGGGGCGTGGCGGGGCGTGGCGGAGGGTGGCACGCCGCCTGAATACCACCATTGTCAGGCATCAGGTGGCCGAGGCTCACAAGTTTGTATTCCCGAGTAATGAGCGCCAGCCGCCGATTCCATCATCGCAAGGGCGCGGCACGCAGCACCTCCTCCGAGGCCCCCGCTTTTGACAGTATACATGCACCCCCCCCCCCCCCACACACACACACACACAGTTCGCTCGCCCTCCCTCTCCCACTTGGTGAGGGAAGATGATGCCAACAATTTGAGGTTTCCCATTTCCTGGGCAAACTGCTCCGGTGGGGCCCGCGCTGGCCGGGCCGGGCCGGCTCCTCCGTGGGCGCCGTGCAGGCCAGGCCCACACGGCCCACACCCTATTTACTCCACACCTGATTGGTTGCCGGGCCGCTCCCACCCCATTTCCTTTGTCCTGACGCTACAGTTTTAGCAGACTGTTGCTTTTGTCTTTCTTCCGTCTGTTGGAGAGGCGCCGCCCCAATAGTCCGGTTCAGACGCCTCTCCTTTTCCGCGCGAGGGGCAGACCCCAAGGCCCGGCTACCCTCATCGCTCCGGGGCAGAGATTTTGTCATTTCCGGGACCACCTGAGCACAAAAAGCCTTCACTGAGAGATGGGCACCAGGAGTGCTCGCACTATCGGAAAGTCCAGCAGCGGTGAGACAGCCCCAGAGTTACAGCAGAGCGACAAAGTTTACCACGGTTGCTTGCAACAGTGGGACAATGATTACTTCTGTTGCAACAGAGGGCCAAAGATTACCACTGTTGCAAAAGTGGGGATCCTAGTTCCACTGTTGCAACTGTGGTAATCTTTGTCCTACGTTTTGATTATCAGAACAGCAGAGTGCCGACAGACCTGAAACTTCAAAACCAATACGATTCAGGATTATCGCACTGACTAAGCAAGGCCACTCTTTGATGGTATAGTTAGACCGAAAACTTTAAAGCGATCGAAATATCGTTGCCTGTATACGAAGAGAAGTGGAAAGAAAAAAAAACCCTTGCCGTGCAATCAAAGTACTGCAACGCCGCTCGTCGCAACAAGACATTCCTTCCCTCCGCCCCAGGGCAGTGCGCTGGGCGGGGCGGGCGCCCCTGTTTGCACGGCGACTGCTGCGCAATCACGATGCACTCATTGTCGCGCGCTGCCCTTACAGATCGGGTCAGGCCGGCAGGGTCCCCCGGTGGGGTCCCTGTGCATACAAAGAGGCCCCGCCCGCCCAGGACGCACCCGAGCGGAGGCAGCCGGCCAGGGCCGGGCCCCAAAGGGGCGATGATTGCAGTGGACATCCGGCGGGCCAATCAGTGCAGGCACGGCCCGGGCCCGGCTGGACCAATCACACGCCGACATCAGTTACGGGCCAGCTGGACGTCGCCTGGGTAAGAAAGGTTGGCGCCTAAATCGCGCGTGTAGTTGTGCAGCACGTGTGCTCAGGCAACAAAGTATAAAACCAACGTCTTAGTTTTAGTGGGGGAAAAAAAAGGAAATCTTTGAGAATTCCCTTCATTAGAGGACGACTCCTTAGAGTTGTACAACTGTCGAGTTGAACACTTACAAACGTACAACTGCCGAGTTAGACACTTGCAATCGCACATCCGCCGAGGTGCGCCCTTGCACGTGTTAGCCTGGAAGTTGCACAAATACAAGTAGTAAGCAGTTGCACACTTGGTTTAACATTGTACTGGTCGCGCCGTAAGCACGATAATACGGTCGATTACCGACGTCATGCCGGGCCCTCGGACGGCCCGTCGCACCAGAGCAGGTAACTTCGGCGAATCGGGAGGCCGCCCGCGCCATGCCCCGCCACCTGCTCGCCACACGAGAGTTTGCAACTCCAGTGGGGACACCAGCAAAGCGCCGAGGGGGGATGGGGCCGCCAGGGAGCACCCTTGCGCCGAATTACGGAGGATTAAAGTGCAATTACTGTTTGGGGCTCATTGCAAAGATCTTCATAAGCGCGCCGCACACACGCACACAAAATTAGGATCATTGGAATTCCTCTACACCCTCGAGGGCCATTTGGCAAATGTGCTCAAACGCATTTCCATTTATTTTCATATTTCTTTTACGTAAAAAAAAAGCATTCTGCAAGAATGTCGCTGCTTGCTTTATTTAAAAAAATAAACGCACCACTGCCGCCACTCCCCCGCATAATACAATTCAGGGCCACGCCACACAAATGTGGTTTCGCAGCACCACACTCCTAGTATTTCAAATATGCAAACCGACCCGTTCTGAGACATCAAGTACGAAAAGTGTATACAGAAACTTTATTTTGCATGCTTGAAAACACAGCAGTGTGCAGTCAGCGCCGCAGCCAGCCCCCCTCCCCCTCCATCCCCGCATTGCTCCCTTTTCTTTCTCGGAAGAATGACCTCCTCGACTTGCAGAAAACTCCCCTCCTCTCCTTACACCACCGCGCGCGAGCACCATGACCGACGATTACAAATTATAGAACTTGAAATTGGATGAGACGTCGTCGCGCTAATCCCGATGATGTGCAGTGGTGGCGGCTGACTGATGGCAAGGGGTTGCATGTCTATTAATCAGCTTCAATAGCAGTTTTAATTATTGGTCGGGCGCCGCCCGCCGCGCAGGTCACCCCTAACATGATGGATGGAACCGCTTCGGGCGACCTCCTCTCTAGTCTAATCTATCCTTTTTCATTTCCACCACGATAGTCGCCGGCAGCAGGAGCAGCAGCAGCGCTGCGCTGAGGGACAAACTTTTTCCCTTCCCTTTTTCTCCTCGGCCGCTCAGCTCCGCCGTGCTCTGCGCGCCTCGGCTCTACAATTGCTGGCGGAAGCCCTAAGACGGCCCTGCGAGCCAAAGGAGAACAAGGAGTGACCCTTCCAGCAGCTGCGCGCCGTCCCCTTCTGAACCCCCGCCCCCACCCTTCCCGTCTCTTTCCCACTCACTCATCCCCGCAGACACACCGCCACAAATAGAGCGCCTGTGCGACAAGGACAGGGAAAAACTCGACAGAGAGGGGGCGCGCGCGCCTCGCTCGTTTTCCTCCCAGCAAGTTCGCCTCGGTCGCTCCGCCACGCCCTGCCACGCCCCGCGTCGAGCAGAGCTTCACACGCGATATGTAAACTCGCCGCCTCTTCAAAGTGCGAAACTTTGGGATGGGCTCGTGTCGGCTCATAGCCGTCAACAGCAGTCCTGACTAACAATCGGTATAAAATTCAACAAACCGCGCCAGAGCGCCACACTGAGCGGGCGCGCCACAGGAAACTTTCTCTCACCCGCACTATTTTCTACGAGACTTTTCTTTCTTTTCTTTCCGTTCCTCCTCCTCTGCTGCTGCGGGCAAGGCCGGACCCGGCACAATGAGGGTGCGGGTCGGGCGCAGGGCGGGCGGACGGCCCGTAGGTAAGAGAGTTTGGGGCCGAATCCCCTGCGGGACAAGTCCGAATAAGCGCGCAAAGGACCGAATCAATCAGAGGAGTATCAGGGCCGGCCCAAACAGGTCGTCTGGCTGCCCGGCGGCTGCCCCGGCAGGGTCCAGTGGTCTCAGAGTCTCAGACTCAGCGGCGCGGCGGGCGCCGAGCAGCCAGAAGCCTTCTGCTTCTCTAGGCTGGAGTCACCAAATCAAGGCCTGAAAGGACATCTATGTAGAGATGGG
The DNA here is from genome assembly GCA_033675135.1 of Frankliniella intonsa. Taxonomy (NCBI): domain Eukaryota; kingdom Metazoa; phylum Arthropoda; class Insecta; order Thysanoptera; family Thripidae; genus Frankliniella; species Frankliniella intonsa. The sequence continues at coordinate 2,152,610 of CM066249.1, read as the reverse complement.
GCACGCCAGGTCCGGCCAATCACCGCAAGGGCCTTCGGGGTGGAAGGAGGGGTCCCTACCGGCCCGCCCGGCCCACCCGGCCCGCCCCGGTCGAGCGCCGAGAGGCACTGGTGGCCGTTCTAATCAGACGTCAAGGGGCTTCGCCTACAAGAAGCTCCCGACCGACTGCCCTCCTCCCCTCCCACCACAATGCGGTGGTTCCACCTGACCTACTCTCACGCACACAGAAGCGACAACGCCATCAGACGCGAAAACGGCGTTAAATCTGCCCCTCCCCCTCTTCCGACCTTTCCCTCCAACCCCAGCAGCAGAAATGCGTCCGACATGGCGTCATTTATTGCCACAGCAGTTCTGCCGGGTGTTCCATTGCCGCGCTGCCCCTTCACTTCCAAAGTAGTGCCAGATTCGTTCAAATTGAGTGGAAGACTATTTCCCACACAAAAAGAGGGGGGCAGCCCCCTCAATGCTCTGCTGCCAGCCTACTGCAGGGGCCCGAGAAGGCCCGCGCGCCCACCTGCACTGACAAAATAGCTTCAACGAAACGAGCCGGCCACCGACCCACCCAACCACTGTAAGAAATGTTTGTGAATAAGGTTACGAAAAAATTTTCTATGAGAAATGTCGTTAAGTTATGATATCAATTTGTAAAATTACAAAACTGAAAAGACACTTGGTATCGACCGGTCGTTCTTAAGCAAGCACAAATAGGACGTCGTAAATTTACGATGCCGATCGTAAATTAAGAACTTCATTTGTAAATCGCAATTGTTGTAGCTTTACGAAGATATTTTTCACAGTGGACATGATTTAACCATTGACTGAAGGGAGCTCAGAAAGGGGATAGAATTATCATGCGATGGTATCCAACCCCCCCCCCCCTCCGAAAAAAAAAGTATATACATAAAGGTAAACCTATCTTTCGAAAATTTTACCCGGTGAAAGTACCCCGGAGAAGTAAAACCATTGTTCGATGATTATATCCCAGGGGTAGTGTGTAACTTTGTCACCCGACACCGGGCTGGGCCGGGGGCTGGGCGGCGCGAACACACAGGTGCAAATTCCATTTCCTCCCGCTTGTCGCCTGCTTCGAGCCACGGCGGCGCCTCCGCGCCGCGGCGATATTAAAATGGGCGGAAGAAGAGGGAGGCAAGGGGAGGGAGAGAGGTGTGCCGCGTCATCTGGCGCGGTGTCATTGTAAAAGAGGGGAAAAGCTCAAATTTAACGACCCGCCACGCCACACCACGGTGAGCCGCGCGACCTCTGCTACATCAGCATAACGTTTGCAGCCGAGTGGTATTGCGGGGAGCACTCTTGAGCGGGGGCAGAGCGGGGCGAGCCGGGAGCGCATGACAACGCTCTATGGAAACGCAGCGCCGGTCTTTTCACCCTCCTGGAGGCAACGCCTCTTCACCTCCAGTGTGCACCGGGGACAAGTATTTCTTTCATTTCGAGGGACGCGCGTGTTGCAATGTGAGAGAACTATTCCTCCAGAGCCTTAAAACTAAGATAAACCGGATCATACTCCGACGTTGCAACAATAAACACATTAAAAATTCACGAAGCCTCAAAACAATATGCACATATGCTTCAAGCTTTGACAAAGAAATTGACGCACATCAGGCGCCTCGAGCACACACACACACACACACAGCGCGACCAGTCGGAGCTCGTGCGCTCATGCAACCGCCGCCGCCCTAAGCGATTCCGAGTGGCGCGCGGTCCAGCAGCATCGCCTTACAACACGCACTCAGCACTGGGCCGGCGACGCTCTGCATATGACACGTCCAAAATAACCCCCAGACAGAGAGCGGGCGAAGTGGTGGGGGTGGGAATGCATTTCCGATAGGATTACTGAGAGGGGCTCTTGGGAGGACCGCGCTGGCAGTGAAGCACCTTAGGAGGGCTTCCCTCCACGCCCTGGAGAGGACTCCGACAGAGCTGAGCCAGCTCCCTCCACGAAGCGCATATGCAGCCCGGCTGCCTTCCTCCCGACAGCGGCCGCGCTCGCGCTGGCCGCAAGAAGGGAAGCAGGGGCCGCAGGTGAACGCGCCAGCGACTTCTCATGCCGAGTTGGGCCGTAGTTTTTCCTCCTTTGGGGCGAGCGGAGCAGAAGGGGGGTTGAGATCGCAAGAGGCAAGGCGGGGCTGTACGTCACGTGTGCGCCCCGCCGCGCCACGCCGCACGGCAATTACGGAATTGCAGTTGCCATTGGTGGCTGATATCGGCAAGTTGGCTACAATGGTGCCGAGCAGAGTCGGGGAGGGAGAGAGCGGGCGGCCGCACACAAACGCCGGCTTCCTCCTGCGCCTTACCAAGCGTGAGAAGAGGGTGGGGGAGGGAAAGGGGGAAGAGAAAGGGCAGAAATGCTGAATGTACGGCTAGCTAACCTGAACTCAGTGTGTGCAGCATACGGACGGAGGGCCGAGAGGAGCCGAGGGGTGCGACTCCCGGCTCCATGCGCAGCCCGCAGCCACCAAGTTAGATCTCCGTTCCAAACTGGAACTTCGAATGAGCGAGGGCTCTAAGCCGGCGTGGCACTCACGGAACCGCCCGGGCACGCCCGTGCCGTGCACATGTTTCCAATAACTCTTGGCGACGCCAACGCCTGACGGCAGTTGCCGGGCGTGCAGAGCACACCGCTCTTATTGCAGAAGGCAGTAGTTTGGCGATTAAAACCGTGTGTCAGTTTTACTACACGTCTGCAGAGTCTGCAGCAGCCACAAGATCCCATGATAACATCGCCACCCGGGAGAGACCCGGGAGGGACCCGGGAGGGACCCGGGACAGACCCGGGAGAGACCCGGGAGAGACCCGGGAGGGACCCGGGAGAGACCCGGGAGAGACCCGGGAGGGACCCGGGAGGGGCCCGGGTGGGACCCAAGAGGGGCCCGGGTGGGACCCGAGGGGGGCCAGGGAGGAGTCTAGGTTCGGTCCTAAGTGGGGTACGGGGACCCCCCAAGTTGAGGAGGCGGGAGGGGCTAGGGTGGGGTAAGGGTGGGGCTCGGTATGGCTACCAGGCGGCACCAGGAGGGGCCCAGTTTGGCTGTCCAGGGGCGCACTTAGCACCCCGACCCCGGCTGGAACCTCTACGAGGCGCGCGCGCCAGAATCGTTCTGAGGCAAACGGGTCAAGTCATGAGCGGGCCCCGGGAGGGGCCCGATTTAGGCTTTATCGGGCCCCACCCGGGGCCTGCCCGGCCCTCGCTCCGGGTTGCACAGCAAAGGGTACCCCTTCCGTCCAGGGGTTAGGGGCTCATAATGGTTTTCGCTCGTAACCGTCCGACCTTGCCCAAAATTTGTACCAGGGGGTTTTGCGACTCGCTGAGTTCGAATCTGGTGGTGGCGAGACCATCCGGGCATCTATAAGGACGTCATCGTAGACCTCAGAGCACGCCGACGATGGCGGGCGTCAGCGTACTCGCTGGCCGCAGGCAGATGGTGCAAAGGGCTGCAGCCAGTGCGCCTGATCAGTAGGCAACCCATTTCGCTCTGCATACAGGACCCTCCGTACCCATGGACATGAGTTTTCGTTGAGGACGTCATCGGCGACCTGGTGAGGTCCCCGATGACGCCCTCAGGATGACCCGGGAGGTGAAAACGGACACCGGACATGGACTCAGCGCCCCTGCAGGGGTTTTCAGGGGCGCTGAGTCCATCCCTGTTGGACGTCATCGGCGACCTGGTGAGGTCCCCGATGACGCCCTCAGGATGACCCGGGAGGTGCAAACGGACACCGGACATGGACTTAGCGCCCCTGAAAATCCCTGCGCTGAGTCCATGCCTGTTGTCCGTTTGCACCTCGCGGATCATCCTGAGGGTGTCATCGAGGACCTTACCAGATCACCGACGACGTCCTCAACGAAAATTCATCTCCAGGGGTTTTCAGGGGCGCTAGACAACTCCGAAAGACACCAAATTTCATGTATCGAACTTTTCGAGGTCGGCCAATCCAATCCCGGCGTCCGTTTGCACCTCCCGGGTCATCCTGAGGGCGTCATCAGGGACCTCACCAGGTCGCCGATGACGTCGTCCTCAACGAAAACTCATGTCCAGGGGTTTTCAGGGGTGCTAAGTCGATCCCCGGGGTCCGTTTGAACCTCGCGGGTGAAAACGGACCCCGGGGATCGACTCAGCGCCCCTGAAAACCCATACCCATAGCCATACCGAGCCCCACCCTTACCCCACCCTAGCCCCTCCCGCCTCCTCAACTTGGGGGGTCCCCGTACCCCACTTAGGACCGAACCTAGACTCCTCCCTGGCCCCCCTCGGGTCCCACCCGGGCCCCTCTTGGGTCCCACCCGGGCCCCTCCCGGGTCCCTCCCGGGTCTCTCCCGGGTCCCTCCCGGGTCCCTCCCGGGTCCCTCCCGGGTCCCTCCCGGGTCTCTCCCGGGTCTCTCCCGGGTCTGTCCCGGGTCTGTCCCGGGTCCCTCCCGGGTCTCTCCCGGGTGGCGATGTTATCATGGGATAGGCCTGCTTTCCGCTTCTCTGTAAAGCAAATGGATTACACGTAGAACAACTTTTCAGGTATACATTTGTCGGATGACGTACTTTTTTCTGAAGAAGTGCTCTGTAAGATTTTGCAGAATGTTAAAAAAGGCAACCAAGGATCGGTACTAAAAATTAGCAGTAGAGCACTGCACGCGTACACATCAATAAAGCAGCTTGGTGAAAGGCATTGATTGATAATTTTTAACTTCCTGTAAAGAAATCAGCTGAAAAAAAAATAACGTATCATTTTAGCCCGTTGTTGTACAAAACGTGTTAAGTATTTCGCTCCTGTTACAAAACGTTCCATCTTATAACTATACACTTAGGACTTTCTGTAACGCAAGCTTAACACAACACTTCGTGAAATGGGAGCAAACCACAAAACACTTAGAATTCGTGGATAAGGCAACAAAAGACTTCGTTCTTAGGAAGCATCAAATATTTATTACATCAATGAAATTGTAGCCAAATCAAAAATGGTGAGATCAATGTTGTTTGAAAAAGCGAAAAACCATGCAAAGAAAAGAAATGTCTGGTGTTGAAATTTGTGGAGTTAGAAAGTAATGTTCTGATTATAGATATACATGTTATAGCAATGGTGACAATTTTCAATTAAAAGAGAACACCGCTCTTACAATTCAAGAAAAACAAATTTATTCCTTCTTATTACAAAACGAAAACCAGTATAGCAAATATTAAATTCACGTTGCAGTGCTTCATTAATTATTTACAAGAAATAAGCATAGATACAGAATGAAGATAGCGGTCAGGGTAGACTATCGTCAAAATGCATCATGAATGAAAATCTCAACGGTTACTGTTCTTGGCAGATTTGAAAAGTACGCTAGTACGTTAGGAAGCACATAACTTCGCCAGTTGCATTTTTAAAGCGAAAAGTTTTTGCTTTTTACAACAGACCATCTAATGCAACTTTGCACAAAATACATGTTTAAGTTACACGTTAGGTTGCCACTAGGTGATCTACATTAAGAAAACTTAAAACTATCGTGAAAACAATACGAATAACACCCTTGTGGTAAAACATTCAAGAGCGGGAAGCACAAGGAAATCTTACGTGAAAATGCGGTGATACGTTTTGACATGTGAGGCTAAACTTCCAGACGTAATCATTTGCGCAGAGCAGTACTCGCATTGATGGGCGTTGCCAAGAGCTTCGTGCATTGCAACGTGATCATCCGAAGAGACATAAAGACACCGAAGACAACGCTCACTTGGATGTTCAGTTGCATGTGCAAGTACGTGCTTTGCAATATAATGTTTGCAATAGTCCTCCCAAGAAGCGCAGGATTCCTTGCAACTTTTAACCCAGCAAAACCCAATTGCTTTCGGAGTTTTATTCACAGTTGGTGTTTTGGTTATAACAGTGCTAGTCTGGTTGGAACTGTCAAGATGACTAGCCTTTTCTTTCACTGACGGTGACACAGACCTAGTTCTAGGACCCGAATAAGGTCGAGCTGTAGAAGACCTAAGAGCCGAAGGTGCGGCATTTGCCACTGACTCCTCTCTATTGTCTGTAAGACTATATAGAAATTCCTGGTATGCCTTGTCTTTGATACTGTGTGTTGTGGAAACGGCGCTGGAGTTTTCGGAGATTTCACGTGGTGGGATACACCAGGCTACAGCTGCAGTGGATGTAGACATCTTCCCTGCGGGTCGAGAGTTTTGAATACCACACAACTTTCCTATCGAATTAGTGTGATAGTTTTCCCAGTGCCGATTCACATTTCTCTTTCTCAGGAACTCTGCAGGGCAACCTGAGCAAACAAATTTGCCACTTACTGAGCTATGGGAGATCTGGTGCTTACCAAAATGATTCTTTGGATATATATTTCCACAAAGGTTGCAGAGATATGATTTCTTCTTATTTTTTTTCATATGGCTATTGGAACAGTGTCGTAAATAGTCCAACCAGGACGAAAAACTCACATGACATATTTGGCACCAACCAACTTCTTCACGGGAATGTGATTCAGGCACAATGTCTTCATGTGAAGATGGTTCAGGCACTATGTTATTTATCAACGGAACTCGTGAACCAAAGCTAGACACACTGAAATCCTCTCTAACTGACACCCGTGGTTTTGCGTTCACTGCCTTGGGTGCAACTCTCAGCTCATCTGATTCAGCAATATCAAATAATGCAGGTAGATCTGACTCTCTACATAGGCCATCTACAGAAGCAATCTCAAAATTCATAGCAGAGGTGGAAGGAAGCATAAGCCGGTCTTCTGAGACGAGCAAGCGACGATCAGCAGATACTTCACGTGGGTTTCCAGATTCCTCAACAGCAGCGTTCTGCGGGATGTCACTCGGGGTTTGGGGTCCCAGCTCGGCCACTGTAAGAGAGAGGTTCAAGTCAAATTAAGATATGTAAATACATCAAGAAAACGTAAGCTACCCGTGAGAATAAAACGTTTATGCAGCCTGCTGTCGTATTCGAACAGCCAGCTACCCAATAACATTCGCACCCGCCGCGGCAAAATAAAACACGGAAGAGTGCACGCAGGTGAAGAATATTAACATCGAAAAAATTGTGGCATAATCAGAAAGTATCGAGGTCAAACAATATTTAAAAAGCGAATAACCCTGTAATGTCGTGAATGCCTTATTCGTTATTCAAAAGTAATATCCTGATTGGCGTTTGAGATGTTGTAGCAATGGTAGCTATTTTCAAACAAGAGAGAACATCGTTCTTACAATTCACGAAGAGACCCAATTTTTTTTTTGTCCACATTATATAACAAAAACCAGTAACAAATATTAAATTCACGTTGCAGTGCTTCATTTATTGTATACAAGTAACAATCATAGATGCAGAATGAAGATAGCTGTCAGGGTAGACTATCGTCAAATTGCATTATGAATGAAAACCGCAACGTTAACGGAACGGCTGGAGAAGGCCACTTCGATTAAAATTGGAAAAGTACGGTAGTACGTTGGGGAGAAAATTTACTTCACCAGATGCATTAATAAATCAAACAAGTTCTGCCCTTTTAACAGCAGACTATTTATCGCAACGAACTTGCCAGTACCGGCTCCTCCGATAGAAGCGTCTGAAGACACACTGCCAGCATCAATAATATTTCGGGACACAGAAGATTTCGACGACTCTTCCTTAGAGACAAAAAGCAAGGCTAGTTCTTTTATTTTGTCGGCTACTTCTTGGAAGTGACTACGAGCAATTGTTTTGGGGCAACTGCGTCCACCTGAAGACAAAAGAAAAAAAAAACATCAGTACAATCCAAGCACTTACCGCGTGGCTTGTTTTCGAAACTACAAAGCCATGTGTCGGCCACCTATAGGGACACAAAAGGGAAGTATAAAAACCAATGTATTTCTGCATAAGATGACAAATATGATACCATTAAGCACCCATGAATCATGCCACCGGCGCCGAAAGAGTAAAAATCGTGATCAGTTTCGATACTCGGCGCCACTATAATGGGTAGGCGGGCACAGCCAGGACGGAGATTGGAGAAGGCACGCGAAGAGACGTACGGACGCGTCCTGTCTCGCGACTATCAAATTTCAAATAATGCAGGTAGATCTATCTCTCTACATAGGCCATCTACAGAAGCAATCTCAAAATTCATAGCAGAGGTGGAAGAAAGCATGGGCCGGTCTTCTGAGACGGGCAAGCGACGATCAGCAGATAGTTCACGTAGGTTTCCCGATTCCTCAACAGGAGCGTTCTGCGGAATGTCACGCGGGGTTTGGGTTCCTAGCTCGGCCACTGTAACAGAGAGGTTCTAGTCAAATTAAGATATGTAAATACATCAAGAAAACGTAAGCTACCCGTGAGAATAAAAAGTTTATGCAGCCTTGCTGTCGTATTCGAACAGCCAGCTACCCAATAACATTCGCGCCTCCGCGGCAAAATAAAACACGGAAGAGTGCACGCAGGTGAAGAATATTAAAATCGAAAAAATTGTGGCATAATCAAAAAGTATCGAGGTCAAACAATATTTAAAAAGCGAATAACCCTGTAATGTCGTGAATGCTTTATTAGTTATTCAAAAGTAATATCCTGATTGGCGTTTGAGATGTTGTAGCAATGGTAGCTATTTTCAAACAAGAGAGAACATCGTTCTTACAATTCACGAAGAGACCCAATTTTTTTTGTCCACATTACATAACAAAAACCAGTAACAAAAATTAAATTCACGTTGCAGTGCTTCATTTATTATATACAAGTAACAATCATAGATGCAGAATGAAGATAGCTGTCAGGGTCGACTATCGTCAAAATGCATTATGAATGAAAACCGCAACGTTAACGGAATGGCTGGAGTAGGCCATTTCGATTCAAATTTTAAAAGTACGATAGTACGTTGGGGAGAAAATTTACTTCACCAGATGCATTAATAAATCAAACAAGTTGCGCCTTTTTAACAGCAGACTATTTAACGCAACGAACTTAGCACAAAATACATGTTTAAGTTGCACGTCATGTGGTCAGTAAGCGATCTGCTATCTTATCATTTTTCAAGAAAAAATTTGTACCAGAACAGGAATATGCAAAATATTAGGGTTACGGAAAAGCCTCTTTCTTAGGTGATGTGTGTAAGGTGGTATTACAGGTTAATTGCGAGAAACCAAAGACAATGTATGATTTTGCCCACACCAAAAATTTTAATCAAACTACAACGAAAAAAAAATTGAACAAATAACACGTAAGAAAAAGCTGATTGTCATTACATACTCGGCATTAAGTAAACTTATTACTGCTTTTCTTGGAAATAACTACAATTATTACAGTGATAGTTTGCTTAGGGTCTCCAAGTTCTCAAAATGGTAGAAATTATCGAATCAAACAAATATATTTTATAATCGAAGTGGAAAAAAATTATTTGTCCACATTTGTGAACGAAAGCGTGAAACAAAGCTATGAACGGTTAACTTCCCCGAAAGGGCACCAGAATTCCTTTAAACGATATCAATTTGAGATAGTGAACTGAAATCGAAGTAAAGCATCCAAGTCACGCTGAAGGCCTGTTAGAGTTCTATAATTAAATGAGATGGTATAGTTTACGATGTGCAATTAAATGCTCTTTTGAGAGAAATTTCGCAGGACAACGCTGACATTTGTAATTGTTGCTTTCAATCATGTGCTTCTCAATGTGAGAGGGAGTAAAAACAACAAGACAAAGTGGGCATCGAGGTGCATTGGAATGCTTCGAATTGTAGTGCGTGACATATGCCTCCCAAGACATAAATGGATGCAAACACTTCGGAACGTAACAGCAGCCCGGCATTTCAGTCCTGCGAGCTTGTTGTGGCTGGTCTTCGGCAGGAGGCATAACTGTTCCATCATGTGCCGCGAGATTTGTTGAATTACCAGGAGTCACACAAATTGCAGAAATCGACACGGACGTCAATTCTCCAGGAGAAGCGCTAAGTTTTTGTTTTTTTATTGGACTAATACAGGTTGAAACTGAGCCTGAAGATAGGTTCTTCAATTCAGTAGAGTCTGGCCGTGCTTCTGCAGAGTAAGAAGTATTAGAAACTACTACCGAGGGAGTTACTTGATTACCGGAAGCGCCTGCCGAAGCGATTTCGTCGGTAGAAGCGCCAACTTCCTGCTTTGTAATTAGCCTGCTGCAGGTGAGGTCTGCAAATAGAGGTAGAGTGCTTATTTCTCACGCGCACTACAGCAGTAGGCAAAACATTTGGAACAACTGTAGAGTACGTACCTTGATTTTCGGTAGCTTCATGTGTCTTAAAAGCTCTCACATATGACAGTCCTTCGTTATTGGTGTCAAATTCCTGCTTTATGGTTGACCTGATGTATGTGGCGCCCACAACTTGAGACGGAATGCTCAATTCTGGAGATTTCGTTCGTGTTACGGCAGCCTGTAAGGTATTTATAACAATTGCAGAGCAAGTTCCTTGATTTTCGGTAGTCCCATGGGCCTTTAAAGTCCCAATTGACGTCAGTCCTTCATTACTGGCACCAAGTTCCTGCTTTGCGATTGGCCTGAAGGTGCTTCCAAATAAGGGCTGAGTACTAAATTCGGGAGATTTCGCGCATATCACAGGAGCAGACAAGGAATTTTCAATTGTTGCAGGGGAAATTCTTTGATCTATAAATCCTTGACTTTCTACAGCTTTAACCCACGCCAGTCCTCCGGTTGTTGATCCTAAGTGCTGCTCTGAGACTGGCCTAGTGTTGGTGGTATCCGAGGCTGGAGTCAGATTGGTTAGCTCTGAAGGTTTAGTGCGATTTATAACAGCAGGCAAGGCATTTGTAAGCATGGCCGAGGAAAGTTTTAGGTGGTCTTTTGATCCATTACACTCAGAAGCCCCCACAGTCGTCGGTCCTCCCGTAGTTGTGCTAACTTCTTGCTTCACGAGGCCACATTCTGGAAGTTTGGCACCAGTGTCAGTAGGGAGAGAGGAATTTGTACCTTCTGCCGTAAAAGTTTGTTTATTTTCGCTTGATTCATCACTTTGCGACAACTTTTCGGAAATGACGCTGACTTCCTGTGATGTAATGGAAGCATTTTGGGTGGCATCTGTGAGTGGAGGCTGGTTGCCGGATTCTGAAGTGAAGGCAGATCTTTCAGTTGTGTCTTCTTTTGGAATTCTATGGCACTCTACTATGTGTCTTTCTAATTGTTTTTGTTTTAAAAAAGACGCAACGCAGAATGGGCATAGCAAACTTAAGTCTTTACGTCGTAGTTTATCAAGATGTTTTTTAATATGGATCTGATACGCAAATTTAGGAACTTTGGCCCCACAATGTACACATATGTTGCAAGATTTGAAAAATCTGGCCCTTTTCGACTTGGTACAGTCGTTTGGGATGTGCTCTATATAACTTTGCCACCCTTCAAATTGCTGTCCACACGAGCAACAAAGAGGATACTTTTCTTGCAGACCCTCCTCCTTTGAGTGTTCATTGTGCGGTTCGGAAGGTGTTTCAGGCGATGGGTTGCCGCCTGGGGGGAGTGCACACCACAAAGGTGCAAGCGAACTGAAGCTGGCCACTCGAAAATCATCTTTAACAGAGACGCGAGTCTGTACTGCCTGTGTTTCTGGAAAAGCAGAATATATATCTGGAGTATCTTCGTTATTTGCTCTGCTAGTACCGCCTTCTCCGCTAGAAGCGTCTGAAGACACACTGCCAGCACCAGTAATATTTCGGGACACAGAAGGTTTCGACGACTCTTCCTTAGAGACAAAAAGCAGGGCTAGTTCTTTTATTTTGTCGGCTACTTCTTGTGAGTGACTACGAGCAAATGTTTTGGGGGAACTGCGTCCACCTGTAGACGAAAAAAAAAACATCAGTACAATCCAAGCACTTACCGCGTCGCTTGTTTTCGAAAATACAAAGCCATGTGTAGGCCACCTATATGGACACAAAAGGGAAGTATTAAAACCAATCTATTTCCGCATATGATGACAAATATGATACCATAAAGCACCCATGAATCATGCCACCGGCGCCGAAAGAGTAAAAATCGTGATCAGTTTCGATACTCGGCACCACTATAATGGGTAGGCGGGCACAGCCAGGACGGAGCCCATCCCGAAAGAGATTGGAGAAGGCACGCGAAGAGACGGACGGACGCGTACTGTCTCGCGACTATCGCCAGGAGGCGCCACAGTCAATTCTCATACACGAGGCAGATGAAATCGCATTTGAGAGGTGCACGGCTGTGCTGGACTCGTGCACCAGATGAGAAGACGGGTGAAAACTACTCGTCGCCGCTGGGGCCAACGCTTCCGCGCCGACAAACCTGAACGGCCGCGCAACACGGGCACGACACGCCGTCCCACCTCCGCGGCGCGAATAAGGTCTAATCTCGATCACGGTCCGGGACCGTGTCAAAATCAAATTTTTCGGAGCGCGCGCGCTGTTCCCGGGCACAACCCGCGGTGGGGCCGGCCGCCCTCGTGCCTCTGGGCCCCTGGGACCAGAGCCCATTTTATTAGTGACGGCATATACGCCGCTCCGCCGCCGCGCAGCTCGGGAGGGGAAGAGGGGATCTCACATGGATCCACCCAGAGCAGCCCAGGCGGGTCTGGGCAGAGCAGGGGGCGCAGGGACCAGCGGCGGGAACCGCGCGTGTAGTCTTAGGATTAGATTAGGTCTAGATTAGGTCATAATAAGCCCAAAGAGGGTGGGTCGGGCTGGTGCAGGCGCAAGGGTGGGCGAGCGCGGGGAAGTGGGTGCCGTGGAGCACGGCCGGGGCCACCAGCGCCAGCGCCCGCACTGCCGATTGACTTTTCAAAGTGCGCCTTATGGGGCTGCTTGAGTGGAATCGCAGCTTGGTACAACGACGACAAAAATCCATCTGCGTCAAATTCGGCGTCCTATTTTCCGCACACACCTACTGTGAAAAACATCTTCGTAAACTTACATTTTGTGTAATATGTGATTATGTAATTATTATTTTGTGAATTTGTAAATTTGTAATTTGTGACTATTTTGGCTCGTTTAAAAACAACTAGTCGATACCAAGTGTCTATTCAGTTTTGTCCTTTTACAAATTGATATCGTAACATGACATCTCTCATGGAAAATTTTCCCGCAACCTTTACAAACATTTCTCACGGTGCCGAAGGATATTCGTCCTCACGTTCCAAAGTAATACTAAACAAATCTAACAATTGACTGTATTCGCCGGCTGGTACAAGGCAGCGCTTTCGGATTTCCAGCGTACCTATAATAGACATTGAAACGCTCACGCCCTGTACCTCTATCTGCAGGAGCGTGGCGAGATTTCTTTTTACCCACGCTGATGCGATGATCGGGCTATTTTGGCAGTTTCGGCCTCGGCGCGCAAGCTCGCGCGCAAGCTCGCGCGCCCGCCCCAACCGTAGGACACCGGCCGCCAATTTCCTTCCTATTCGGAGCTCATTTTTGTGACGCCCTTCCTCTCTCCTGCGCCCGGCCCATTCCCATCCCATCCCATTTTCGTTTTCGGTTATCCCTGCCTTCAACTGTCCACTGAGGCGCGACACAGTATATCGAAAACTTCCCGAGGTACAACCTAGATCCCTTTCTCGCTTTCCCCATCCACCTCGCCTGCAGGAGGCGCAAAGGTCCGCCCCGCCAGTCCTCAACTGGTCCGCTCCCCGCCCTCTGGCATAGCTTGCCGAGAGAGAGAGAGAGAGAGAGAGAGAGAGAGAGAGAGAGAGAGAGAGAGCGAGCGAGGGACTCTCCCTCCGCCACCGAGCCACGCCTGGCCGGGCCCAAACGTTACAATTGAATTTCCTATGCAATTCCAACAAAATCTTATCTCGTGCATACATCGTGGGGGAGGGGCGGCGGTGGGGGTAGGGGGAGGGGAGTGAGAAAGGAAAGGGGTGTGCCGGAGGGAGCCAGAGGCGAAAGGGAGGCAGAGTGGGCTGCCTACCCTCACGGCGGCGCTGTCTCTCGTGTGATGAGCGGCACAAAGGGTTCCGGGCGCCGCACGGCGTGCGGGCGCGCCCGGCCCGGCCCGGCCCGCTGAGGTGAGGACACGCTCTCCCACCTGCCACGGCCACCCGCTGTGCACTTAGCATCCGCCTGGCTGCAGTATGTAGAGGCTACGCTCCTGGTCTTAGCACCCCCCGGCCGCGCCCCGCCCTCAGGGTGCAGTGCAGCGGTATCAGAGAAGACGCAGGTCGTCACAACTTCAAGTGCCAGTCGAATTATTCCAGCTCGAGATATCTTTTCAACAGCGGCGGCGGCGGCGCGGGAGCGCAAGGCGCTGGGAATAATTAAAATGCGGCCGGGCTGGTCCGAGGTGACTGCGCCTGGCGCTCTTTGAGCCAAGTTGAGCGCCCCACCGGGTCTCCCCACTAGCGCCGCCGCGCCTTCGCGCCTCCAATCCTACTTTGCCCTTTTGTTGTTGGCATCCATGAATAGGCAGTTAGTTCCTCCTCGGCGGAGGGCGCGGGGAGAGCGACAGAGAGAAACGGGGATAGAGAGATCACGAGAGAGGATATGAAGGGAGAGAGAAAACTGGGCGTGCGTGCCTCGGCGTGCCTGCGAGAGCCGACTAAAATGCAAAACCGTAACAATGCTCACCTCGGCTTTACCCGGCCGAGTGTGTGAGCGAGCCGGTCCGGCTTTCATAAACACCACACTTAATCCCGGAAATTAAAATATAAAAAAATCCTGGTAGTATGCGGCGAGGGGCAGGCAGGGCGGGAGGTACGCAGCGGCGCGGCGCAGGAGGGCAGCGCCCCGATGCCTCCATGTGCTCGGGGGGGGGGGGGGGGGTACCAGCAGCAGTATCTCTGAGGATGGGTCGCGGGGGGCCGGGCCGCACCGCGATAGTAATATTCCCCAAACCCCTCAGGCAATTTAAAGGGCGTTTTGTTGCACACAGCTATTTAGTCCGAGAGCGCTCATGGAGCTGCGCGCGGCGGCCCCAGACCCGGAGACTGACTAGAGGGCGGCATTTTCTGTCTCGCTGCTTCGCCGGAGCAGAACAGGCCTTCTTGCGCCCGCGCGGTCGTCGGGGGGATGGAAAGGGGGGGGGGGTTCGCACGGGGCGTCGCGTCTCGTCGCGCCACGGAGAGACAATCACAGACTCCCCCGCACTCCACTGGGTTTCGCTTCCTTCCCCCCGAGACTCTCAAATTCCGCAAATATTTGCGCCTTTGCATATCGGCCGAGCGCTGCGCCCGCCGCCCCCTTCCTTCTGCAGGGTGACAGCGGGGGCAGCGGCGCTGCAGCACGCCACCGCGTGGCGGATCACCACCGCAGCGCCAAGTCGAGCAAAACAATGAAACCCAAAGAAAATACCAAGCGGTATTTCATTGATAGTGTAGACAAAATTAAGGCATCATACACACTCCCGGGTTATGTACTAATTTGGTACATACACTGTAATTTTAAAGGAAACACATGTTGCCTTAAATCGGCGACACATTAATGTGCGTCCTTTATCGGCGACACATAAATGTGTTTCCTTTATCGGCGACAATTTTGTCGCCAAAACCTCCGCGTGTCGCCGAAAAAGGTCACATGCGTCTCCGTTTCGGTGACACACGGAGATTTTGGCGACAAAATTGTCGCCGAAAAAGGGCACACACTTATGTGTCGCCGAAAAAAAGGTCACAAATTTGGGCAGTTTCCTTTTGCGATGTGTCGCTACAAAAGGATACAAATTTGTCGCCCTTTGAGTTACAGTGTAGCTATGAAAAAAAATCAGCATGCGTAACTGACGTAAAAACTCTTACATACTTACGCATAAATTCGTACATTTTAAACGCAACTACGTAAAAGTTCGTGCATATTTATGTAAGAAATTTTACGTAAGTTACGCACAAAAAGTACATAGCCCGGGAGTGTGTACACTATTCCCAAACTGGGGTTTTAATTAAATCATTGAAAACAGGCTCGCGGCGAGGCGCGGGATCTCGACAAGCGCGGTGTTCGCCAACTTGAAGAGCCCAGGCTCGCGCCGCCGCCGGAAAACTTGGCGAAAATACTCTTACGGCCGTCTGGTCCCTCTAGAGGTGGGCGGAACGGAGCGGAGCGGAGCGGGCGTATGCCGGACGGGACGAGGCTGAGCGCTGAATTCCCACACCAAGTGGGGCCCGGGCCGGGCCCGGCCCTCCAGACCGGCTGCGCCCGCCCCGCGCCCGCCCGCCTCCGGAGCAGCCAGGTGAGAATCATCCCTAATTAAGATTCCTCCAGGGCCAGGCCGGCGTGTGTCGCGGGGCCACGGGGCCGGGCCGGGCGGCGCGGAGCCCCGCCCGGCCGGAGGAGGCGGAGAGACGCGCAAAGGCGCGGGAAAACCGCCGCGTGCCGCTGCCGGCTCCAAAGTGCGAAACTCGTTCGCCCTCCCTCTCGCTTTTAGGCACCGCACGTGTTTGGAGGCACACAGTACTTCTTTACTTTAGCAAAGTACATACGCGCGCACGTTACAGGTTTCAGAGTGCGGGGATCACAGTATATGAGGAGAGAGCAAAAGTGTGGATAACGTTTATGCTTTTTAAACACTTCTTCCCCGAGATGAATGTTGCCTATGAAATGACCTGCTGTCAGAGAGTAGAGCAAACCGGTAATTTCTCATGTTCTCAGCAGAAATTGTTCCGTGCCTAAAATCAAATAAAAGTCACCAATTTCCGGCAGAACATGAATAACGGCGACTTTTTATTTTTCTTCCCGCCACAGATCCAACGCTTACGCGCAGCACCAAAAACAGCACGACGAATCGCAGAAAAAAAACATACACGCCCACATGGCATGAGGCGCCGGGCGCGCGGATTTCCAAAGACAGACATACGGAAGTCATCATTTATTTGGAGGCGGGCCGGGCCGGGCCGGGCAGCAGGGGGCGGGGGTGTTGCCTTCTCGACACATATCCTTCCCGTCGGGGCTTAGTCTTCATCCCTCAGCCCCTCGCGCGAGAGAGACACAGAGAACTAGCGGGTGAGACTGTGAGAGAGCGAGCGAGAGAGCGAGAGAGGGCGAGAGAGAGAGAGAGAGAGAGAGAGAGAGAGAGAGAGAGAGAGAGAGAGAGAGAGAGGGCGAGAGAGAGAGCGAAATAGAGAGAGAGCGCGAAAGAGAGCGAGAGAGAGAGCGAAAGAGAGCGAGAGGGAGAGAGAGAGGGAGAGAGAGGGAGAGAGAGAGGGCGGGGTGAGAGGAAGAGAGAGGTTGAACGCGTGAGAGAGGTTGAGAAAGAGAGAGGGGGAGGGAGAGAGAAAAAGGGAGAGAGAGAGAAGCCCCACTCGCGCGCGTGCGTCCGGTAATTGAGCTGAGTAGATAAGAGCGGGATGAGCGGAGAGGAGTAGTCCCAGGCGCCCCGCCCTGCCCCGCCCTGCCCCGCCCTGCCCCGCCCTGCCCCGCCTCGCCCCGCCCTTAGCCGGCCGGCCGGCCAAAACCATTTCCCCCGACCAACCATTTGGGATGACTCCACGTGTTACACGCTGTTATGGCCCCGGCTCGGCCAGGCCGCCGCTGTGTGTTGCAGCGGCAGCGGGAAATTAATGGACTTTACAACACGACGGAACGACCGTTCTGATTTTTCGCTCGCTTCCCTTCCCTCTGGCCCACCCCGCCCCGCCCCACCCCACCCCACCCGCACCCCTTTCGCGCTCCGCCCATCCACCCCGCCGCCAGCGTGAAATATCTCATGTGCGACTTAAATGCGGCGGGGGCGGCGGGGGCGGCGGGGGCGGCGGGGGCGGCGGTGGCTGCGCAGCGGGGCAGTAGAGTCAGGAGCATTAGGCTGTCCAGCGGTTGGCCGGCCGGCCGGGCACCGCCCCTTTATTGCTGCGATACAGCGGGGTGCGGGGCCCAGCAGCGGCGGCCCCGGCCCGGCGGCCCAGCCCCCGGCCGTGCAGGCATCTCTGATAGCCGAACTAAACGTCCGAATCGGCAGATGGGCCATCCCATCATCATCCCCCGGACCGGACCGGACCGTCTTCTGGACCATCATCTTGCTGCTGCTGCTGCTGCTGCCGCACCGGGAGGGAAGGGCCCCCGCAGCCCCCGGCCCGCCCCTGCGGCCCCGCGCGGGGCCGGCCGGGGAATCTGTGGGGGGGGGGGGGGGATGGGTGCGAGAAGCGCGAGCGCGCGCACTGCCCGCCCGATCGCGATCAGAAGAACACAGCGGGGAGATATCCCGCGCGCCGGGCCGGGGCAGCCGGGGCGAGAGCGCTGGCGCAGGCAGGGGGTATGTCCGCAGCCCGCACACGCGTCTCCGGCTCCACTTCACAGGCGTACGCAAGGCGGAGCAAACAGTGGGTACACCACCGTGCACACCAGCCGAGGTGCCAGCCAGCGCATGCGTTTGCTGCATCACACGATCACGTGACCGTTAGAGCTAACCACCGAGCATGCTGCCCGAGCTCCATGGCATTGGAGGCCTCCTCCCGCTGCTGGTTCCCAACCCTGACAAGTGGGCTGAGCCAGCGGCCGCGGTCGCGGTGCCGCTGCACAGGCACAGGCGCGGTTTTACGGGGGGGCGATGGGGCGATCGCTCGGGCGATTCCCCCCCCCCCCCGTCAGGTCTGAAAACCGCCTGAAAGGTATGCAAAATGGATTGAAAAACCCCTGTATGTAGGCAAACCACAGCACATCGCCCCTCCCGTCAGTCTGACTTAAAACCGCGCCTGCACAGGCAACAAAATAAAAAGTTACCATCAAATATCCGAGGCGATCTTTTTTCTCCACGACGACGACGTGACGTGCGCCGCGCCGCACCCCGCCGAGCACCCGCATCCGCCCCAGCCCAGCCCACGCACACTCACACACGCACGCACGCATCCGCACATACTACTTGTGAATTTTCGTCCCGGGACGTCCCTTCTTCCCCTTGTACCGCAATCAGATCGTGGAGTGGCAGCCCGCCACGCCCCGCCACGCCCCGCCACGCCCCGCCACGCCCCGCCACGCCACCCACCACACCCATGCGTACGCACGCACACCGTACGTCGCGACAGCCTCGCCTCGCCTCGCCACGACGTTTCTTTTATTTCTCCCAAAGAGGTTTCGACACAGATTGTGCCCGACAAGCAGAAGAGAAGGAGGAGGAGGAGGAGCACAACGAGGACGAGGAGGACAGAGACTTGCCTCCAACTTCCAAGAGGGGGGGGGGGGGGGCGTGGCCCCGGTGTATGAGGATGTGTCAACGACACACACACGCGCGCGCGCGCACAGAGTAAGACAAGTAGTCTTTTCATCAAATTACAAGGCCTCCGTAGAGAAGATCGCAGTCAAAACGAGAGGCTTTTCTTGCAAAACTTTGCCACCCTCTTTGATGAGGTGAGTAAGGAAGTTTCTCGTCCTCCCCACAGCAGCGGCGCCACCCCCGCCAGTGTGCACTGCAGTGTCTCCCCCCGCCCCCGCACTCAGCTCAGCCCACAGGGGCTCTTCTTGCACCGAAACGCAGCAAATCTACGTTATCGCCCCCATCCCTCTCCTAAGTAGGCACGTGATTATCTCATATGTATGGGCGGACAGAAATAGCCACGGACTTTCCACCTCGATTCGCCCATCGCAAATCTACCCGTCTAGCCTGCCCCCCACCCATCGTCGGGCGGGGCGGGGAGGGGCGGGGCGGGCGCGGCGAGGTCGGGCTCAAGTGCACCTGAAGCCCCATCTTATCAACTCCGCAAGATGGTGGGGGAGGCAGAGAGATTGGCGCAAGGCAGGGAGAAGAAGGGGAGACAAGAGATACAGACGGCGAGAGGGAAGAGGGTGGGGGAGGGGAGGGTCTGAGCTCTCAGCTCTGGGGAGAAGCTTTACCAATTCTTCTTTAATTTGGCGATTTGTCGTAAGCTCCATGTGACGAGGCTAGGAGGTATAGGGGGGGGGGGGGGGGGAGATGGATAGATGGAGGGGTGGAGAGGCAGAGGATGGACCGCAAGATGGGATTCGAGCTATCGACCAGCACAGCACCTCCTCTCGAGAGACAGGTGCCCGCGGGGTACGGGCTGAACAGGGGGAGCGCCGGAGTGATTCAAACAGGTGAGCGTTCGCACACTCTCTCTACCGTAAGGTCGCGGGTTCAAGTACCCGACACACCGACTTTCCCTCCTGGTTGGCGCCGCAGAGGAACGGCTACCGGCGACGGCAGAGCAGGGCGGCGCGAGGCGAGCAGTGACTGATGGGCCGGCGGGACCGCGCCGCGCCGCGGCCAGCAGGCGCCCCGCCCCGCCCCGCCCCGCCCCGCCCCGCCCCGCCCGGTAGGTGGGACCAGCCAGGCCCGGCCGGGCGGCGCCTACGCCTGGGGGGGTTAATTTTTCACAGCCCGGGGTGCATTTTATTTTCCCCTCCGGAAGGCAAGCGGAGGGATGGCGGGGCGGGGCCGGGCGGGGCCGGGCAGGGTGAGCGGAGCGGAGCGTCTAGCCCCGAGGAGAGGAGGTGGCAGTGGTTCCAACTTCACGGGCCGCTGGCCCGCGCGCCTCCGCTCTGCACCATCAGGCGGACCCGGGGACGGGGCGGGGCGGGGCGGGGCGGGGCGGGGAGGGGCGGGGAGGGGCTCGGTGCGGCGGGCGGGGCGAGCCGGACTCCTGCAGTGAGTAAACGCGCCACAAAGGTCTCCCCGCTGCCGGCACCGCCGCCGGCAATTCAGTCAACTCGCGACCAAGTCGAGGTTGGCGCCGTCGCACCGGCGGCGCTAACCCTTCCTGTTCCCGAATCCGTAAAAAAAGACGTTCGCCGCGGCGGCTGACGGGTACAGGGGGGAGGAAAGGGGAGGAAGGGGAGGGGAAGGGTGGAAAGAGGGCTAAAGAATATGTTTGTCTGGGACGACTGTACGGTCGAGGCCGAGAGGCGCCCCGCCCCGCGGCCAGCGCCTACACCGCCCCGCCCCGCCCCGCCCCGCCCGCCCCGCCGCACCTCACCTTACCCCTCCGCGTCGTGGTCCGTTTCCTGTGCATTAATTGCGCCCCTGGCCGGCGCGGCGCGGCGGGTGAGTCCCCCCCCCCCCCCCCAGGCCAGGTCGAGGAGGGTCCTTTCGCGCCTCCCCTCATTACTCCAATATCTTTGGCCTCCCTCACAATCCCGTTACCGCCCCGCCCCGCCCCGCCCCGCCCCGCCCCCGCGCACAGAGCCGACGAGAGCGGCGCCCTCCTTCGCACACGATGCGCCAGGGCCAGGCGCCAGCGCGGCGTTAGCGCCACTCAGGAGCTGACGAGATTTGCGAGCCGCGGTGTGACGGGCGCGGCCGGCGGGGGCGCGGCGGGGGCGTGGCGGAGGCGCGGCGGGGGCGCGGCGGGGCGCGGCGGGGCGCGGCGGGGGCGCGGCGGGGGCGCGGTGGGGCGCGGCGGGGGCGCGGCGGGGGCGCGGCGGGGGCGCGGCGGGGGCGCAGCGGGGGCACACCCTGCCGCGTCCTCTCCAGCAGCGCACATGGGCGGGAGGGCGGCACGACGCGCCCGCCACATCGCCAGCCCGTCCTCAGAAAGCTGCGGGGATAGGGAGGGGAGGGGGGGGGGGAGACGTGCGGTACTCCAGAGAAACAATGTGCACCACCAGCAGCGGCAGCACTCGACCAGCCCGCCCCGCCCGCCCCGCCCCGCCCCACCCGTCCGCTGCTGCAACCAACTTGATAATGGAATATCGTCCGGGCCGGGAGACTCCCCTACCCCGCCCCGCCCCGCCCCGCCCCGCCCCGCCGGCCGCCACGCTCGCCCTTCGTCCTCAGCCGCCCTCCATATCCTCGTAATTAGGGGCCTGCTCAGGCGTGCCGTCCTCTGGTCAGCGCGGGCCGCGCGGGTCGGGTCGGGCCGGGGCCGCCGAGGCCAGGCCCAGGCCGCAGCGGAGGCCCCGGCCCAAGGCGGAGGCCCTGGGGGCCATCCTCGGCGAGCCGCGCTGGCCCTGCCCTGCCCGGCCCCGGCCGGCCCCGGCCACCCGCCCCCACGGCTGCCATTTGGGCCTCTAAAGGACAGGACAGGGCAGGCCTCGGACGTGACGGCCACGCGGAGTAATGAGAGTGTCAAACTGCCCCGGGTGTAAATCAGGGAGAGGGGAGGTGCTCGGGCCGAGCCGCCCCGGCCAGCATGGCTATTAAAAATGAGCTGGTATTTGAGCGGCGGGTCGGCAAGGGCGCTGCCCCTACCCCGCAGACCCCGAGTGGATGCGCATGAAAACACCATGCTTGTCAAACCCCTTCTCTATCATGTACTCAAGCAGAGTGGATCACTTTTGCTCGGCATGGTTCAATAAAGAAGTAGGGGATAGCAGGGCCAGACCTAGTTAATGCAGCAGTAGCCTTAACATGCTTAGCGCTGCTACTTAAACGACAGGGTCACTATAAGGTCAGTTGACCCGTTCAAAGTTACTTTTGGTGCCTGACCGCAGGAACACCAAACACTTTTCGATTCCTCTTTTGCTTCCACTACAAATACCTCACATAAAAATAGTCAATATCATCGTGCCAAGACGTTGATCTTTTACTTTTCACCTTTTGGTAAAACAACCGATAATGCCGTTCAATGGGACACAGAGACATGGGTCATAAAAACATGGACTATTAAGGGCATCATGGAACAAGAAGGAAAATTTTACAACCACAATAAATTGATGTTACAGTTATTGTATAAGAAATATTAGCAACAGTTATAGGCAAAAATATTGAAGACGGACTCGAATAAGAACTGTCATTGGGAACTAAAATGCCCTTCAATGAAAAATTAATTTAACCAGAGAAATTTAAATGACATTCACTCACTAAGCTAAATATTCACTAAAAGATATCTAAAGTAGTAACTGTCACTTTTGCAAACAAGCATAGAGATATATTGTGGTTGATAATTTTCGAACACTCACCAGCACAGGACATGAGGCACCAGTCCGCTAAACAGCAGCAGTTGAGAGTTGGGATTCTTCAATACTGAAAAAGGAGTAGGAAATACGGTTACAGAACGCGACACTAAAAAACTAACTCCTTGAATCACATATCGCGGAAGAGTGTAGATACTAACCTCACCAACAGTAGAAAACACATGGGCAGCAGGTAGAAAAAGTCACACACAGAAGAGGTTACGACAGATCGCCACGGCACTTGAAGTAGGTCCAACTTGATTAGTAGCACTTTGATACGGGAGGGAGGACTTCATGTGAAATACTTCTCTACTATGAAAAAACATAACTACTCGCGCAACACGGAAGAACAATAGGCTAGGAGCACAGCCACTGAACTGCCACTGAAACTCTTCCCACTTATTTCGCAGTTCAACCATTGTTGATTTCTTATTGCCAAAATTCACAAGTCATAGAAAGGTTTTTGTTTTGGTTTTCGAACCAACACACCACCGGCTAGAACTTTAAAAGGGTCTCTAGTTCTAGCCACCGGCTAACGTGAACCAGCGCCCCGAGCAGCGCCCCGCGCAGCGCACTGCGAGTCGCGAAAGTGAGGTTAAAGGAACAGAAACAGATATAAAATTGGCAGCGGTTGAACGGAGAACGTCGGCAGTGCAGTTTAATAATGGGAAAATTTAAGCGATAAATAGGTGAAAAATATTCACAAGGTTGGGCCGAAAGAAAAAGTCGTTTCCGTCACTATTCAAGCGCGAGATGCGCGATGTTGGTTACGGCGGCGGCGGCGTGTTTCGCTTATTTGAGGAGCAGGCAAAGAGTAGAACGCAAGACACCCCACTGCTTGGTTTGAAATCATGGCCGCAGTCACGAAAATACCTGCACATCTTCAACAATGGTACACATGGTTACAAACGGACGATCACGGACGAAATATGGACGAAAATTCTGCGTCAAGCGAAAGACTCCGGGGAATGACCAAGTGCATACCAACCCCCCCCCCCCCCCCTCCCCATACCCGAAGCCAGTTTGGCAGGTTGGCTGCTCATCTGCCTTAGAGGAAAAAGTACCCCCTCCCAGTCCCAGATAGTAGGGGTGGTAAAATCTAGGCTTAGGGATTTTGTACCCCCCCCTCCCCCCTAACAGAAGTTGAAGTCCCAGATTTGTACCACTTTTATCCCATTTTTGTCCCTCGGAAAAAAAGAGGGACTTCGGGGGGATTTCAAATCCCAACGAAGTCCCTTGCATGTCGAGATCCCTCTGAAGTTCCAGCTGGAGTCCGAAGTCCCTCTCAAGTCCCAAGACAGAGACTGAAATCCCTCTGAGATCCCTTTGGAATCTTGGGGCCTAGGCGGCGATCCGCGACCAGTGCCCCTGCGGCCCCTGCTTTAAAATACATCGCAAGTATTGGTTTATATTGTTCAATGCACCCTTTGAACAGAGTATCAGTTTGATTTGAACGAGGGTACGTTCCCGCCTCGCGATTCATCGACTGGTAGTAATCGAGGTCGAGAGTCGACTATCGAAATAGTTTGCTGCGTGTGTTTGTGTTTTCGGAGGTGGGGTTGGTCGTCACTCGAAATTTACTGAGATTTAATGTTACGGCCACTCCGAAACGCATCGAATGAAGTCCTTTTCCCGTGGTTATCGGGGTAAGTTCCAGCCGGCTGCTTTCTTTACAATAGTTTGAAACACAGCAACCGCATTTACCTCTAATTTGCAACCGAGAAATCCCTTTCATCCTCTTGTGCTTCTGCTATCAGCCGCAGCTCATTTTTATTAGCAGGGCTTCACTACACTTGAATTACATTAATTATTCCATTAGCTACTAAAAGTGAAATGTCAAGGGAATGAATAACCTCTTTTTAAATCAACTTACTATTTGATCCATTGTATATGAACAATTTCTGAACCTCTAACCCCCTACCAATATTATTTACATAAATAGTTGATAAAGAAGTTTGAAAGTTCCATTTCAAAGTATAAACTGAATGTAGAGCATAAACTTACTGTGGAGAGCATGTCCCAAACCGCTTTGCTTGTTATTTAAATAAATTTTAATGTCCAGGCGCCCTTTCTCATGGTCTAGGTGTTATTACAACTGACATTTTCTTTATCTGTTTCAGGGCTGTTGGTGTGTTACCATTTTCCTTACTGAAAGTCAATTGATCTGTCTTGCAATTGCCAGACATATGTGCGATATTCTATGTGGACTTGCAAACATCGCCACTTCCCACCGAGGCCAGTTATATTGAAACAACAGTTCTGGATTTATTTTATTGAGGTATGCGGTAAAGGGGTGCACACGAGATTGTTGAAGAGTTTGCGTGCATGATTTCTGTGGCATAGTTGAACATTATCTACCTATTTCAAAAATCAATTTAAATTTTGGATGGAGTGTTTAGTTATTTTACTCATACTTTCATAATGGGACATAATCCACTGCGCCACATCTTTCTGTGATTGTGGAACATACAGAAGTATGTGGTGAAGTGGGATTATGTCGCATTATCAAAGTACGAGTGAAGTAAGTTCACATTCCAGCCAATATTTAAATTGATTTTCAAAATAGGTGGAGGTGGCGTCATTTATTCTACCAGCCAACTGCCACGGTGGCGTGACATGTCCTATGTTCCCCAAAACTATTGATAGTCTGTCCTGGGACAGGAGAGGTTAAATTCTGTGACATTAATATTAATAATAAATATTTGTGAATAGAAACTGTATTGTGTTCACATTTCTTTTCTTGGAGCTTGAAAACTCTTGCTTTTGTTTTGGAATCCAATTCTGATACCTCTTCATATGAATTTAAATCAAACCAATTTGTAACTGTCTCAAATTGTCTTTAAGTTCATTAATTTTTTATTTTGCCATTTTAGGTCCAGTGGTTGAAGAAAGAGAAGATGCCGAATATTCAAGAATTCAAGAGAATTAACAGCAACACCTAAATAACTTTGGTCATTAAATTTCATGGAAAAGCATAGACTGAATTTGAGAACATAAAAGTTCCACTCTATCTGTTGGCTCCGCCGTTGTGTGGTTGAAGAATGAGGAGAAGATGCTAAATATTTGTACTACGCCCCTCTCCACATCCATACGGTCAGCTGGCAGCTGTTTCGCGGCCATGGTTTTGAACTCTCGCGGTGCGCCAAATTAAAACGCGACTTGTGCCGGGCCGGGCCGGGCCACGACAGGACACTGGTTAATCCTGGCCGCACCGCACGCCGCCGGGCCGGGACACGCGCTTTTATTCTAGTCCGTGATGAATCCTTTGCCGGTGCGCCGGTAGACGCGACGGGAAGGGCTCTGAGCTGGGACCTCTGAGGGGGAGGGGGAGCAGGACAGGTCATTAATTTCTTCAAATACTATACAGGGGCGTCGGAGGAGTCGCCTCACCGGCAAACGACACAAAATCAATCTCGCCTGTGGCCTCAGCCCGCTCCCCCTCCCCTGCTCGCGCCAGGACGTCCCCGCCCCGCCCCGCCCCGCCCCGGGCCTCTGCCACCTCTGCCCTCCACGTCCAGCTAACAGCCCCTAATAATTGTTGGCCGGCCTTTCAGGTCGGCGGGGGCGCGATGGCGCCAATAATGAAGCAGCCATTGTTGCCGACGTTACGCGGCCTGCTCCATTGTCACCGCCTCGGCCGCAATGCGATTGTCACGCCCAGCCACGCCTCGCCCTCGCCCCGCCCTCGCCCCGCCCCGCCCCCGCCCCGCCCCCGCGCACACCGGATTGACGTCCCCCGCCCCGCCTCGCAGGCCACCCTCCTGCGGTGGCCGCGCGAAGAACACCAAGGATGGCCCAATTATTTTTGCGCGCAACATCACCAGCGGAGTGAAAAGGGTCGCTAATCAGCTGACGCTGTCTGCTGCAGCGGCTGCGGAGGATATCTCCGTAGGCCAAGCCCAGGCCCAGGCCAGTCCAAAGTGCACGCCCGCCCCCACCCCACCCCCGCCCCGCCGCGCCGCGCCCCGCCCCGCCCCGCCAGACGGACACACATGACCACGACGCCGCGCCGGCCAGCAGCAGCAGCGATTTACCCAAATCGGCTTTGTCGCCTGCGCCCGCCCCGCCCCGCCCCGCCCCGCCCCGCCCCGCCGCATGACCCAGCGAGATAAGGGCCGCTGGACGCCTGGCCTGGCCTGGCCTGGCCCTGTTTCGGCCCGCACTGCAATCTCTGTCAATTGTAAACGCAACAGAAAAAAATATCGGAGAGATGTGGCGGCGGCAGCCACCCGCATGAAAATGGGGATTCCCAAACCGCGGAAGGGGAAGAAAAAAGAAATCCGGCCAGTCTCTCTGGTGGAGGAGGGCCCCTCCCCGCCCCGCCACGCCCCGCCCCGCCCCGCCACGCCCCGCCACGCCCCGCCCCACCCCGCCCCACCCCGCCACGCCTCCCTCTCCTCTCGCGCGTTACACTGCATGAGATTGGCCCTCAATGTGACGTTTCTCCGGACTGGAGGCTGGACGGCTGGACCTACTTTTTTTGCCAATCGGCAGCAGGACCTCGAGACCTGGCCGTAAGCCGGGGGCGCGGGGGCGCGGCTGTGCTGTTGCGGCTGTGTTTGAAATGGGGCGGAACCAGGAGGAGAGAAACGTGGCGCGGCGTAGCGTAGCGCGGGGCTGGGGGGGGGGGGGGATGCACTGCCGGACTGTCGGTCATGCGGTGAGGGCGGGGCGGGGCGGGGCGAGGCGGGGCGGCCCGCCGGCGAGGGAGTTGCATACGCGTCTAACGAGGACCCAGCACCCCGCCCCGCCCCGCCCCGCCCCGCGGCCACGCCCCAGCAGACGCCAGCCAGTCTCTCGGACCCTCATCAGGAGGGACTTGTCACGTGACTGCAAAGATTAGCCGCGGCGCGGTACGGCGCGATGTGCAGCGGATCTGCCCCTCCCTGCGTCCGCACGTTCTGCCTCCCGCCACGCCCCGCCCCGCCCCGCCCCGCCCCACCACGCCCCGCCCCACCCCGCCACGCCACGCCCCGCCACGCCCCGCCCTTTTCGCGACGTGAACGCGTGCACACTGTGTACTTTAGGCAGAACTGCAAGCGCCAGTACACATAAACAGTCCGTATACTCTGAAAAACCAAGTGTGTACATGTATTCATTATTTACTGCATACTTACAGGTATTCAGTAAATAATGAATACATGGCCATGTATGCAGTATTTGCTGAATACATTGGCATGTACACACGTACTTTATGTGTGATTTTTCGTGTGTACATGCCAAGTTATTCAGCAAATACTGCATACATGGCCATGTATTCATTATTTACTGAATACTTGTAAGTATGCAGTAAATAATGAATCCATGTACACACTTTGGTTTTCCAGAGTAGGGATAGTGTTGTTCATTCAGAAACCATATACAAATCATCCGCGGGTTGGGTTAGAGCGCGACAAAACCAAACCTTTCCGGATGCACATTCTAATCAGCATTGGCAAATAAATAATGTCGGGAACATACTGCTACGTAGGCGATTGGGGGCGCGTCATCCCGGCGCGGCCCGGCCCGCCACGCTGCGCCACCCCCCGTAGTTAGTCTGAATTATAAATGCCGCTCTGTCGGGCTAGTGGCGCGTCAAATGTGCAAATTACAGGCGCGTCGCGGCGCGGGGCGGCAGGGCGCGGGGCGGCAGGGCGCGGGGCGGCAGGGCGCGGGGCGGCAGGGCGCGGGGCAGCAGGGCGCGGGGCGGCAGGGCGCGGGGCGGCAGTGGTGCCCGGCCCGAACGACACAATGGCGTCATTTGTGCGCCGCGCCAACCCACGTCAGGCCCACCGCGCCATGCCGCCACAGGCTAGGACACTTTTTTTCTGTTTTACTTTTTTTGTTTGTTTTTGAAGGGCTGGAGGCTCCGTGCTGCTGGACTCGGTGTCCTGGTGGGCGCCATAAAAGAAGGTGTGCTCATCGCGTTGACCTCTGTTCACCGGTCGCGGAGGTTTCACGCTTTTTGCTGAGTGAAGCAAAAGCTTTTGCCTAAGGCTTATAATTAAGAACACACTTGAAATAATAATAAGAAAAAAATTGTTGACCCTACCCTTTCCTATAGGTCCTTCACTGTGAAAAATATGCCGAGATAGTTCTCTAGCCAAGCTAACATATCTACACGTAATATTAAAACGCATAGAGTACGTCTAAAAGCGTGTAGGTGATGAACAGTGTCGATGAAACAGGGCGACCCCAACTCCCAACTCCCCATCCCAACTCTCTCCTATAACATATCTCTTTCTGTCCCCCGTCCTCTCTCTCTCTCTCTCTCTCTCTCTCTCTCTCTCTCTCTCTCTCTCTCTCTCTCTCTCTCTCTCTCTCTCTCTCTCTCTCTCACACACACACACCACGCTCTCGCTCGCTCACTCTCCGCCTCTATCTCGCTCTCTCCCTTAATCGCGGCTGGTGGGGAGTTAACGACCCCCTTGGCGCTCCTCAGCCCGCCCCGCCCCGCCCCGCCTTGCCCCGCCCCTGTTCCACATGGTCTGATCTCACCTTTCTCTCCCACCACTAGCCGCCCCGCCCCGCCCCGCCGCACCCCGCCCCACCCCGCACACACGCCGGCTGTCTGGGGCCCGCCCGTGCTCAATGCAAGCCGCGCTCTTTAATGACTTTCGCGCAGCGCCTCTGTGCGCGCCCCGCCCCGCCCCGCCCCGCCCCACCCTACCCCACCCCGCCCCGCCAAACAAGGCCCCCCGCGCTGCCAGACAGGCTGCTCTAGACATAAAGGAAGACGGAGCGAAGGCAGCGCGCCCCGCCCCGCCCCGCCCGCAGACGCCGTGTAGACTCCTAACAACGCAGCGGTTGACGTGATTTGGTTTGGTTTGGTTTCAATAACCTTTCCCTCTCTCTCTCCACCCGAGGGGTCCCCCACTTCGATACTCGTGTGCACGTACACGACCAAAATTACTCGTGCCTACTCGCACACTTACTCACCAATACTCGTGCTTACTCGCGCCTACTCGCCATTACTCGCTAATTACTCGCCATAACTCGCCATTACTCGCTATTACTCGCCATTACTCGCCATTACTCGTCATTACTCTCCAAGTACTCTCGCAAAATACACGCAAAATACTCGCCATTACTCATCCCTACTCGCCATTACTCATCCCTACTCGCCATTACTCTTCCCTACTCGCCATTACATATCGCTACTCTCATTTTCTTATCACTCGCCAATGCTCGTTGCTACTTGCCTTTACTCACTATTACTCGCCTTTACTCACTATTACTCGCCCCTACTCGTCTACTCAAATTACTCGTCTGTACACCATGTATGGGAGTGGGGGACCCCTCGTCTTCACCGCCCAATATCGATTTGCGTAAGCATCGCTACTATCTTGGTACACATTCAAACACTATGATAGGGTAAAAGTAAAAATTGAGTACAAATTTCTGGCGCACAGTACGAAATTTGGATCGGCTCTGGGCGGTGCGTGCTTGACGGAGCTCTGGCGTTGCGTGCCGCCCGCCAGCCCGGGGGTAGGCAGACCCGCCCGACAGGCGTGCGCTGCGGGTCGGCCTACGCTGCAGGCGGGCGGGCCGGGCGGGGTGCTCCACGGCGCCCATTCATCGCTGCTTACGCCCCTTCTCTCCTTTCTCTGAATCTCTTCTTCCGTCCGTGCAATTAAAAGGCCGTCACCAACAGTAACGACGCGACCGTCGATCTCGCGCGGTCGTAGACGCACTGGAAATCCAAGTGTACGAATGTCGCTCACTCGTAGATGAGCGACACCTTGATGAGCGAAAAAAATCACTCACTTGTAGGTGAGCAAATGACTATTCGCTCACTTGTACGTGAGCAAATGACTATTCGCTCACTTACAAGTGAGTGACTTTTTTCGCTCATCAAGGTGTCGCTCATCTACAAGTGAGCGACATTCGCACACTTGGATTTCCAGTGCGGAGGCGCTGCGGGCAGCACAGCGAGGCGAGCGCGCCGCTTCACGTGAGACAAACTACACAACATATCTAGCCGTATGCAGAGCTGAGTCGGGTGGTGGGGAGGGCGGGGGGCGCCCTGCGCTGCGCCCCCGCTGCCCAGACGCGCAGTGCAACCAGTAAATCTCACCTTATCCTCGCGTGAAGAAGCACGTACTGTTGGTAACACTGCAGCAGCGGGGAGTGGCCGCCGCACCGGCCCGCCACTGCTGCTGATAGCGAGAGCACGACTTGATCTTGCACCACGTGAGCAGCGAGGCGCCGTGTGGCGCAGTGCGGGGCGGGGCGGGGCGGGGCGGGGCGGGGCGGGGCGGGGCGGTGCAACGTCTCGGTAAACACTGCAGATAAACATGCATGGAGGAGAAGGGCGTATGCCAGGGATCATCTGCCCCACGTACGTCCTGGGACTTAGAATGATCCGAATCACCTCGAGAATTATCGCATGGCACTGTCCGGAGAATCTCGTGTAAAGGGAATAAGATAAACTGAATGTTGTGTCACGGAGCCGGCGGAACTCTTTGGTGGGGAGCGAGCTTCATGACTAACAGTTTAGAGCCGTGCACGGTACGGGCCGAGGGGTCGCCAACTCGCATAATACTCTGTACACGGCCCCATAATACCCTCATAATACCCCATAATACCCATAATACCCCATAATACCCATAATACCTCATAATACTTTATAATACTTCATAATACTTCAAAATACCACATAATACTTCATAATACCACATAAGACTCCCCATAATACTCATAATACCTCATAATACTTTATAATACTCCATAATACTTCATAATAATAACCCTTAACAATCCTCATCAGTTTATTCAAGTTGCGCGCCTCACCCGCCACGCGTACCGCCCTGGCAGCCGAAATGCCGAAATCCCGCTTGGCGAAATCATGACAGAAAAGCCAAGAGAAAAGTGTGAGGGAGTTTGAATCTTTTTATGTGCTCAGAAGTATTTTTCAGTTCACGTAAAATCAAAACATGAGACTTCTGTATATACAAGTACATTGGGGAACATAACCTTTCCCAATAGCCAATCTCAAGTCAAGTTCTTCTTTTTTCCTTAAAAAAAAATAAAAAAAATAGAGTAAATGTCATACACGAATTATGGTGTACATTCAAAGCTAGTTCGTTTACAAACATACAATAGCAGCCTAAAGCATCATTTCAATCTGAATGGCATATAAAATTAAAAGATAAATATTATTGTTATATAAGGCGAAGAGATTGGAAGCGTGATAGGATGATGTGTTTGGCTGAGCGATGGCGAAGCCTATTACTTCACTGATCGGATTTGGCTCCTGTCTGTTTGTTTGTCTGTGTGTCTGTCCGCACGATAACTCGACAACAAGGTAGCTTCCTTGCCCAAAAAGCTCGGTCGAGTTCAAAAATGGGCATTCTAGCTCAAAAATTGACACCGTTAAAAATTAATTTACAATTTCAAAACAAATGATTTTAAAAACAAATATTTTTTTACATTGTCCTAAGGGGTAACTCGGCGAGTTGCTAACCCTTGGACAAAATTTCGTCAGTTTGGCCGTATCTCTGACCGTTTAGCCGCACAGCGGGAATTTAAGACGTAACATCGTCATAATGCATGTTGGGTGTCGTTTTCGGGGTAATTCAACGAGTTGTGTCCCTTTCGACCAATTTTCGTTTTTTTTGGCCGTATCTCGGACCGTTTGGCCGCTACATCGTTGAGTTAGGACGAGGAGTTGCTAATTTGTGCGTTAAGTGGGGTAATTTCAAATGAACCCATCAGAGACCGGCACATCGCCTAAATCGTCTGCACCAGTGCAATTAAATGGCGCCTACTCTTTTGTTACTCGAATCGTATTTGAACCAGTTGGCAAGGGCGTAACTCAGAAATTCTAACACACATCGACAATGCCGAATTTTCCCGTCCCGTACATCGTCAGAACGGTCTTTTCAGCGCAATTCAGTGGCGTTCCTAGTTCCTAGTTAGAACAGCATAGGTTCCAATAATTTTCGATAGTATGGCATCCTAATCAATACAGAAAGCGCCGCAGGCCTAGGTAGATGTACGCAGGCGCGTCGCAGCGTTACAGTGTTTCGCGAAATATCGCGAAGCCTGTTACGCGAGACGTGGTCTGGCGTACATCTACCTAGTATTTTATTACTCACTGATAGATTTTCAGGACAGTAAACAGTAATCGCAGTGCGGACTGTACTTCATTGCGTATGGAATGTTCTCCATTGAACTTTCCCAACATATTTGCAGGCTACGGAGCGTACCGTAACATTCATACCGTAGTCACAAATTACGGTCCAGGACCCGGTAACAAATTAACGGTGCGTACTGTAGGCATTTACCGTGGTATTTTTCAACAGTGAGGAATTATTAAACATGCATTATGGTTTATAATATCTCCATAATTCGTCATAATACCACCATAATTCTTCATAATATCACCATAATACTTCATAATATCACCATAATACTTCATAATACCACCATAATACCACCATCATACCTTATAATAATTCATAATACCCATAATATCCATAATATCCATAATATCCATAATATCTATAATATCCATAATATCCATAATACCTATAATATATAATACTCTGTACACGGCTCAGGCGAGTTGGCGACCCCTCGGTACGGGCGGTATAATCACTGAAAATGAACGAATCCTGATTCTCGCTCCTATACGGGCGAGAATTTGAGGGCAATTTTCTTGCTCTCTAGAGAGTGAGAATTTTTTTCCTCACTCTATTTGAGAAAGAATTTTGTGATCTCGCCCGAATAAAGTGAGAATTCTTGCTTAAATAAAGTGAGGCTAAGAAATCCTTACTCATATAGAGCGAGGCTAAAAAATATCTCGCTCAAATAGAGTGAGGTTTAAAATTCTCACGCTAAATAAGCAAGGAAAAGTGTCCTTTCCCTTTTCGGGCGAGAATCTGGATTCGAATATTTGCAGTGATGAAAACGCGATCATGGGGGCAAAAAGGAGCGCGAATCAAGTACGAGTTTGCGTCACTGCGGGGAAATTAACTGGTCGGCCGCGGCGCGGGGCGGTGTATCTCTAGTGCATGCTAGGTGTGGTGTCCAGCTGGCGGGGCGGGGCGGGGCGGGGCGGGGCGGGGGGTGTGGCCGCGCCGGCACGAGGCTCGTTTGTCACCGCCGCGACGCACGCCACACGCCGGCGGGTGCACATGGCGCCCAGCGTGGCTCGGCTCGCCGGCCCACGCAAATCTTTTATCCACTCGGCAGGACCTCCGCTCCTGCTCCTGCTCCTGCTCCTGCTCCTGCCCGTGCTCCTGCCCGTGCTCCTGCACTGGTAAAACTAAGGCGTAACCTTACGCCCTTTTTCAAGCGTACTGGAATAGACCTTCTGCGCGGAGCGGAGCTCTCGATCCGGCAACGCCAGCCCGCTATGGCTATATTTCCAGATTTTACTTAAATGCGGATGGATTTTAAAATCTAAAAACACTTGTCGATACATTTTGACACGCTGAATCCGAAAATGTCTTCAGTTCTTACAGTTGGGTCCGTATTGACGCGCTAATTAGATTTTAAGTCAACGAGACGCGCCACGAGCAGCCGTCGCCGGGCCAGGTCACTTAAAATCTAATTAGCGCGTAAATACGGACCCAACTGTAAGAACTGAAGACATTTTCGGATTCAGCGTGTCAAAATGTATCGACAAGTGTTTTTAGATTTTAAAAATCCATTTGCATTTAAGTAAAATCTGGAAATATAGCCATAGCGGGCTGGCGTTGCCGGATCGAGCGCTCCGCTCCGCGCAGAAGGTCTATTGTACGCTTGAAATGAAGCGTACCCGCATACCCGCTCCTATTCCTCCTATCTAAATGTATAGGAGAGTATCTTCCCTACGCTGCATTTCAAGCGTAATCTCTTCAGGCGTAACTGTACGTTTTGGTCAAGCGTACTGTTACGCCTTAGTTTTACCAGTGTGCTCCTGCCCCTGCTCCTGTACCTGTTCCTGGTCCCCAGGGCCGCGTGCGTTCGCCGAGCCCTTCCCTCTGTTATTAGGCCCGCCGTGGGGGAGATCAGGGGGTACGGGTCCTGGAGTGGGGAGTGGGGAGGGTGACCGCGGCGCACAGCACAGCACAGCGGCTCACAGCCAGGCCAGGCGGGGCGGCGCGCTAGGCGCACTAGCTTTGTAGTGCTGCGCCCAGACCGCCGCGCCCCGCCCCGCCCCGCCCCGCCCCGCCCCGCCCCGCGGCTCCCGCTGTAGCTATGCATTCGGCGTGCTCGCTCTTGCAGAAGAACGCAGGCCCAGGCGGAGCGCGCTGTGTGTGCACGGAGTATGCATCGCATTGCAATGCATGCATAGCAATGAATTTCATTCATCCGTCTCACTCCCGCCCCGCCCCGCCCCGCCCCGCCCCGCCCCCACCCACACTAGACACGCAAGACGACGCACCGCACCGCCGCACACCAGTGGGCTCGCGTTCAGCTCGAAAACTTTTAATGAACGAATCACCAGCGGCAGCAGCGCCCGGCCCACGTGAGCGCAAACGTGCGGAGGCCAGGGTAGCTGGCCCTGGTGGGCTGGCCCTGGTGGGCTGGCCCTGGTGGGCTGGCCCTGGTGGGCTGGCCCTGGTGGACACCAGGGTTGTTAACGATAATATATCGGTTATCGACGATACGACGATTTCGATAACGATATTTTATCGTTATCGTATCGCGATACTTTTTTCTTTCGGGCAGTATCGTATCGCGATACGATAACAGGAGCCGGTATCGCCGTATCGTCGATATCGATAACATGATTTTGTGGCTGAAAAAAAAAATAGGTCTTTGTTTCATGAAATACGCTAGTAAAGCCCAAAAGCGCCTCTACCAGAGCTGGGATGTTACTCGAGCGCGACAAGAGTGCAGCTCGGGGCGGGTTTAACTTCTCCTAGTGGACCCTGCTACATGATAAAACTCTCAGAAATAAAGTTCTGTTGAAAGCAAACTTCGATTAGTGGAAGTAACTGATTAACCAAATAACCAAAGTCCTGGACCCTGGTTTAATTATAACTGCATAATAAATATTTTTTTTATTTTCATGGCATTTTGTCTTTCAATTGCCTTTCAGATTTTTTAGTATGAGACGTTATCGTGTCGACGATAAAACGATTATCGTATTGTATCGCGATAAAATTTTTGCCAACGGCGTATCGTATCGCGATACGATAACGAGAATAAATATTATCGTATCGTATCGCGATAACTATTTTTCGTTATCGTTAACAACCCTGGTGGACACAGACACAGCTATAATGTGTTGCCTTGCGAATAGCGCGTTTAAAGGACTGCGTACCTTCTTTTCGGCACTTCTATATCACAGCCTCTCGTCATACCGAGCTGCAGCGGCTACAGTCTCCCCTCCACTCCTCCATCCGTCTCTTTCTGTCCCGCACCAAGCACTTCTCCCTCTGTCTAGTCCCTCCCGTGACCATGTCCCGCCCTGCCCTGGTCCTGGTGTGCTGACTCGCATGAGGGCGATGCTGCCGCTGCTGCCGCCGCCGCCGCTGCGTCACATTTCACGGTCTGGCGCACCTGGTCACGATATGATTAGGTTGGCGAACGTTTCGCAGTGCGGCTCGTCACGGTCCGGCGTGCTGCTCCCCTCCCCTTCCCTCCTCCGTCCCTCCCTCCCTCCCTCCCTCCCTCTCTCCCTTGCCCCCTCCCAACACGCCCCGTCCACCCCTCTATCGCGCCTTTTCACCCTTTTCCCCCAATCAATCCCACTCATCATCTCTTTTGAGCCACTTTCCATTTTTTGCCCAAGCCGTTATCCTTTTCATTTTTGTCGATGAAAAAGAGAAAAAAAAGTAATTTCCCCGCTCAACGCGATATTATTCCATCTTTGTATTTTTCCATGTTATTTATGGTGGGCGGCGTAGCAAAAGAAACGGGGTCCAATCGAGATAGTGATTGTGACTAATACAGAGGCCGAGCTAATCGCGCGCGCCACGGGGTCACATACTTTTCTTCCTTTATTTTCTTTTTCCATCCCTCCGAGCTTTTTTATTTCCTCCCTCCAAACTGCGCATCCCAGCATTTCGTCTTTTATCCAGCGGGCGTTTCTTTCCGGTCTGAAACAAAGACCCCGCGCGTCCAATTTTGGTCGCTGGTCTCCTCCGCCCCGCCCCGCCCCACCCCGCCCCGCCCCGCCCCGCCCCGGCGCCCCGCCCCGCCTCCCTCCTCACCCGGTCCTTCCTCAATTGTGATCCCTCAGCGCAAACAGAGAGGTGGCCTCAGGAAGTCTCCAATATCGTGAGTGGCTCCCTCGCCTCGCCCCGCCACGCCGCGTGTCTCTCAAACTGGGGTGCATTTCACAAAATCCATTTCCGGTGAGACGCCCCTTTGTGGCTGGGCTGTGCAGGCTGCGGCTGCAGGCCTTTGGCGGTCCAGTGCGACGCAGCCATGCACCCAGCCCCAGCCCGCTCCGGCCCGGCGGTCTCTCTTCGGCATCGACTGTGCCCGCTAGGGTGTTGCTCGCGGAATATTCCACCATCGCTATTTCACTTTTGTTTTCCCTCCTCACACCGCGCAACGTTTGTCCCGGACCCAAGTAGCGTAAACTTCCGGGGTAAGAGTACACACTAGGTGCAGAGGGTGGGGGGAGAGAGAGGGGTCGAGGATAAGTGGGGGTTGCGATCGAGAGAAGGGGTGGATTAACCCCTACGGGGAAGTGGCAGCAAGAGTCCCTCCAGGGGGCATATTTCATGGGGGCCCCTACCCCTACAGGCACGGGGGTGGGGTTGGGGGCACCCCGCCTGTTCGGTACATTACACTCACTTGCAGCCTGGGCTCGACATGCCTCTAAAAGAGGCCTCGCCTCGCCCCTTCCAATAAGATTGCGCAGAGTCTTGAGAATGTTGTTAACATA
This sequence comes from Frankliniella intonsa, assembly GCA_033675135.1. Classification (NCBI taxonomy): domain Eukaryota; kingdom Metazoa; phylum Arthropoda; class Insecta; order Thysanoptera; family Thripidae; genus Frankliniella; species Frankliniella intonsa. Next base: position 2,115,070 of record CM066249.1, on the reverse strand, counting down.
CTTATTTTTTATAATTTATAATTTTTTTTCTTCTACCTAGGGTGATCCAGCGGCAGTTTTATTTTATCGTGCCATCCCATCCGTCTTATGTACCAGCTGAAGAAAAAAAATATAAGTGAATATAAGAGGGGTGTTATACTTTCTCCTTAGCAGGCTGAAGAGACGGGGGATCGCAGAGAAACGACACTACTTTGCTCCCAGGTCTGTTCCGGTCGATGATTTAAGTTGTTCTCTAGTTGTTCCGAGTCGTTCGGAAGGCGGCAGGTGGCGGCCCGCCCCGCTGCTCTTGGCGCACGTACCGCACATTTGTGTCGACAGCGTGAGCCTGGATAGACACCGCCAATTACACGCACCAACAGACGACAAGTAATATCCATTTGAGCAGAGTGGCGTTTGCTTTAATCTCCTACCCCAATCGGAATTGCCATCCTCTACAGGAGTGGCAGCGAGAACACACATACCCCTCCCCCCGCCTCCACCCCGCCTAGCCTCACCGTCAGTCCCTCTCCCTCCCTCAGCTGAGCTGATTTCCATTCTCCGTCTAGTTACACGGCGCTGCTGTTCAAGGGCAGCACGGCCGCCCAGCCACCCCGGCCCGCCCCGCCCCGCCCCGCCCCGGCCCGGCCCGCCCCAACCCGCCACGCCCCGCCTAGCTCAGCTCCTGTCAGCACGCACAGTAGGCCGGCCCGGCCCGGGAGATCTTCGGGATAGAGATTCAATGCGCCGGTTTGGCCGAGCGGCCGGTCGTTTTGTCGCGGTCTTGTCGCGATTAGCAGGGAAGAAGCTCCTGGGCTATAAACTTGGCCTCGGCCCCGCAGACTCCCTGCGTCCGTGCGCGCCCCGCGCGGCCTCGGCCCGTGGCCCGGCCCGGCGAGAGATTAAAATAGCCTTAATTTTCTTGTTAAGATGCAATTAAGGGTCTAGCGGCGGGCGCGATGCCCACTAGTAGTACTTTGGAGAGCGGGAGGCGAAAAAAAGCAGGCGGGGTGGGAAGGAGGCAAGGAAGGTGGGGGACGGGGCGAGGCATGGCGGGGCGGGGGGCGGGGCGGGGCGGGGCGGGGTGGTCTTGGGCGCGCCCTAGGCGGCCGGCCGGATTGTCCTTAATTACATTTCGATTGAAATTAAAAACGGTCTCCCCCTCGCGATTCACGCCCCACGGTCCGGCTCAGGGGAGCGCGCCAAGGGCGGCGCGGCGGCGGGCAGGTGTGACAGAGGGGAGGACTGCTGGAAAGCTCGCGGCGGGCAGGTGAGTAGTATAGAGGGGTACTTTATACTACTCAGGTGTGACAGAGGGGAGGACTACTGGAAAGCTCGCGGGGGTTTTCATCGGAAGCGCCAGTGGAGGCTGCAGCACTGCACCCTGGTGCTGGTGCAATGTGAAATACAGTGCTGCAGACTCCACCGTAAAAGTTTTTAACAGTGTGGAGAGTAGAGGGGAGGGGGGAGGGGGCGTCACTGCCTCCAGCCCGCGCTCTGAGCCGCTAGAAAACTAAAGCAATGCCTAGAGCGCGCACAGGCAGCCCATCTTGTCGCTGCGGGCGGGGCGGGGTGAGGCGGGGCGGGGCGGGGCGGGGCGGGCGGCTGGCCCCGGCCGGCGCGGGCGTTCCCGCGGTGGGGGCGCGGGTGCTGCATGGCGCTAAGAGAGCGGGACCCTCTTCGGCTCGCGGAGCCTCGACCCCTGCTCCCAGTGGCTCCTTTCGAAAGGATTAATCGTGGAAAGCGCGGCGTGGCGCGGTGTGGCGGGGCGGGGCGGGGCGGGGCGGGGCGGCCGGATGACGGATTCCGTCTTAAGCAATCCTTTGTCGAGCTCTCGCTCCGCTCGCTGCTCTCCTCTCTATCCACCCCATAGCGGCCCGGCCCGGCCCGGCCTGTAAATACCTCGCTCCCATTTCACGCTCCAGTCGCCGTTTGCATGAAATGACTCCTCAGCATCGGGCGGGGCGGGGCGGGGTGGGGCGGGGTGGGGCGGGGCGGGGCGGCCGAGGCCAAGGCAAGTGAGGTAATCCGGACACCTACTAGGAGTTCAACAACATGGGACGCCGCTGGGCGGTAAAAGTGTACTGGATGGAAAAATAAAGGGTGCGACTGGCGGGCCAGAGGAGGGGAGGGGAGGGGGGAGGCAAGTACCTAGCGGGGCAAACATTGACATTGAAATACACGCATATCCAGGGGACAGTTGTCCATATCCCAAAATCTCTCCTTCCCGCCCGCACCTCTCTCGCTGTTTCTAGCTCGGAGGTTTGGCAGGGCTGGCGGGGCCCTGTTTGCCCGCGGTGGGGCGGGGCGGGGCGGGGCGGGGCGGGGCGCGCTGCAGGGCCACCGTCAATGTCGATGCGCTCAGGGCAGGAACAACAAAGTTTATTATTATTCTTTGGGGACGTTGGCCGTCATACGCAACTCGTTGATAGCATCCGCCGGGGCCGGGGCCAGCCCGTGGCCCGGCCGGGCTGGTCGGGCCGCGTGGACAAGTTTCCCAGATTATGGCCACTCCCCCCGCTCCTTATCATATAGCAGCATTATGTAAAGTGCCCGCGGGCGGGGGCGGGGCGGGGCAGGGCGGGGCGGGGCGGGGCGGGGTGGGGAGGGGCGGGGCGGGGCGGGGCGGGGTGCGGCGGGGCGGGGCAGTGCCAGAGCGTCGGGGCGAGGCGGGGCGTGTGGTCCCCTGATCCCCTTCCGTATTTCTGCGGTCTCCGAATTGATGTCTGCACGCAGGTACCCACGGTTTTGACACGGAGATCACACATTCATTATTCGCGGTGTCTTTTTGAGGGAAAACTAATTCAGGGCAGAGCGAGAGAGAGAGAGAGAGAGAGAGAGAGAGAGAGAGAGAGAGAGAGAGAGAGAGAGAGAGAGAGAGAGAGAGAGAGAGAGAGAGAGAGAGAGCACCATTTTGCTTCCTCTCCCGTGACGTTTTTTTCTTCTCTTTCTCCCTTTCGAGGTGCCGACATCCCTCTTTTTATGCCCGCCCTGGCCTGATAGCGGCCCGGCCGGCGCGCAGGGCAGGCAGCTCAGGGCGCGGAGAATGTTGACGATCTCGCTCTAATCTGCGTCGCGTGGTGGGCTTGGGCCCCGGGGCGGGGCGGGGCGGGGCGGGGCGGGGCGGGGCGGGGCGGGGCGGGGCGGGGCGGGGCGGGGCGGGGCGGGGCGGGGCGGGGCGGGGCGGGGCGGGGCAGCCTCTAATATGTAGTAAATATAGGATTCGAGCAATGAAGCTGCTCTGCTCCAGGGTGGCAGCGGCTCCAGCTCCAGCCCCGGGGCCGTCTGAGCGCCTCCGCCATTCAACGCAAAGCTTTATTCTCGCGGTGTAAAATAATGTCGAGTTTTCTGCAGGGGTTTCTTTGGCGGCCCTGGCGCCCGCGCCTGTGGGCGGAGCGGGACGGGATCGCGCGCATGTTGTAGAGTAGGGTGGCCACCACATATTTTAATCGCCCAGACAATTAATACCCCCCTGTATACCGAGGGGGGTACAAGACCTCTAGGCCCGAGGGAGGGGGGGGTATTAATCGGCCACACAATTAATACCCCACTGTATACCGAGGGGGGTACAAGACCCCAAGGCGTTTGATACCTGGCGGGGGGGGGGGGGATTAATCGGCCGGACAATTAATACCCTCCCGTATACCAAGGGGGTACAAGACCCCTAGGCGTTTGATACCGCTGGGGTTATTAATCGGCCGGACAATTAATACCCTCCCGTATACCAAGGGGGTACAAGACCCCTAAGCGTTTGATACAGGGGGGGGGGGTATTAATCGAGATACACCTTCCATGTGATTTTCAGAGTTTTACCCGCAGCATAGGAGAGACGCTAGGGGCGATATTGTGAATTTCCGTCGAGTTTTGAACGATTTCTCGAACGCAACTTTTTTCCATTGCTGGATAAAACTCCAAATGATGTTTTTTTCGTCTTCAGGACATCGAGAGACACCTTCCATGTGATTTTCAGAGTTTTACCCATCATAGGAGAGACTCAAACGGAGCATCTCATTTCTCATACGCACTCTGATATGTATGGATCTTTTTCGACCGAGACCCTGTCAATAGTCGGCTGCGCCTAACGCGCGGATTCTCGCTGTAGCGCTTGTGACCCGTAGCGCTTTCCACTTGCGACCCGTAGCGTTACCGAGCTGTAGCGCTTGTGACCCGAAGCGCTTTCCACTTGCGACCCGTAGCGTGAGCGAGTTGTAGCGCTTGTGACCTGTAGCGCTTGTGACCTACGTTCGCCCCACCCCGCCTCGTCCCGCCCCACCCCGCCCCACACGCACGGCACGCACGCTTAACGCTGCCTTGACGCTGCCTTTGTCTCCGGCGGCGCGGCGGCGCAGGTGCACTGGGTCAGTCAGGGGGAAGTGACGCCCCGCCCCACCCCGCCCCGCCCCGCCCCGCCGCGCCCCGCCCTGCCCTGCAGCCGGACTGTAGCGGAGCGCTCCGAGCGCTGGAGCGGTGCCAACTTCCAAAGTTTGCACACTCTAGACTTGCAATGGTCGTCATTTATTCGCTTCAGTCATGCCTCCTCTCCGCTCCTCTCTCGCTCCCGAGGCCCCCGGGGCCCAATAGTCCTCCAGGCCTGTGCGCTCGCCGACTCTCGCTGCGCCGCCCCGCCCCGCCCCGCCCCGCCCCGCCCCGCCCCGCCCCGCCCAGCCCGGCTCGGCTCGGATCGAGCGCTTTCACTGATTTACAAAGGACAATGGCAACAGAAAACCCAAACTGGGCTTGTTTCGATGTCTCCCGCCCCTGCAGCACGCGTCGATCGCAACATACTCGTCTAAGCCCGGCACCCGAACAAAGACAATCATGGTGAACAACATTATTACACTTATCGTAGAACGACCGGAATGTGCCCCCTCGTAGAATATGAGCCCCCGTGCAGAACATGCCCCCAAAATTTGTTCACGCAAGAGCGGCGGCCCGTAGGTTGGCCGGGACCCTGTGGAGCTGAATGCAGAGTGGTAGGCATTAATTGGCTTCGCGGATTGCTTTTTTTAAAAAAAAAATTTTTTTTTTTTAATAACGATTACAGGAACCCTAAGCGCGGCGCGTATACGTTCAGAACAAGTGCGCAAAGCTCAAGGCTACCTCGCCGGCCGGCGTTCCTACTCACTTTCCCGATTCCTGCGCCGCTCTCCGACCCCGGCCCCGGTCCTCGACTACTTGGCGAAAGTTCACAGCAGGAGAGAGAGAGGAGGGGGCGACAGACACAGACAGTCCTTTGAAGACGTACACAAACATTGACTATTGGAGGTCTTCCCCATGCTTACTCGGCGGCAGCGGCAGGGGGGGTCGGTATTGCGGAGAGGACGAGAGCGAGGACGAGGTAGGCGCGGAGCGGAGCGCGCTGCGCCTGCGCTGCACTGCGCCGAGCAGCAGGCTGATTCCGAGGATCGCTCTCGTACTGCTGTCCTTGTCGCACTCATGTAGCGCCGCCATGCCCAGCATAGGGCACCGCCATAGGTGCGACAAGGAAGGAGGAACGAGAGCGATCTTCTGAATCAGCCGGCAGGGGAAGTCTGCAAATAACTGTCGCGCAGCTCCGCGCAGCGCAGCGCCCACCTGGCAAATCACTCCTACACGTCACATCCGCGAGGCCTCTACGTTATCAACAACCTGTTGAGGTAATTACCCCCACAATCAACTCTTCGGGAGGTGACGGCAGGAAAATTTGGGTACCAGGAATTTAACTACTGTTTCCCCCTGCGCTTGGGCTCTCCGGGTCGGGTGGGCCGCCACCTTCACACAAGTACTTGGCGGGTTGGCCTATCCCGTATGTCGCAGGCGCTCTCATTACCTCCGTCCGAGGCTCCGCCTCGGTAACGTCCATTGTGGGGGCGCCATTTTGCAGGAATCTCAGGTATTATATTTAAATATGCAGCTGCTGATTTTTTTTTTAAATCGAAATTTTGAAATTGACATATTTGCGGCGTGTCATCAGATTTCCTACTTAATTTGCCGAGGTGTGGCGTGCAGCATAGTGTTCGGGCGGGGGCGGCAGGGGCAGGGGCGGCAGGGGCAGGGGCGGACGGGGCAGGGGCGGACGAGGCAGGAGCGCCAGGGGCTCAGGGTTCCAACTCGAGCGGAGCGGCACTCCCAGCCCTACGTTTCTTTGACTGGGAACCGTGAAATATTCCGCGGCGCATCGCATCGGCACCGAGGCGCGCCCCGCCCCGCCCCGCCCCACCCCAGTCCTCTTCTCAGGCTCACCGCGAGGAGACGAGTCGCGCAGGTGAATACGAAAGAAAGCGAGGCTGCCGAGTGCCGAGCCCCACCCAGCGGCCCCAGCCCCAGCCCATGCCCGGGCCCAGATCGGGCTCCCAGTGGGGCCCCTACGGCTCTCCGCGGGGCGGGGCGGGGCGGGCGAGGGGGCCTCCACTCCCAAATACCGTGGCCCGACTACTCCCTATTACACCTATTACGCGTAATAGATTTCTATTACGCCTAATACATTTCTATTACGCGACTATTACAAAACTAATACACCTCCATTACCACACGGTAAAAAAAAATGGAATTATACAAGAGAGTTCCTGTAATGTAGTAGAGAAGTAGTATGGTAAAATTACAGACAATGGTAAAATTTCTATACTACTTCTGTAAACTTAGAAGTTCAGTAATTTTACAGAAAAGTGTTTAAAATTTACAGAAAACTGTAATTTTCCCTTTTAAAATTGGTAATTTTACCGAAAGCGGCAATATTACGGCATCTTTACTGGACTATTCCAGATGACATGGAAAATTACATTAGTGTTGTAAACTTCACAACCAGTTCCCATTAAAAATATATTAATTTATCGGAAATTTGTAGGTAATAAACAGTTAACGTAGCCTTAATAAATTTAAATTAAGCCAATTTAAATGATTTAAATAAACTCATATAAAATTTAACTAACTTGTTAATTTAATTTTATTAAATCTAAAGTCATCAAGAAAAATGTGATCGGTCCGTGATTTGAACCACCGACCTTCTAATTACTGGCCTGCTCCCTTACCCACTGCACCACCGTACCTCTTGTGCAGAGGAAGGCCGCATAAGGAAGACTATCTATACGGTATATAGCTTTATACAATATGAAGGCTGTACTGGCGTATGTTTAATCCGTACGAGATATTTTGTTTAAAGCTACCCATAATCGACTCTTACGACGACCTTCAGGTACCAACACACTACTTAAAGTACCGAGTTTTATTTGAACGTTTAACGGGGAAGTGCCCTTAAAGCTGTTAATAAACAGTAAATTTATTGAAATTAACTTCGAATGAAACAGAAATAAATAGTTAATTAAGCCAGAAAAATTTATTAACGATAAATTACCTTTTAACATGATTAAATATAATCCTTAATTTACCATGTTTCTATATCAACACTTATTAAAGATAAATTTAAAGTAATTTGCGTTGTTTATAAACTTTAATTTGTTTATATTAAAGTCTTCCTGTAAATTGAAGACTTATTTAAGAGTAATTTGTTTAAATAAAGTCTTATTTGTTTAAATTTATTCATTTTACGTGGGTTTATTCCCTGTAAAAATCACTCACAACGAAAAGCATAAATTCTCAGGAATTTTCTCATGTTCACCGACCTTCAAAAGTAAGAAGCTATGAAGCTTTTTCTGGTTTTAAAGGTAACGGGATCTTGTACTGTATTTTACCACCCAAAGTATAAACACAAAAATATCCTACCAAAAAGAAAAGTACACTACAAGTTTTCAGTATGGTCGCTGTCGGTGCGTCAGGGTGACTTGATTAGCTTTAATGTCGTCGCGAAGCGGGATGGGTCCCACTCAGGGGTCGGCCGGGTATTTCCCTTCCCGGAATTCCATCGGCCGGCGCTGGAGTGGAGGGTAGCCCGGGAATATTCCGGGTGCCCGCTCCCCCAGGGTCAGGAGTCGACGGCTACCTAGCCTGGCCCCTTACTTGTGCCTCCTCCCCACCCCTACTGTTTCCATACGAAAAGACCAACGACGAATGACTCCAGGAGAAAGCACCGAGTAAATTAGAAAAATTGATGTCCCAGAGACATTGAACCGCATTTTTCAACTTCTGCGTGAATATTACCTTCTATTACAAAACAAATACGTGCTATTACGCAACTATTACAAGATATTACACAACTATTACGTGACTATTACACCTATTACACAGTTATTACGGCTATTACAGAAATATTACGTCTATTACGCCTAATACACAAATATTACGGCTATTACAAAATCTATTACTAGACAAGCGACCCGACTAATACACGAGTGGAGGCCCCCTCGGGGGCGGGGCAGGGCGGGGCGGGGCGCAGTGCAGCCCGGGAAGCCACCCTGTCAGAGAGGCCGCCGCCGCGCCCCGGCCTGTTAGGATGACATCCGCGAGGGAAGCGGAAGGAGCGGACAGGGAAGACCAGAAGAACTGTTGTGGCGGGGGCGGGGCCCGGCGGGGCCACAGCGTGGTGCAGCGGTGCACAACCGCCTCTACTGCCACCTGGTCTGGTGGATACCGGCGCGGCGCGCATCGCTCCGCTTACGGGGATTACGATGATCTATCAGCATACTAAAGCCTGGATTCCACGTCCTGACCGCAGCGCACTGCACCCCGCTCGGTGTCCCGCGCCCCGCCCCGCCCGGCCCCGCCCCGCCCCGCCCCGCCCCGCCCCGCCCCGCCCCGCCCCGCCCCACCGCGCCCCGCCTCACCGCGCCTCCGGACATTGAGATTAATGATGCGCGGCTCGCAAGCGGACAATTAGTAATCGTTGCTGCAACCAACACTTCGTCTTTGTCAGGGTCAATCCTGAATGGCATCATATTGGCTGAGGCTGCGCCACACGGCTGAGCCACGCTGCTGAGCCCATGGCGCTGAACACTGCGGTGAGACTATTTACTGCGGCGGTCTGAACCATGGTGAAACGAGGCTGACGACAGAACTGTTGGTTTGCCTGAAACGAGATCATGACGGCAAAGACTGCAGCTGCGTCCGGGTGCCGTGGGTGTCTGAAGGTCCACCCTGGCTGCCATAAGACAGCATGAAAACCGAATGTGGCCTTAGGCTAGTCTGGCTATAGGCCCGACACCCAAGGCACCCGAAACACTCACGTATCTGGACACTGCTCTAGCCATCGGTGCAGCAGACTACCATGCACTCGAACATTCGAACTGCAATAAGTGCGTCGAAAACGTAAATGCCGATATCGATAGAGGTCTGTAATCTGTAACGGCAATGTGAATGTGAATATAAAGTAAAGTTTCTGGAACTGTCGTCGCCATTTCTTCGCGACATTTATTTTGATACGTTATTTTGCTGTGATTTATAATGTATGACATAATCATCAAATAATAACCAACCATCCTGACATCGGGAGTCACTACTCTATGTATTGCTGTAAGTACATCTTTGCTTGGATAACATAATAGATTTTCCACAGGTTGACATCTTTTGTTATGAGGGCCCCATAGCCTGACATATTTTGTTCTGAAACGTAAACAATGTCAGATCTGTTACGTACATTTTCTCTAATCCCAATTTCGTTGTCACTAGACTATTCACGAATCCAATCTGATGGATAACCTTTCATTTGCGATTTTAAATGTCAAGTAATACGAACATTTTATTGCCTGTCTGAACACTTTAAGGCTAGAACTGTAAGTATCTCTGATATATGATTTATTTCAGATGGATTCTGCCAAGCAGAAAGTGAAGACCGATGCTGAAAGACAATTTGAAGAGGACCTAGAGAGAGCTAGAGCTCTTAGCCTAGAGAGTCTTGCTTTGGAAAAATTCAAGAAGTGCAAACTACAGAGAGAACAAGAAAAGCTGCATGAAAGTCAGAGGTTATTTCGTCACAATGTTACTGTATCATCAAGGCGTTCAGAAGTCCATGAGAGAAAATTGTCTGCTCCTCAAACCTCCAATTACAACACGGTTCATGATCGTCTTGAGTTGAAATCTAGACCAAGACCTGGCTCTTTCAATTCTGGTGAGCTACTAATATTTTTGTTACAAAGTATAAATATTGTTTCCATCTTTTAAAATTTTAAAATTTTCTTCCAAACCTGTTTCAGGAGCAACTAAAATTACTCCTATTCTAGCACCACCCCCTACTACAAGGCGTGTATCAGTAACTACTACTGAGAGTGCAAAGGATCTAATTTCCTTTACCAGCCCAGAATGTAATGAACAGTCCTTGTATTCAGATTTAGATGAGCTCTGTGGACCCCTTTCAAGACAAATGTATGTTTATTTTTATGAGATCATTCCATAATTTTTTTTTCTAAACCATGGTCAATGGCACACTTTCAATAACAAAACAATTATTTTCTCTCTTTATTGGATATATTCTTATATCTATCTACATGTTATTCATGTCTACATTTCATCTCTTTTTATTTTGGATTGTGAGAATTTAACTACTTGTTTCTACTCTCTGCAGCAGTAAAGATGATTCCCTATCCAATGACTCTAAAGAGATATTTTCATCTTCAACCCCACGATTAAGTCGTAGCAATAGCAGTGTTAGCAGCTTTGGGTATGTACATGTGTTTCCCTTTAAAACTTTTTTCTTATGTAATGAGTAAAAACCCTCATCAATTGTTTTCTTGCAGGACCCAAAGACAGTTAAGCCATGAAAACTCGCCTATTACCATCCCTACTATATCTCACTCTCAAAGTGACAGTTTGGCCATGAGAGGTGTTCAGTTTCAGGGATTTAATCATCTGAATATCTCAAACATGTCTAATGTATCAAACGTATCGAACTTTGCCAATACTTCATCCATTCTTTTTTCTTCAAGTCCATTATCGTCATCTGCACCTTTTTTGGGATCAGCTTTGCAGCCTTACAGCCCTATACAAAAAATAATGGATCCTTTGAAAGGAAACAGCTCACTGACACCCTATGGTGGAATGTCAGTTGTACCAATGCCAAATGTGCCCCAATCTCTTCCTTTCCGCTCCTATCAAGTGAAGACTGATGGCGTATCTGATGCTCGTGCTAATTCAACAAGCTTATGCAGTCACCCACCAACTCCACTTCCTGCTATTACTCAAAGTGGCGAGCCTTCTTTTCCTGGAGGACTAGAAGTTCTAAAGGTTGTGGAGAAAAAGGACAACAGCAATCTGATAGACTTGTCACTGTTTGATATACCAGATGAGAACAATCAAAGCTTTCCAGGATTCCATAGTTCTGCCAGTGGCACTACTGTACGTACCAGTGTATTAGAAGCATTTGATCCACTTCTTACTTCCCAAGGTGCTGCTCGTCCAGACACAATTCAAGAACAGAGCGAAAAAGATGAAACAACTTCTCAGTGCTCCGGCAGCTTATATGATCCGTATGACCCATTTGACTTTATGTATGCCCCCTCGGAAGGATCACAGTCAGACCCTGTCTATGCAGCTGTGGTTAAAAAGAAAGAGAACTCAGAATCTGCCTCAGCCTCTCCTAGTAAATTAGGCCCACCGCCTCTACCTCCACGAAATTATGCTGCGAAAAAGGCTGAAGAAAAGAAACAAAACAGACATAAAAGTTTTCTTCATGAAGATATTTCTGAAACAACGTGCAACACATCATATATCAACAGTGACTTGCGAGCATTCCATACCATGGTGCTCTCACTTCGAGCTGAGCACTCACATGACGACTTATATACGAATACAGGTCTTGTCACAAGCTCAACTATAGAAAGTCATTACTCAGAGGGCACAAGCATAAAGCTTGTTGTGCATTCTGTAAATGGGAAAAATACCCAACCTGTTATATTCACATGTGATGTGGATTCAACTGTTGAAATTGTCATAATGCATGTCATGTGTGCATTAGAAGGTGACATTTCAGGCGATGCCAGTGATTATGTTCTACGAGTATGGGGCTTGGCAGAATACCTCACTCCAAATACCGCTCTGTCTGATTATGAATATGTGCACAATTGTATTAAGCTAGATGAGGATGTTACACTTGCCATAATGCACATAGATGAAGTTAGCCATCCTCTGGCTCGCACACTTCAAGATGACAATAGGGATAAATCTCTCACTCTTGAAAATTTACTACCAAATGAACCAGTTACTCCTATTTCATATGAATCACTCCTAATATTACTGGAAACCTTAGAACGTGAAATGAATAGATTATCAGAACAGTTAAAAGGAAATGGTAGTGTTCAAGAGAGGGGTGTTGTCCAAGCTGTGAAAGCTGTATGTGCTCTTCTTGGAAATGTAGAAACATCTGAAATAACAGAAGCTGTTGAAGGTTTAATCAACACATGTAAAAGCCGAACTCTACCACATGCTACCACCCCTGTACAATCAGTGAGTTACCCACAGATATGTATCCTTTTTTGACCTGCCACTTTTCATCCATGTGTTCAATTTCTGTTTTCTATTTTTTAAGGATGCTGAGAACCAATATCGAACAGAGATTGGAGGAGATGATGGATATTATTCAGTTGTTACATTGCGGCGTAAGTCAGATAATCCTTCTGAAAACAACAGTGAGAGACATTTCTCTAGCCAGTGTGACAAAATTCGCGACGCTGTCCAGCATTTGATTGAAACATACTGTCAAGCCTTCAGAGTTAATTTTCAACTTGTTTCACAGCCCATTACAACAACTGGTAAGTATATAATATTAGTTTTCTACTCTGCTCAATTTTAAATAAATCTCTTTTATTCTCTCTCTCTCTTTCCCCCTCATTCTCTACAACTTGGTGTCTTTTGTTTTCCTACCAGATACTCGATGTTTATCAACAGTCAATGACTGTGTGCTTGTTCACATTGATGGACTTCACCGTCTTCAAAGTTCTTGGGACCATGATGAGTATCTCATTGCTGGTCAGGTTTATCATGGCACTAGACCTATTGGTCATACTGTTCTGTCTCGTTCTCTCGCTGTTCAGAACAGTTATTATAAACGCGTTCTCTTTGATTCTTGGTAGGTTTACTGTTGTGAAGTTGAGTCAACTGCTTCAAAACAATAACATTTTAAAATATATATATGTATATATTTTAAATCTAAAATGTTAAATTATTTGTTATTATTTCTAGGCTCAATTTTGATTCTTTAAGTGTGAATATGTTGCCCAGAGAAGCTCGATTAGTTTTGGTTCTGTATGGTCGGTCCATCACAAAGTCTAGTGACAATGATCATGATGGTAATGATGGATCACAGCAGATGAGTGAAGTAGAGTTGGGTTGGGCTTCATTACAGTTTTTCAACTATGATGGGTAAAATTTTTAAAAATTCATTTAAATAAAATACTGTTTGATTCTATAAATCCAAATACTATGTAAACTTAATTATTTTCTGATTTCAGGGTGTTAACCCAAGGCAACTTTCTTTTATCGCTGTGGCCAGCTGCAGCTGATAAACGTTTAGGCCCTTCTCCCCTTCCTGGTTCCCACCCTCATAGTGATGTTCATCCTGTACTTGGTTAGTTCAATACAGTTTCTGTATTTTTGCTTGATTTGCATTATCACTGTATACAGTTGTAGTTTTCAAATCTCCCAATAATCAATCAGTATTCATTTTTATCTTGTTTTTAGGCGTAGAACTGCCTGATTATGGAGGTACTGTTATTTTCCCAAGTGAGAGCCTTAATGAAACCGTAGTTACGGCTCCAACTTATGACTTTGAAAGTCTTGACCATAACACCCAACAACAGCTACTTGACATTATTGATCAAGACACCTTTACGAGGTCAGTTCATGATTTTAAACTGATAGTGTTTATTGACTTTGTCTGTCCTTTTCTAATATAAGATTTTTATTGTATATCTGTATCTCTAATGCTTCTGCATTCCTCGTGTTTCAGGCCCCTCCCAGAGGACCGTGAAGTATTGTGGGAAAAGCGCCATTACCTTCATCATAAACCAGAAGCTCTAGCCAAAGTAATTTTGGCTGCACATGACTGGGACCACTCATCCTCCTCTCAAATGCATGCCCTTATACGTTCATGGACTCCTATGGAACCAGTACAAGCATTACAGCTTCTCCTTCCATGGTCAGTTCTCAAAATTACTACAAAAATCCTATCAATTTTTATGTATTAAATATTCATCTCTTCACCCTTTAATTTTTGGAACAGCTATCCTGATGGTGAAGTTAGAAGAATGGCAGTGTCATGGATTCAAGGAATGGGACGTGATGAAATAATTGACTACTTGCCACAGCTTGTACAGGCTTTAAAGCATGAAACTTATGACTCTTCTCCTCTGGCTGCTTTCCTTCTAAGGAGAGCCCTATGTTCGCCACGTGTAGCACACCATTTGTACTGGTTATTGACCCAAAGTTTACCAGGACAATGTCCACAGGTTTGTATTTGGGAAGACTGTACCTCATATTTTCATCATCAGTTTTAAATAAAACTTTTGTAATTTGCATTTTTTGTGTTAACAGAACTCTTCTGAAGCAACTGGGACTGATGATGTTAGTGTTTGTGAAGCTCGATATCACAGACGGTTTCAGCTCATGTTAAGAGCTCTACTTTCCATATCAGGGGAGGCACTCCGTCAGAGATTTCTCTCACAGCAAATGCTAGTTAAGGTAAATTATAATTTTTAGTGTTTGATATCTTTCTTCTAAAATTTAATATTTTATGGCTCTATGTCTTTATATTTCTAGGGTCTTCTAGATGTGGCACAATCAGTGAAAACTACCAAGGAATCCTTGCGACTTCAAACCCTTGCCCGTGATCTTGAGTGGGTGCATAGATCCTTGTGTGAGGCCTCTTCTCCAACATGCTTACCATTAAGTCCAGCTTTGGAAGTCTCAGGCATACAAGTCAGGACATCATCTTACTTCCCTTCTAACACACTTCCTCTGAAAATAAATTTTATTGGTTCAAGCTCAGAAATCATCCCAGCCATTTTCAAGGTAAATACAGCTTTCGTACTATTTAATATAGAACGCAGTAAATTTTTCTTGTACTGGATGAAATTTTCTTGTCATACAGGTTGGTGATGACCTACAACAAGACATGTTAACCATTCAAATGATTCGTATTATGGATAAGTTGTGGCTCAAGGAAGGCCTGGATTTAAAGATGGTAACCTTTACCTGTGTCCCTACTGGGCATATGAGAGGAATGATTGAGATGGTTCAACAAGCAGAAACTCTAAGAAAAATTCAAGTTGAACTTGGTCTCACTGGCTCATTTAAAGACAGACCAATTGCAGAGTGGTTGGCAAAACACAATCCTTCAGCTCTTGAATATGAGCGGGCGGTCAGTAACTTCACAGGTAAATTAAGTATTTGCTTTATTTAGAAAAAAATATAAATATACACTACATGTCAAATAAATGCAAAGCTTACTGTTACACTTTCCTTTTTTCTTAATAGCTTCATGTGCTGGATACAGTGTTGCCACGTATATTCTGGGCATATGTGACAGACATAATGATAACATAATGTTAAAGACCTCAGGACACCTCTTTCACATTGACTTTGGCAAATTCTTAGGAGATGCTCAAATGTTTGGCAATTTTAAGCGGTAACTAACAGTTTTAATTAATTATTTTCATTTTTTAGAAATAAGTGTTGTTCTAACACAGTTTTCTCCTTCTTTTAGGGATCGTACTCCTTTTGTTCTCACCTCGGATATGGCCTATGTCATTAATGGTGGAGATAAGCCCTCAGCAAAGTTCCATAACTTTGTTGATTTGTGTTGTCAAGCATTTAACATTGTGCGAAAACATGGGAATCTTATTTTAAACATGTTTGGTCTTGTAAGTCAATCATCAAACAAAATTGTGGTTTTATAAACAATGAAAAAACAATTACATCTACTGTTCTGTTGGTTTAATTGCTATTGTCTCTGTAGATGGCTTCATCAGGCATACCTGGAGTGACCATGGATGCTGTTCAATATGTTCAACGTGCTCTCCTCCCTGATCTGACCAACCCTGAAGCTGCTGCCTATTTTGCTCGTATGATACAGAGCTCATTGAAAAGTTGGTTTACTCAATTCAACTTCTTTCTTCACAATCTTGCCCAGCTAAGATTTACTGGAGACCATAATGATGGAGAACTCCTTAGTTTTATACCCAAAACCTACACGTTAGTATATCCTTGTTTCATAAAATCATCCAATCCTTCATTTTTGAAATTTTTATTTCAATATTTAATTGGTTCTACAGAATGCAACAGGAAGGTCGTCTTAAAAGTGTTGCAGTGTATGGGTGTCAGAAACGCTATGATCCAGAAAAATACTATCTATATATTCTTCGTGTTGAGAGAGCAAACCAACCTGATCCAACATTTCTCTTCCGATCATACAAGGAATTTTGTGAATTACAGCAGAAGCTATGCATCCATTTTCCTTTAGCAAAATGTCACAGGTAAGATAAAATGTTTTCTTGATGAAATAAGTCAAATTGGCTCCTAATTGTTTCAATCTTTATTAAAAAGCAATCTTTCTCTGAGAGGAAAAAGAGTAGCACCACAGTAGAAATGCTCTTGTAGTTGTGCTGTATTTTTGTATAAAATTAGTTTCAAAAGAGTCACTTTTGACATTATTAAAACCATAATGCCTCACTTTCTTTTGTGGTATTTTTCAAATCATTTTCAGATTTAGTTTCTTTTGTATTCATATTAGATGAGCTAGAGGAACTTTCTTCCACATCTTCGATTTCTTGTTGTTCAGGTGGTGGTAGTGATGTCACTGATGAAAGTCGGGTTGTAATTGAGCGCACTGGTGGAACAGGTGGTATTGATTGTGCCTGTCGAGATTGTGGTCTTGGTAGTGTTGACGACGTTTGTTGTATCCCACGACTTTCTTCATTCGGCAAAGCCAGCTGCCTATAGTTTCCATAGGCCCATGATTTGGGCCTCTCCTTCTCTTTGATTTCATATTTTCGAAGCCGAAATCTGTACCAAATAGATCTTGGAGGCCTGCAAAAGCAGTTAAAATTTAACCTTTTTGTCTCACTTATATCAATTAAAAACTGAAACTGATAGTTGAATTTACCTGTCTGAAAGTTCCATTTTACCAGGAGCCTTCGAGATTAAATTTGCATTGTTTAGTAAGACACTAGTTTTCTTCTTAGCAGTCTCTGTAATTAGAATGTTGTTGTAGGCACTCCCATACTTCCCATCTTATCTTTAGAGAAAGAGATCAATTAAGACTTGAACCTTTCACATATACCTTACTGAAATATTCTGCTATTACTGTAACAGAAATGAGAAACACCTTTGCTGAAGCTTCTTCCTTTCTTTTGCTGCAATTGTCACTTCACTCTAGTCTGCACGCCCTGCATTCAGAAGTCTGTGCTCATCCAAAGCCTTATCAGTCTCTTGTCAGATAGGCAGGCCATTATAGTTGAAGTCAGTGTTATCTAAGGACATTCCCCAGTAAGAAGAAAAATCAAGAGTGAATCATAATTCCTGTTGTCTGTTTTGGGTGTTTATGGCAACCCTATTTTAAAAACATTACTTTTTTACGTGTTAAATTTGTGGGGTAGTCTTATATTTCACATGGAATGTGTAATAAAATCTCCTGTTCTTTTTGTACTTTTTAAGCCTTACTAGTGGACTGCATATGGGAAGATCCAATATTAAGCAAGTTGCAGACAAGAGACGCCTTGATATTGAGAAGTTTCTTGTATCACTTTTTCGTATGGCTGATGAAATATCTCACTCAGATTTGGTTTACACATTTTTCCACCCTCTTCTGAGAGATCAAGAAGAAGTCAGTGTGGCGAACATCCATACATCAAAATATAAAGGTGAATTTATTTCTTTGAAATCATGCTTAAAACATACTATCCACTTTGTCTTAGTCTTACTGAGTCTATTCACCTTCACAGAGAAAAAGGCATCTCGCCCTCAGGGAATAGAAGCCCATCGCCTGAAGGGGCAGTTAAAACTATCTATTCAGTATCAACGAGGAACTTTAATGGTATAGTACTGTTTTCAAGTGTTTTAATAATTTGCCATGCGTCATGTAATTTCTATGGTAAAGCCATCATTTTCTTGTATTTTAATGCAAAGGTTATGGTGCATCATGCCCGGGAACTGCCGTTTTTAGCCGGTAGTCAAGAACCTTCAGCTTATGTAAAAGTTTATCTGCTACCTGATCCTTCTAAGGCAACTAAAAGAAAAACCAAAGTTGTTCGCCGAAATTGTCATCCTACTTTCATGGAAATGGTAAGATTAATGTACATTTTTAATTTACATGTTTTGGTGTCCATACTTTCACTGCTAGCCGTCTTAAATACCATAGAAATCATCTATCATTACAATAAAATGGTTTTTGCTTAGTTATTGGTAATGAATGGTCAATGGTTTTTGTATACTATTAACTCCGATTTTTTGATACCATTTCCAGATTGAATATCGAATGCCGTTAGACGTTGTTTGTAATCGTACTCTGCAAGCAACTGTGTGGAATCATGATACCTTACAAGAAAATGAATTCCTAGGAGGTGTTACACTTCCTTTGGCGTCTTGTGATCTTTCTAAAGAGACGGTAGAATGGTATTCCCTTGGTAATGTTTGCAGATAATAGTTTTGAATGTCCAAAAGAGCACAATTTTTGTGAATTATAAATAATATTTGTTTTGTGCTCTGTGATAAAGATTTTAGCAATTCTAATTTTTGTAAATAATTTTCCTTGGTATACATAAATTATAGTCAAAATGCATTTTGAACATGAATCTTTGATGACACTAATAATTTAATAATCAATGAACTTTGATGTATTATTTTGTGAGATCAAATTTATGGTTGACAGATCTATATTGGTCTGGATAAATGTTAACAAGTTATAAATGATACATGTGATTCAAATGTCAAATTCAATCTTTGAGCTTATAAGTTTTTAAGGTAGCATCTAAGTGTTAAAGGCTAAGCTTGTGGTGATAAAGATTCATCTCCCATGAACTACTCACTCTTTTCTATTTTATTTGCCTTCAGTATGATTGTTTGATTGTTATCCTGCTTATAGAGAAAACAGTGCATGTCCTGATTTATGCACTGTATATTTTTATTACAAATAAGTATATTAAAATGTTAATTGTTTTTTAATGAATTTTGATAGCCATTAATTACTACATGAAATAACATGGTAGTGAATTTTTCCAATAGATTGCTCTTAGCACAAGTTTTCATGTCTGCTCTTAGCACAATTGTGGTATTCCTGACTGAACAAACACTTTTGCTGTGATGAAAATTTTATTTTTGTAATTGCAAATGAAATGGTTGTTTGCTCTCTCCTTGTTTTGAAAGACATAGGAAAAGCTTTTCTATTGAACAGTCTGATCACTTGTTAAGTGTTATATCTGATCTAGATACAGGGAACAACTTTTGTGATTGAAAAGATTACCTTACTTTTGCTCTAATGTCATTTATATAATTTTCTTCTATTTGATGAACTTATGTAAATGTGGATGTCTGCTTGCCTATTCAACCATCAACCACTAGAGGGAAATGAATTTAACTTTACTATCAAATGTTGTCGTCTAGGGTTTATATATCTTAAGTTTTTGGCAGCTTTACCAATGAAGGGTTTTGGCCTCTTCCTGAAATATTTTCAGTGAAGTGGTTTGTATTTGTATGGTAATGAGGTCCCTACTTTGTGTGTTCACCTCAATTATGTGTTTGTAAACTTTGTATTCTACGCTAGTAGAAGAAATACTCATTTTCTTTTTGTATGCAGTTAAAGTTTTCTGTATTGTTGTGTATTTCTTGTAATCATATTCATGTAGTACTGTTGTAATTTTTGCTGGTTTTCATTTTGTGCAGAAAGAAGATTTCTATTAAGTGTGCTACCCTTAACTCTAAAACTGTTATAATAATATATTTGTAATTATTGTTTTATGTTATAGTCTGTTTATGATTGACCAACTCTTTAAGTTTAAGGTCAAAATGTGATTTTACATGTAGTCAGTATGACCATAAGATATTGTTGGAAAGATGAAATGTCCCAGGGAATCCTATGAAAACTGTGGTATCTTTGTTAACACTGCCATTTTAATTATGAGTCATTCCTTTTAAAATAATTTATAATTATGGCTTTGCACTTGAATGGTTAAGTTGTAAATGGTCCTCTGTAACTTTTGATTTGAATATCTTCATGTTACAAAGATATTGCATGTAATAACATTAATTACAGGCTAAAATGAGTTCTTCTTAAAAATTAATTGCAAAGTAGAACATTCCAAATACTGCTCACTCATAGAAACAAACCTCTTATTCTTAATCACTTATTCACCTACTGACTAAATAGTTCAATACCAGCTTAATCATGTGTGCAACAAGCTTATCAGTATTTGTTGGGACGAAATAAACCAAAACTGAAACCAAAAATGTAATTTGTATTGTAAGTGGGGTGGTCTAGTTGCAAGAAATAACTACAAAATCAGTTTTATAACAAGATTGATTAATTTTTATTACTCTAGTATTTATCTGGATACTAAAGTGTTTTGTGGAGTAGCTTGTGCTGCAGGCGATTCCCTCTTTTAATCTAATGATTATATATACATATATATACGCATATATATTTTTTCTTTGTCCTGACAAATCTTCCATCCTTTCACCTTGACCCCGGCGCGGAGCAGAGCGGATCGGACTGCGAGGGTCACGGGGATCTTCTCGTCTTGCGCCCTCCTGTCCCGCCCCGCCCCGCCCCGCCCCGCCCCGCCCCGCCCCGCCCCGCCCCGCCCCGCCCCGCCCCGCCCCGCCTCTCGTTATCTCGCTTGCCGAACTCGGCGGCTAATGAATCGCTCGTGGTCATGCGAGCTGCGCTACCGGGCCGGGGCTTTGTGGGCTGGTCACTGGTGGTCGCTGGTCACCGCCGCGCCGCGCCGTAACTAAACCCCAGGTCCAGGCGAGTGAGTGCCAACAGAGACCATTGGGCGGGTGGAGGGTGCAATAAGCCTTGGGTAAGGGGTGTCGGGCGGGGCGGGCACGGGCAGTTGGCTCAGGTTTCGAATGTGCGTCACCAGGACACCAGGCTCGCAACCTGCTCGTCAAGTGAACTCTTGTCTCTCTCAAAGACTGCTGCGGCGCGGTTCTCCTCTCCAGGCTCCATTGCCTGTAGCTGTCGCACTTTCGATTTTTTTTTCGGGGGAAAACGGGACCTCTAAACGTTTCGGTCTGAGAAGCAAAACAGTGGCCCCTGGTGTACCTTGCGCGGAGGACGACAGGACAGGAGGCTGTGCACGATTAGGGGGCGGGCATCGACGGGCTTTTGATACCAGAGGCCTGAATTCGTCGCAAGAAGGGAAAA
The DNA here is from genome assembly GCA_033675135.1 of Frankliniella intonsa. Taxonomy (NCBI): domain Eukaryota; kingdom Metazoa; phylum Arthropoda; class Insecta; order Thysanoptera; family Thripidae; genus Frankliniella; species Frankliniella intonsa. Next base: position 2,093,874 of record CM066249.1, on the reverse strand, counting down.
AGAAAAAAAAACGGGGTAAGATAATAACTGAAAACTCTTGACTTAAGTGGAACCGGCGATGAGGGGTCGTTCACCTGGGGGCATCACCTGCCGCCACGCCACGCCACGCCACGCCACTCCTCGTCCTCTGTGATGGCTCCGAACAACGGCAGGGCGCTGGGCTGCGCTGCGGCACGACACGGAAGTCAAGAGCAGGGGGAGGGGTAGGGTAGGGGGCCCTTAATGACCAACAAAAGAGACCTTTGGCCGGAAGAGACCGCGGGGCGGGGCGGGGCGCGGAGGGGAGGGCGGGGCAGGGGCCACCAGTAAAGCCCCCAATAAAGTCGAACTCGGTACAATGAGCGGCCCAAAGTGGTCCTTCTGGAGCCACTTTTAATGGGGTGAATGGCAACAAGGCGGAGCGTCATCCCGGCCCGACCCGGAGAGCGACCCTAGGACTCCACCTGTGCGCTGCTGCACGGCTACACAAATGGGGAGGGGGAGCGCACTCAACTGTTCAGAGGATAAAAAGATTTAAATAAAAAATGTAATTGTGGTCGCGAACCTCACCTCACCTCCCTCGCGCGCTCTCTCCGTCCGCCGCTAGTTATCGTCGGTCTTGAAATCGTTACATTTTCCCGACGCGCGCCCAACCTTGGGGCAGAAAGCCGTCGGGATAGCCAGCAGGGTTGATGAGTAGTCGCAGGTACAAGTCCCCCGTGCCCGAGCCCGTGCCCGAGCCCGTGCCCGAGCACAGCGCGCTGGCGCTGGAGCCTCACCTCACCTCCACTCCACCTCACCTCCTCTCCCTCGCCAACAAGGCTTTGCTGTGCTGACCTAAACTTTTAACTAAACCATGAGTGTGTGTATGAATGCAGGCGCGCGCGGTCGCAGTGCGCGCGCGCGCGCACACACACACACACACACACACACACACACACGTGTGGTGGGTGTGCTGTGCTGCGCTGCTGTGCCTCTCCTCCTCTCCTCGTCTCGCGAACTATGGCCTCAGTTCAAAATGTGCAAATGTGAGTAAACCTTCCGAGATAATGTTTTCTCTGCACCTGCGGCCCGGCCCGGCCCAGCCCGGCCCAGCGGAGCAGGGCAGCGTGGTGCATGGTGTGCAGGAGGGCACTGGAGCGCGGGGGTAGCGGAGGCTGGGCTGGATACCGGCCAGCAAAAAATTGAAAAAAGTTAAGTCGAGCTATGCGAGAGGAGCGGGGCGGGGTGGTGAGAGGATTACACGGCCAAGGACTTGGAACTGTGAGGGGCGGGGCGGGGCGGGGCGGGGCGGGGCGAGGAGACGCTATGCTGCTCCGTTGAAGGTCGAGTATGCTCCTTTAACGGCGGTGCCTAAGGGCGACGCAGCGCAGCGGCGCAGTGACGAGGAGACGTGCCTGTTCCACACCCTCTCCCTCCCCCCCCTCCCTCTCTCTCTTCCTCACTCCCCCCCTCTCTCTCTCTCTCTCTCTCTCTCTCTCTCTCTCTGTCTCTCTCTCTCTCTCTCTCTCTCTCTCTCTCTCTCTCTCTCTCTCTCTCTCTCTCTCTCTCTCTCTCTCTCTCTCTCTCTCCCCTCCCTCTCCCTCCTCTCTCTCTCTGTCGTGGAACGCCTGCGGATACCTCGGTTAGGCCATCCCGCACGACACGCGTGCATGCTGATGCCCGGGCTTGCCTACCTACCGGGCGCCCGGGCCGTACCCTCCCGAAGACCTGACTGTCTGCCGACTGATTCCGAGCAAACGCTCTCGTCCTTGTCGCACCGGTGGCGGTACGTGCCCCCCATGAGTGCGACAAAGACGGGAGGTACGAGGCATACTTTTCACGGGGCGGCATAATTTTCAAGGGGGGAATAATTTTCATGGGGACATGGTTTTCAGAGCGGGGGTTGGTAGGAGAGCGATCCACGGATCCGTCGGTGGCAGTCCGGAGCCGCCAGGTGCAGTTGAGGGCGTGGCCCCAGCCCCAGCCCGCAGGCAGGGCCCGCAGCTGCGTTGTGCTCCCTGGTTCGGACCGCTGAAGCTTTAAATCACTCGCGGGCACACGCGGCACACGTTTTGGGTGTTCATCGGTTCGGCTGCGGTTATTCGGGTTCATTTCCGCGCCCCGCTTGTTCCTTCAATTGCTCGCGACCTGGCCTGGCCCCCGCCCCGGGGACGAGGCTGGAGGATGTGGTCCGTGGCCTCGTGTCCGCCTCGCCTCGCCTTGCGTCGCCGCCGGCCGCCCCGCGGCCTCCACCAAATTCGACTTAGTTCAACCGACGGGAAGTTTCTCGAATAAATTGGATGTCCATCGGCCAACTCTTTTGTTCCTCTTCCTCTCCTCACTTTTCTCGCTGCGCGCTGCGCGTCGCCCCGGGGCGTGTGCTGTGCGCTCTGCCCCGCCCCGCCCCGCCCCGCCCCGCCCCGCCCCGCCCCGCCCCGCCCCGCCCCCCGCCCCGCCCCGCCCCGCCCCGTCCCGTCCCGCCAAGGCCACCCTCCCGGACCCACACTGGCCTCGACAAACTTTTTGCACCCCTTTCGCGGCCAAAAGAAAAGCTCCTCTGAGCTGGAGGAGTGTCGGCGGGCTGTGCGGGGTGAGGTGCGGACATCCGGCGGTGAAGGAACACATTAGGCGGCGAGTTACGAAACGTGTGTTTGCAGCGCGGCGAGGTACGTGCGGCGCAGGGGTGGGGGCGGGGGGTGTGGGGGGGGGGGCGTCGGCTAGAGAAGAATGACGCTGACGGATGGTCCACGTGAGAGCTGCGGTCGGGGGAAAAGAAAAGCAAAGAGGAGGCAGGCGCGGTTACCTCGTTTAGGAGAGGTGATGATGAAGGGATGTTCGTCACTGTCGCCACGGGCGGGGCGGGGCGGGGCGGGGCGGGGCGAGGCGGGGCGGGGCGGGGCAGGGTGGGGCGGAGTGGAACAAGACAGGGGGTGGGGTGCGGGGCGGGACCGGCGCTGCGCTGCTGGCACTGCTTTGAGGCGCACAGGTGACCCATTCTCCTCACAGGGAGGGAGAGGAGCGGCCGTGAAACAATGATGTGCGGGGACCGGGCGGGGTGGGGCGTGGCGTGGCGTGGCGGGGCGGGGCGGGGCGGAGCGTGGCGGAGCGGGGCTGGGCGGGGCGACAGCGCTGTGACAGGACAGGACAGCGTGCGGGGGACAGCACAAGGATGATCGCCTCCAGGACGAACTGCGGGGTTGTGCGCAGCGCCCGGGGATGGCCCTGGACCGGGGCGATCTATACCACCTCAGCGCAGCCCGCGCGGAACATTTAAAGGCGCGATAGGAGCGCCTCTCGGGGTGTGGCAGGGCGGGGGCGGGCCTGAGCCCGGTGAGGGATGGAGAGGCACCCGGAAGTGACAGGTCCGCCCCCCACCCCCCCACCCCCGCCCCCCTCGCTGTCACGAGCTCCTCCTCCTCCTCCCCCTCCGGGCCGGGCCCGAGGCCACAGACAGCACGGTGTAATGGGAGGGGGATGATTATCTACTATCGGGGAAGCAGGTTGAGGGGAAATGAGAGGGGGGTTGGGGTGGGGGCGGGGGCGGGGGCGGGGGCGGGGCGGTTGTACCACCACCAGGGCGTAGCAGGACGTCGTGAGGGACGGCCTCAGTGCTGTGGGGCAGGGCGGAGCGGGGCGGAGCTTGGCCCGGCTCCAAAGAGGATCGTGATCCAATTATGGTGCTCCCTACTGATGTATGCTTCAGGTGAGCGGCCAGGGGCCAGGGCCAGCGTCGTGGGCTGGGGCCGAGCGAGACTCGAGACGGGGCGGGGCGGTCGGGGCGGGGCGGTCGGGGCGGGGCGGTCGAGGCGGGGCGGTCGGGGCGGGGCGGTCGAGGCGGGGCGGTCGGGTGGGGGCCAATCGAGGTGGACGAAACAGACGAAACACTAGCGTCCTCGCCTCGCCTCGCCTCTCCTCTCCTGGCTCGGCGGATTACAACAACCCCCGCGAATCACGCCGGACCCAAGCCGCCCGGCCCGGCCCGGCCCACCCGGCCCGCAGGAGGGGAGGGGAGGGATCACAGAGGGGCTCTGCGCTGCGGACTCCGCGGGCCGGGAACGTGACCGGCACCGGGACGGAGGCTGTCTGCCTGAGAACGCCCGCCGCCGGCGGCCGCAGCGGGGCGGGGCGGGGCGGGCGGGGCTCCATCGGCGTGTGCCGCAGCGCCGCGGAGGCTAGGCGGCGGGGAGGACCTGGGCCGGCCAGGGGTATCGGGTGTGCGTGTCCTGTCGTGTGTGTTTGGGGGCGCGCGGGAGGGGGGGTGGTGGTAAAGGTGGCATCCCTGTGTAGCGGTGAGGTGAGCCGGGAGGGGGGTGGGGGCAGCGTGTGGTGCCCGGGCCGGATGTGATTTCTCTCGTCCCCAACACCTGGTGCTCCGCTCGCCACGCGACGTGTCCGTCCCGTCGTCCGTCAGTGTGTTCATAAATCCGAGCAGCAGGTGACATGGCGCAGGTGGCTCACAATGTCCCCCCTTTTAAAAAATAAATGTTTTTATATCGTGCTGATTTTAATCGTCATAACCACGCGGTTGGAGTTTCGACGATCCCGGTTCCAGTCATTTTTAGGTAAGACAAGACAGGAATATAAGGGATACTTCTGACACCAAAAATGGCAGTTGTTCCTATTTTTTCATCCCTTGAATTACTTGCACAGAAAATCATTCAGGAAGGTTCTCGCAAGTTTTCCTTTTTATCGGATGGCGAGTGTCGTCACTCTAGACCTGTCGAACGTCGGACTTTCGATTTTACCGTGGCTAGATCATGGACACGGTCTTCCTGCTCTCCGAGCTGTGGACAGTCGGACTTGGTTAGACAGCTCAACGCGAAGCGACTGAGCGGGGTGGACACAAACTATCCCGCACAATCCCACTCCTCCACTCCTCCGCCCCGTCGCGTCGCGGTCCGGGCGCGGGCAGGCGGGGCGGGCGGGGCGGGCGGGGCGGGCATTCGGGTTTCTTTTCTTTGGGCTCGGCTCTCGCTAGCAGTGCGGTGTGGTGGTGGTGTTGGTGGTGGTGGTGCAGGCAAACAAAACCTTAGCGCCGTCGTCGACGTCCCTCCCCTCCCCCTCTCCCTTCTGCCACGGGCCACCCCTGGAGCGGAGCCAGAGGAGTGGGCGGGGCGGGGTAAGGTTAAGCTTACGACTGTGAGCTTGACCTTCGCCCTGAACTCGGCGCGGCGTCTCGTGCGTCTCCTCCCACAGGGTGATAGGGCGCACTGATGGGGACGGGGGAGGGGCAGGGGGGGGGGGCGGCACCGCTCTTCAGTGAGCGGAGCGGCCGCCCTTCATGGGAATGAGAATTGAAATCAGGCCTCCGTGATTGACGAGCCGGCCGCGGCCTGCTCGGAACGGGCCGGGGCGGGGCGGGGCAGGACGCTCAACACACGAAACCTGCTTGTAATCTCCCGTTAGGGCCGCCCCCCCCCCCCCCCCGACCTTGACCCCCCCTCCCCCGCCCTTCCCCGCCTGTACTGTCTTGTCCTCCCCAGAACACGTGTACCATTCATCAAACCTCCCTGAGTGCTAAAATAACCTAGAAAAAGTTAACACTTTAAAGCTGAGCCAAAAGTTTCAATTTTTTGAAAAGAGGAAATATTTAATAAGTCTTACTTTTTGCTTTTGTTTTAATGTTCAAGCTTTTCGGGGAAATGTTTTTTAAACATTTCAGGTTTAGCAAGCCCACGAAACATGTTCTTGGTGAGCCCAAAATCAAGTTTCCCGGCTCCGATGTCTTTTGTGCTGTGCGCCGTCTACCGTCGTCTGCTAGAAACTCCGCCGTCTCCCTTTTCCATTTTTATAAGAAATGCCAGTTAAGTATTCATTTATTTATGTCTAATCTTCTTTTCCAAAGTTTCAAAAGCTTTCCTGGCCTTGCAAGACAACGAATCACGTTTTTAATTATTTTAACAGCGATGTGTTTGAAGCCGAATTGCAGCATGCATAAGTTGGCAGTAAATGAAACGGTATTTTGAATCGCTCTCCCCCGTCAGTCAGTTGTCGGCCAGCCGTCCGTGCGCCTGGCCGTGCCGTGTCGTGTCGCGCCGTCTCATTGTCTCGCGCCGTGAACCGAATTCAAAAAGTCTGGTGATAGTGCGAACAGAAAAGTATTTAAGTATAGCTTGCCTCAAACTTAAGTGATCGCGAATCGCGTTTCCGTCGGCCGCGTGTTTCTTGAAACTAAAGACAGGGCAGACTGGTGTTAAGAGTTGTTCTCGGTCCGTTCCGCCCGCGCCCGGCCGGCCCGGCTCGGCCGAGCTCCAGACCAGATCCAAGAATCAAGATGGCGCCGTCCCGTCCCAATTCGCAGCCATCTCCATTGCAGCACGGTGTTACAGGTAGGAGAGCAGTGATTTTTCGATTCCACTTGGAATTAATTGTTTGTACTGTGCACCGTCTACCGTCGTCCGCTACAAACTCCAGTTTCAAAAACTTAGGCGTTTAAAGATACAAATATAGTAATAGTTAAATTTGGCTCAGCCAATCAATCCAACCCCCCTAATCCCATGATGTATGTTTTCCGCTCGCTACGTTCCCCACTCGCGCGCGCACCAATTTGCAAGCTCACTTTAAAAAAAGGAAAAGCCTGTTCTCCGATGTTCTCGTCGGTTTAACCCGTTTGTTTTCCCCCTGGTTAGCCGATGTTGTGCCCTGCAATTGCCGCCACTGCCGCACGCCTCTTTTTTTCCTTTTTCGGGACGGTTGAGCGGACAAACGCGCAGGGGCGCGAGGTGAATCCCGGTGCGGGCGCGATTAGGTGGCAGGGGAGGGGGGGGGGGGGGGGGCTAATGGGAAATCGGGAAGGGGGTCCGTCTCTCCGTGATCTTTGATGCTGCACCAGCGAGCTGCTAGGGGTGGGAAGCAATCAGCCCCCTACCCCCTCCCGCCCCGCCCCTCACCCCTTGCGGCTCGCGGACTGCTTGCTCACGCTGTCGGACCATCAGGAGCCGTACCGCCACCGGCGCAGCGCGGCGGAAGCGACAAATTGACTCGACACGATAGATGGGACACCCCTCCCCCTCACCTCACCTCCCCTCCCCCTTCTCCTCCCCTCCCCCTCCCCTTCCTCTCCCCGCCCCTCGCCGCCACACGCAGCTTCAGCACCAGCCCCGGCGAACAGGGGGGTCGTCGTCGCGTCCGCGTCGACGTGAGGCATCTGCGCACGGCGCCGCGCCGCGCGTCATCGGCTTGGGCGCGTAATCAAAACGGATAGTCGCAGACTGTGTGCGAGCGTGGCGGGGCGTGGCGGGGCGGGGCGGGGTGGGGCGTGCGGGGATGGCCGGCCTCGCGCTGCGTCGGTGCCGCCGCCAGCGATCCGCTTTACTCCCACGCTTCCACGTCCCCACTATCGCCCACTCGCGCCCCCTGCGTCGCGTGCTCGGCAGCGGCAGCGGCAGCGGGGCTGCACACAGCGGAGCGTCGCAGCGCACCGCCGCCCTGGTGACGTCACGGGCCGCGCCGCGCTGACGTCACGAGTATGGGCGATAACGCGGCCCGCCCGCCCCGCCCGCCCCGCCCCGCCACGCCCCGCCCGCCTCCACACCCCCGACCCTGAACCCCCGTGCAGACCAGGCCAGGCGCGCACCCCCGCACCCCTACCCACATCGTCGGGCTGGGCGCTGGGCCGGGGCTGAGTCCCCTGGGCGTCCTCCGGCGCGCCCACGGCCTGCGTACGGGTGGGACGGGGCGGGGCGGGGCGGGGCGGGGTAGGGTGTTCCTCAACTCAACACACAGGAAGCGGCGGCACGCCCTGCAGGTCCTGCAGCCTGACCCCCGCCCCGCCCCACCCGCCGTGAGGACTCATTATCCGCACGTACGTACGCGTCTGAGGCCGTGCCGTGCCGTGCCGTGCCGTGCCGTGCCGTGCCGTGCCGTGCCGTGCCGTGCCGTGCCGTGCCGTGCCGTGCCGTGCCGTGCCGTGCCGTGCCGTGCCGTGCCGTGCCGCGCCGTGCCGTGCCGTGCCGTGCCGTGCCGTGCCGCGCCGTGCCGTGCCGTGCCGTGCCGTGCCGTGCCGTGCCGTGCCGTGCCGTGCCGGGTCCCGTGGCCCCGGGCTACACACACTGTGTAGAATCCCGCCCCGCCCAGAACCAGCACCAGGGCGTTCTATCTCGACGCCTCTCCCCGCTCAGGCCTGCGCTTAGTGGCTCGCTGATGTTCGGCTTTGTTCCTTGCCGCTGCCCCGCCCCGCCCCGCCCCGCCCCGCCCCGCCCCGCGCTCCCGCCCCCTTCTATTCCCAGCCCGTTGATTAGGGCGCTGGCGCTGCAGGGCAGGGCAGGGCGGAGGGCTCTTGCAAAGAGTTGAGTGGCGTGAAGTCTCAAGTTCTTCCTCGCCGTCCCGTCGGGTTGGACAGCAAATCCTGGGCCTCCCGTCTCGGCCCAGGACCTGCCGCGCCTGGGTGTCGGGGGAGGAGAGGGGAGGAGAGGGGAGGGGCTCGAACGGCACGGCAGGGTGCTGTTTGCCGCCAACTTTACGTGTCTCGCGCCGCCACCACGCCACTCCACTCCGCCCCGCTCCGCCCCGCCTCGTGCGGCCCCGCCCCGCCCCGCCTCGTGCGGCCCCGCCCCGCCCCGCCCCGCCCCGCCCCGCCTCGCTTTGGCCGCTCTCAAAGCCTGGCGGCTCCCTCGGTGGGAATATAAAAGAAATGATGAGTGTCTTCCGTTCCTGAGGGACTGCTTGTGATGAGCGCGCCGCGCTGCGCCGCGCCGCGTCGAGGCGGTGCGCCCGGCCCGGCCCACTCCAGCTCCTCCCTGGCTTTCCTCCTCCCTTGACTTTGTCCGCTCTTATTCATGTCAGTGGAGGATGAAGAGAAATTATTGTTATTATACGGAGAATAAGAAACGAAGGGCCTGTGTGCAAATGTACACTCCTCCCGCCCCGCCGCCCCGCCGCCCCGCCGGCCGGATCATGCTCTGCTTGAGAGTAGAGTCCGGGTAGGACAGTGAGCGGTGCGGTGCGGAGCGGCGGGAGCGGGCCAGAGCGCCTGGGAGGTAGGCAGCCCAACTCGCACGCGCCCGCCCGCGCTGCCTATCCGGAGCTCCGCGGGCGCCCCGCTTGCACCACGCGGGCGCGGTGATGCGGGGGGAGGGGGGGGGGGGCGAGCTCAGCGGGGCCACTCTGCTCCACGTATGAGGCGGAACCGGGCGGGGCGGGGCGGGGCGGGGCGGGGCGGGGCGGGGCGCGGAGCCTGTGTGTCATGACGGCGCCCCCAGCAGAGCCGGCAGGGGTGGCATTCGCTTTTAATGAGCAGCGACGGTTACTTTCATCCGAAGAGTACGGCAAGTTTTGGGAGACTCCGCGGGCTCCACTCAGGCGCCGAGACAGCCGGCCTGAAAGCTGAACCTCGTTTCGGAACGCCCCGCCCCGCCCCGCCCCGCCCCGCCCCGCCGCACCTCCTGCCCCGCCCCTGCCCAGCAGGGCCCCGCCAGCTCCCCGCGTGAGCGGCACACTCAAGCTCCAGCGCCTGGAGTTACACTGTTGTCTGACGCGAGCGGCACCACGTTTATCGCGATACTGGCCTCGACTTATAAATGCGACATTTGAGACGGAACGACTTGTTCTTATTACCCCGCGGTCACCCTAAATCAGGACAGCGCAGCTCGACCCAAGTTGGCGCGAGGCGTAGACGAGGGCGTAGCCCATTCGGTTTTTCTTGGAGGGAGTGAGTAACTCCAACGCACCCCAAAGGCGACCAGCAGCTTACTTCTTCAACCTTATTCGACCTGGGTTTACAAATAATCAATACCAATAATCAGGATTCGTTGAATACATCTCATCCCTCGACTTGTCCTAAGTGGAAAGCCGTAGGCCCGGGACTCTCCCTTCCCCCTCCCGCAGCCTGGATAGGCGGGTAGGGGGCCTCGACCAGGATACCAAGCAAAGACTATTGATTATACTCCACGGCAAAACGAGTTTGACAAAGAAAAACTCGAGTGCGACCAGGGGGGAGCGAGAGATGCGCGGCGAAGAACAAGAAACAATGTATTTAAGTGGTTTAGAAATGGCCCGGGGGAGCCTCGCGTGCAGAGCTTCGCGCTGCAGCCAAAGCCCCCCCCCCCCCCCTCGCCCCCGCCCCCGTCCCCTCCCCTCCACCCGAGGGGGAAACAACTCTAAAATTTTTGTACACCTAGTAATTCAGAAAAATTCTGAGACATTCAAAAAAATTCAGAAAAATTCAAAAAAATTCAGAAAAATTCAGAAAAATTTCACAAAAATTCTGAAAAATTCACAAAAATTCAGAAAAATTCAAAAAAAAAATCAGAAAAAATAAGAAAAATTTCACAAAAATTCATAAGAATTCACAAAAATTTACAAAAAAATTTGAAGAATTCAAGCAAAAATTCACAAAAACTCAACAAAAATTCACAAAAATTCACAAAAATTCACGACATTTGTACACCACATTTCACAGTTGTTTCCCCCTCCCCTCCACCCCTCGTCTCCCCGCCTCGCTAACGTGGGTCCGATACCTACGTTATTGTGTACACGTAATCTGGATCGGCTTTCAATAAATTTGTGCATTAATTGTGCGGGGCGGGGCGAGGTGGGCGGTGCCGCACCCGGGCCCCAGCGGCCCACCGGACACCGCCCACCTCCCGCACCTGGGCCCCACTCCCACTCCCCCCTCCCCCCCCCCCCCGAAATGCCGGCCGACAGTTAGCCATTCGCGGCCAAATGATTCCCGCTCTTCTCATTGTATCTGAGTAACTGTGAGTGTGTGTGTGTGTGTGTGTGTTTCCCATTTCGATTTTACCATGGGCTGCTCTATTTATTTATTTACTTATTTATCTCGAATCCCAACAGAATGTGTAAGTCCCAACGTCAACCGGAATGTAGTAACTAAAGCATAGATCAGCCGCTACTGGGCGGTAGAGGACCCCTCCTGTACCCGCCCCGCCGCGCCCCGCCGCGCCCCGCCGCGCCCCGCCCCGCGCGCAAGCCCCAACCTCAACCGGAATGTAGTAACTAAAGCATAGATCAGCCGCTACTGGGCGGTAGAGGACCCTCCTGTACCCGCCCGCCCCGCGCGCAAGCCCCAACCTCAACCGGAATGTAATGGCAAAGCATAGATCAGCCGCTACTGGGCGGTAGAGGACCCCTCCTGTACCTGCCCTGCCGCGCCCCGCCGCGCCCCGCCCCGCGCGCAAGCCCCAACCTCAACCGGAATGTAGTAACTAAAGCATAGATCAGCCGCTACTGGGCGGTAGAGGACCCTCTGTACCCGCCCTGCCCCGCGCGCAAGCCCCAACCTCAACCGGAATGTAGTAACTAAAGCATAGATCAGCCGCTACCTGGGCGGTAGAGGACCCCTCCTGTACCCGCCCGCCCCGCGCGCAAGCCCCAACCTCAACCGGAATGTAGTAACTAAAGCATAGATCAGCCGCTACTGGGCGGTAGAGGACCCTCCTGTACCCTGCCCTGCCCCGCGCGCAAGCCCCAACCTCAACCGGAATGTAGTAACTAAAGCATAGATCGAAGCCGCTACTGGGCGGTAGAGGACCCTCCTGTACCCGCGCCCCGCCCCGCGCAAGCCCCAACCTCAACCGGAATGTAGTAACCAAAGCATAGATCAGCCGCTACTGGGCGGTAGAGGACCCCTCTGTACCCGCCCTGCCCTGCGCGCAAGCCCCAACCTCAACCGGAATGTAGTGCAACCAAAGCATAGATCAGCCGCTACTGGGCGGTAGAGGACCCCTCCTGTACCCGCCCTGCCCCGCGCAAGCCCCAACTCAACCGGAATGTAGTAATTCAAAGCATAGATCAGCCGCTACTGGGCGGTAGAGGACCTCCTGTACCGCCCGCCCCGCGCGCAAGCTCCAACCTCAACCGGAATGTAGTAACTAAAGCATAGATCAGCCGCTGCTGGGCGGTAGAGGACCCCTCCTGTACCCGCCCGCCGCGCGCGCAAGCCCCAACCTCAACCGGAATGTAGTAACTAAAGCATAGATCAGCCGCTACTGGGCGGTAGAGGACCCCTCTGTACCCGCCTCCGCCCCGCGCGCAAGCCCCAACCTCAACCGGAATGTAGTAACTAAAGCATAGATCAGCCGCTACTGGGCGGTAGAGGACCCTCCTGTACCCGCCCCTGCCCCGCGCGCAAGCCCCAACCTCAACCGGAATGTAGTAACTAAAGCATAGATCAGCCGCTACTGGGCGGTAGAGACCCCTCCTGTACCCGCCCCCGCCCCGCGCGCAAGCCCCAACCTCAACCGGAATGTAGTAACTTCAAAGCATAGATCAGCCGCTACTGGGCGGTAGAGGACCCCTCCTGTACCCGCCCCGCCCCGCGCGCAAGCCCCAACCTCAACCGGAATGTAGTAACTAAAGCATAGATCAGCCGCTACTGGGCGGTAGAGGACCCCTCCTGTACCCGCCCCGCCCCGCGCGCAAGCCCCAACCTCAACCGGAATGTAGTAACTAAAGCATAGATCAGCCGCTACTGGGCGGTAGAGGACCCCTCCTGTACCCGCCCCGCCCCGCGCGCAAGCCCCAACCTCAACCGGAATGTAGTAACTAAAGCATAGATCAGCCGCTACTGGGCGGTAGAGGACCCCTCCTGTACCCGCCCCGCCGCGCCCCGCCCCGCCGCGCCCCGCCCCGCGCGCAAGCCCCAACCTCAACCGGAATGTAGTAACTAAAGCATAGATCAGCCGCTACTGGGCGGTAGAGGACCCCTCCTGTACCCGCCGCGCCCCGCCCCGCCCCGCGCGCAAGCCCCAACCTCAACCGGAATGTAGTAACTAAAGCATAGATCAGCCGCTACTGGGCGGTAGAGGACCCCTCCTGTACCCGCCCCGCCCCGCGCGCAAGCCCCAACCTCAACCGGAATGTAGTAACTAGCATGATCAGCCGCTACTGGGCGGTAGAGGACCCCTCCTGTACCCGCCCTGCCCCGCGCGCAAGCCCCCAACCTCAACCGGAATGTAGTAACTAAAGCATAGATCAGCCGCTACTGGGCGGTAGAGGACCCCTCCTGTACCGCCGCCTGCGCGCGCAAGCCCCAACCTCAACCGGAATGTAGTAACTAAAGCATAGATCGCCGCTACTGGGCGGTAGAGGACCCCTCCTGTACCCGCCTGCCCCGCGCGCAAGCCCCAACCTCAACCGGAATGTAGTAACTAAAGCATAGATCAGCCGCTACTGGGCGGTAGAGGACCCTCCTGTACCCGCCCGCCCCGCGCGCAAGCCCCAACCTCAACCGGAATGTAGTAACCTAAAGCATAGATCAGCCGCTACTGGGCGGTAGAGGACCCTCCTGTACCCGCCCGCCCCGCGCGCAAGCCCCAACCTCAACCGGAATGTAGTAACTAAAGCATAGATCAGCCGCTACTGGGCGGTAGAGGACCCTCCTGTACCCCCGCTCCGCCCCGCGCGCAAGCCCCAACCTCAACCGGAATGTAGTAACTAAAGCATAGATCGGCCGCTACTGGGCGGTAGAGGACCTCCTGTACCCGCCCTGCCCCGCGCGCAAGCCCCAACCTCAGCCGGAATGTAGTAACTAAAGCATAGATCAGTCAGCTACTGGGCGGTAGAGGACCCTCCTGTACCCGCCCCCGCCCCCGCGCAAGCCCCAACCTCAACCGGAATGTAGTAACTAAAGCATAGATCAGCCGCTACTGGGCGGTAGAGGACCCCTCCTGTACCCGCCCCGCCCCGCGCGCAAGCCCCAACCTCAACCGGAATGTAGTAACTAAAGCATAGATCAGCCGCTACTGGGCGGTAGAGGACCCCTCCTGTACCCGCCCCGCCCCGCGCGCAAGCCCCAACCTCAACCGGAATGTAGTAACTAAAGCATAGATCAGCCGCTACTGGGCGGTAGAGGACCCCTCCTGTACCCGCCCCGCCGCGCCCCGCCCCGCGCGCAAGCCCCAACCTCAACCGGAATGTAGTAACTAAAGCATAGATCAGCCGCTACTGGGCGGTAGAGGACCCCTCCTGTACCCGCCCCGCCGCGCCTCGCCCCGCGCGCAAGCCCCAACCTCAACCGGAATGTAGTAACTAAAGCATAGATCAGCCGCTACTGGGCGTAGAGGACCCCTCCTGTACCCGCCTCCGCCCCGCGCGCAAGCCCCAACCTCAACCGGAATGTAGTAACTAAAGCATAGATCAGCCGCTACTGGGCGGTAGAGGACCCTCCTGTACCCGCCCGCCCCCGCGCGCAAGCCCCAACCTCAACCGGAATGTAGTAACTAAAGCATAGATCAGCCGCTACTGGGCGGTGAGGACCTCCTGTACCCGCCCCGCCCCGCGCGCAAAGCCCCAACCTCAACCGGAATGTAGTAACTAAAGCATAGATCAGCCGCTACTGGGCGGTAGAGGACCCTCCTGTACCCGCCCTGCCCCGCGCGCAAAGCCCCAACCTCAACCGGAATGTAACCAAAGCATAGATCAGCCGCTACTGGGCGGTAGAGGACCCCTCCTGTACCCGCCCCGCCCCGCGCGGCAAGCCCCAACCTCAACCGGAATGTAGTAACTAAAGCATAGATCAGCCGCTACTGGGCGGTGAGGACCCTCCTGTACCCGCCCCCGCCCGCGCGCAAGCCCCAACCTCAACCGGAATGTAGTAACTAAAGCATAGATCAGCCGCTACTGGGCGGTAGAGGACCCTCCTGTACCCGCCCTGCCCCGCGCGCAAGCCCCAACCTCAACCGGAATGTAGTAACTAAAGCATAGATCAGCCGCTACTGGGCGGTAGAGGACCCCTCCTGTACCCGCCCTGCCCCGCGCGCAAGCCCCAACCTCAACCGGAATGTAGTGAACTAAAGCATAGATCAGCCGCTACTGGGCGGTAGAGGACCCTCCTGTACCCGCCCCCGCCCGCGCAAGCCCCAACCTCAACCGGAATGTAGTAACTAAAGCATAGATCAGCCGCTACTGGGCGGTAGAGGACCCTCCTGTACCCGCCCCGCCCCGCGCGCAAGCCCCAACCTCAACCGGAATGTAGTAACTAAAGCATAGATCAGCCGCTACTGGGCGGTAGAGGACCCTCCTGTACCCGCCCTGCCCCGCGCGCAAGCCCCAACCTCAACCGGAATGTAGTAACTAAAGCATAGATCAGCCGCTACTGGGCGGTAGAGGACCCTCCTGTACCCGCCCGCCCCGCGCGCAAGCCCCAACCTCAACCGGAATGTAGTAGCAACTAAAGCATAGATCAGCCGCTACTGGGCGGTAGAGGACCCTCCTGTACCCGCCCCGCCCCGCGCGCAAGCCCCAACCTCAACCGGAATGTAGTAACTAAAGCATAGATCAGCCGCTACTGGGCGGTAGAGGACCCCTCCTGTACCCGCCCCGCCCCGCGCGCAAGCCCCAACCTCAACCGGAATGTAGTAACTAAAGCATAGATCAGCCGCTACTGGGCGGTAGAGGACCCCTCCTGTACCCGCCCCGCCCCGCGCGCAAGCCCCAACCTCAACCGGAATGTAGTAACTAAAAGCATAGATCAGCCGCTACTGGGCGGTAGAGGACCTCCTGTACCCTGCCCGCCCGCGCGCAAGCCCCAACCTCAACCGGAATGTAGTAACTAAAGCATAGATCAAAGCCGCTACTGGGCGGTAGAGGACCCCTCCTGTACCCGCCCCGCCCCGCGCGCAAGCCCCAACCTCAACCGGAATGTAGTAACTAAAGCATAGATCAGCCGCTACTGGGCGGTAGAGGACCCTCCTGTACCCGCCCGCCCGCGCGCAAGCCCCAACCTCAACCGGAATGTAGTAACTAAAGCATAGATCAGCCGCTACTGGGCGGTAGAGGACCCTCCTGTACCCGCTCCTGCCCCGCGCCCGCGCGCAAGCCCCAACCTCAACCGGAATGTAGTAACTAAAGCATAGATCAGCCGCTACTGGGCGGTAGAGGACCTCCTGTACTGCCCCCCCGCCGCGCCTCGCCCCGCGCGCAAGCCCCAACCTCAACCGGAATGTAGTAACCAAAGCATAGATCAGCCGCTACTGGGCGGTAGAGGACCCCTCCTTGTACCGCCCCGCGCGCCCGCCCCGCGCGCAAGCCCCAACCTCAACCGGAATGTAGTAACTAAAGCATAGATCAGCCGCGCTACTGGGCGGTAGAGGACCCCTCCTGTACCCGCCCCGCCCCGCGCAAGCCCCAACCTCAACCGGAATGTGTAACTAAAGCATAGATCAGCCGCTACTGGGCGGTAGAGGACCCTCCTGTACCTGCCCCGCCCCGCGCGCAAGCCCCAACCTCAACCGGAATGTAGTAACTAAAAGCATAGATCAGCCGCTACTGGGCGGTAGAGGACCTCCTGTACCCGCTCCCGCCCCGCGCGCAAGCCCCAACCTCAACCGGAATGTAGTAACCAAAGCATAGATCAGCCGCTACTGGGCGGTAGAGGACCCTCCTGTACCCGCCCGCCCGCGCGCAAGCCCCAACCTCAACCGGAATAGTAACTAAGCATAGATCAGCCGCTACTGGGCGGTGAGGACCCTCCTGTACCCGCCCGCCCGCGCGCAAGCCCCAACCTCAACCGGAATGTGGTAACTAAAGCATAGATCAGCCGCTACTGGGCGGTAGAGGACCTCCTGTACCCGCCCCGCCCCGCGCGCAAGCCCCAACGTCAACCGGAATGTAGTAACTAAAGCATAGATCAGCCGCTACTGGGCGGTAGAGGACCCCTCCTGTACCCGCCCCGCCCCGCCCCGCCCCGCCCCGCCGCGCCCCGCGCGCAAGCCCCGCCACAGCAACCTGTCTCACACTCCATTAAAGTAGAGAACTAACTCACTTTATAGCAGCGCGCAACCCTGCCCCGCCCCGCCCTGCCCGGCCCCGCCCCGCCCCGTCCCGCAGCGTGCGAAGGACTAGTTCTTGTTGGATTGTCTTGCCCAACTCCCTCTGCATTAGGAGCACGCGCGAGTGTGTGTTTGTGTGTGTGTGTGTGTGTGTGTGAGAGAGAGAGAGAGAGAGAGAGAGAGAGAGAGAGAGAGAGAGAGAGCGCAAGGGGCTGTTTGTGTGAGCGTGTGAGTGATTGTCGGCGACCCGTACAAAGGCGCGGGGTGCGGGGCGCGCGGCGCGGCGCGGGGCAGCGACAGACGCACGGTTCTGTCAACGACAAACGAGTCTGTGAAGATCTCGCCGTACAGTATTTCGCCTGCCTCAGTCGGGCTGGGCTGCACTCTCTGTGCTCATGCCCAGCCGCACCTCACCGGCGGCGAGGCGGCGCGACGCCTGGCGTCGGCCCGGCCGGCGCCTCGCAGTTAGTTACAACCGTTGTTACAGTTACACCTCACCCCGCCCCGCCCCGCCCCGCCACGCCGCGTACCGCACCGGTAAAGTATGACCACGCACCCTGGCACCTCCAACCACACGCCCGTGTGAGGACCGGCCAGCTGTTGACAACTGGAACGCAACTCTTGACAGCAGTGCTGCCAGCAGAAAAGTTAGACCAAAAACCGCCGAGGCACAACTGCGCGCAGCGGGCAGCATCGGCGCCGACGCCTACCTACTAAACGCGTGCGAACACAGCAAAATATTTTCCAGGAAGTTCCCGGTTAAATGCGGGAAATTTACTTTCCGGATTCCACCGGGAACTTCCCGGAAAATGTTTTGCTGTGTTCGGGGAAATTTTTTGGCTGTGAAGTTATTGCAGGGGGATACACGCGATGCGCCTGTTGAACACGGCCGTGGCGTGCCTAACGTTCTGGCACCACTGTCTGACAGTGGTGCTGCGCTGGTAACCTCGGCGAGAGTACGTATAGTCCAGTCCCCAGCCCCCTTCAACTCCTGCGCGCGCGCGCGGGCGAGGCGAGGCGAGTCACCGCTCCGCTCCACGCCTTTGTTAAGCAGTCACCTGCCGGATGAAGTTGCATTCGGGCCATTTCTTTTGTTTCAAATCCCTCCCCCCATTTCGCATTTCGCCGGCACTTTTCGCTTTGTTGTCCTGGTTCGGTGTCAGCTGGTGTCGGCACGGGCCGCGGGGGCAGGTCAGCAGCTTGTCAACCCAATTTAATTATGACACCTGGCTTTCACCGCTTTCGGTTCGTATAACTCGCCGAGTTTAGGTCATGCCTCATTTGCAGAATGGGTTCATATCTTATCTCCGACGGAAAGTTGCTTTGCCACTTTTGTGTCCGGGGCGTAAGGGCGGCGGCAGGGCGGCGCAGCGTGACAGAAGGGAAGGGGGGGGGGGTCTGAGGTTCAGGTGTGAGGAGGTGCACTTGGTCCGTCCCCTTCCCGCCCCTGAAACCTGTCTGCCTGCCGTAATTAATTAAACAGGTTTATTTCGTGCAAAGTTTTAAGACACAAAAGAAACAAAAGATACTTTTACACGACGCAAGCTCGGCACTGCCCTGCCCGCACCGCGCCAGCCCGAACGAGGGTAGCGTAGGTTTCACAGACCAATAAATCACCTCAGAATGCTCAGAAAACCATGCGACATTTTTCCCGCTCAAATGTGAAATATATGCGAGAGCGTTTTTGAAGTGTACATAATGAGTTGAAAAGGCCGGCTGGGCTGGTCCGACACGACACGGCGCTGTGCGTGTTGCCGCGTGAGGCAGGGGCCAGGCGTGTCGGTGTGCAGCTTGCCAGCAGGCGGGGAGCCAGCGCGGCCGGGCCGGGCGGGGCGTGGCGGGGCGTGGCGGGGCGGGGCGGGGCGGGGGGGCGTGGCGGGGCGGACGGGCGCGCGGCCGGGCCGGGCCGGGCGGAGCGTGGCGGAGCGTGGCGGGGCGTGGCGGAGCGTGGCGGGGCGGGGCGGGGCGGGGCGGGGCGGGGCGTGGCGGGGCGGGGCGGGGCGGGGCGGGGCGGAGCCGGGCGACTCCGAAGAGCCTCACCGTATCTCCATCATCCTTGTCGCACACGTGGTGAGCCGCGCGCGGCGGCCAGCGGGAGCGAGAGAAACAGGACGACAGGAGAGAACCAGCAGGAGCAGCAGGACACTATACTAAACGCTGTGCTCTGCGCGCCGGGCTGGCAGGCGCAGCGAGGGCGGCCGCAGCGCGGCGCAGCGCAGATCAGAGCGCCCAGGCGGCGGCGGCTCGCCTGGCCCGGCCCGGCCCGCCGCCCGCCCGCCGCCCGGCTCAGTCCGCGTCCAACCTCCTCAGCAGTCGCACGGCCCGTCCCGTCCGGCAAGCGGCAAGCGGCGCGGCGCGGAGCGAGGGGGCGCGAGCAGCGCGCGGCGTGGCGCGGCGCGATACTGAGTGGTGTGTGACGGTGTGACGGTGTGACGGCGGTGCTGGGGGCGGGGGCGTTCTTCGACCACCCGGACCGACGCGGCGGGCTGCCGGACAGGACGGCGCAGTGCATGCCGGCGCGGCGTCGCCCGGGGCCTCCGCGCGCCCCTGGGCTTCCCTGTGTCGCCCAGCTGACCGGGCGCGACGGCGCCAGGATACGGTGTCAGCTCAGTGCGGTGGCGGTGTGACAGTGCGTGTGAAGGTGTGACAGTGCGTGTGACGACGATGACGGTGGCGCGTGACGTGACGGCGATCAGTGCAGTGGTGTGACGTGAAGTGTGTGCTACCAGTAGTGTCACATTGTGACGGTGCCAGCGTGACGGCTGCGTCTGCCTGTGACGGTGTTGAGTGCAGTGGTGTGAGGTGCGTGCTGACGGTGTCAGTGTGACGGTGCCAGTGTGTCACGCCACTCCCCGCCACAAGGATTACGTCTCTTCTTTTGCCGCCTCATCGGTTGCAGGCGGTCCGGTCGCCCAGCTGAGCTGTCAAGGTGTAAGTACACGTCACGGGGAGTTGGGTGGAGGGGGAGAGGGCGGGGCGGGGCGGGGCGGGGCGGGGTGCTGAGGGGGAAGTCCCAAGGTATGCGTATGGCTAGCGCAGCACGGCTGCAGATTCAAGTCCTCCCGTTTTGAACAGCTAATAATGTCTTTTTTCCCACTTCGGAAAAAAAAGAAAATAAAGTTGGTTTAAGAACAACTATTATGCAATGTTGCGATTGCAATATAATATTACTATTCTGGGACGTTTCGTTTTTATTTTTTTTGCACGGACTTTTCTGCAATAAGAAAGCTAAGACACGCAGGCGCTGCCCACGTAGGTGTAGAGCTGTGCGAATCGAGAGTGAGTGATCGACGGCGCGAATCAGTCTCACTACCAAATTTCGGCTGTCCGAATCTGAATCGAATTGGCTCACACTCGGACCGGCACGGAAGCTCGCCCGACCCACTCTCCTCACCTCGAATCAGGCTTAAATTCGAGCGACCCGCCGCCAACCCGAGAAAAATTTCCGGTCGAACGAACGAGTCGCGTGCGTTCTTTCGGTCTCGGGTCACCATAGCATAGTCCAAAAATGGCTCGACCGTTGCAGGGTTACGTAGGTGTAATTACAGGATTTTGAGGTCTTGGTATGGGCGGAATCGAATATATGCTCTTACGTCGACCGAGTCAGAATCGAATCGAGAAAAATCCTAATTTTTCTTTGCCTCGTATAAGTTAGCGTAGAAGCCAATTACAGGATTTTGATGGTTCGGGAAAATATATATGCCTTACGTCGACCCCGATGCGATTCGTTGTCGAACCAGCCCGATTCGAAATTTCGAATTATTCGACATCGAATCAGGCAAATTCGAATTCGGTCGAATTCGAATCCGGCCGATTCGATTCGATTCGATTCGATATCGAACAATTCGCACAGCTCTACGTAGGTGCTCTCCGAACGAGCCCGCCCGCAAGTCGGCCGCTCCCCGGAGGAATGACGACTGTCTGCCGGCCGCTTCTCTTTGCAGCTCGTCATGACGTCGCAGTCGCAAACTATCGCCAATGAATGCATTAGGCGCGCCGGGGGCGCCGGGCCGGGGGCCTTATGGCCATGTCTGCCGGGGCGGTGCAATGGGAGGGCTGAGGAGGAAGCGGTGGCGGCGATCTGTTGAACTAGTTCGCCCCTGCCCCGCCCCGCCCCGCCCCGCCCCGCCACGCCCCGCCACGCCCCGCCACGCCCCGCCACGCCCCGCCACGCCCCGCCACGCAAACCTCTCCCTTGCGCTACTTAGCCCGTCTCACCACCCCGCCTGGACGAGGCAAACCAAACACCTCCGGAATCTTGTTTGCTCTAGCGTACTTCGCGGACCCGGACCTCATTTCCGCTTTCCCACTTCGTTTTCCCGCAGAGACCCTTCCGCGTCCTGCCCCGTGACATGCTCTCAGTTTGGTGCCCCCCGCCCCGCCCCGCCCCGCCCCGCCCCGCCCCGCCCCGCCCCGCCCCGCCCCGCCCCGCCCCGCCCCGCCCCGCCCGGGGAGTGGCTCGTGGTGGCCGTGGCGACAGGCGGACAGACCCACTCGGGGGCGAGTGTCTCTGCGCTGTCGTATACGTACCGGGTGTCACGTCACAGGATTGCTAGTCTGCCTAACTCACGGCGCCTCACGGCTGGAGCGGGTTGGCACACCTGCATACTGTGACGTGCTCTCTGAAACACTCGTCCCGTCACAACACTGTTAGGTCGGTGTCGGCAGGTGGTGGCTGATGCCATGCTTGTGGCCTTCCTCCAGGCGGACTGTGCGCCGACTCCTGCCTTCCTTTCAGACGTTTTGCTAAGGATCCTATGCTTCGGTGCTTGAGGTGGGGGGGGGGGGGGGCAGTCGCATTCAGCGCTGCGTGTGCGGCCTAGAAGTGTTACGATATGACATGACGGCAGTGGATGCGGGTGGGCCGGGTGGGGTCCTATGTGGGTGGAGCAGTTTCACCTGAGCCCTGGGCTGGGCCCTCCCCTCCTACGTGCTCACTATCGCTGCTGCGCTGCGCTGCGCACAAGTCGCGGCGGGGCGCGGCGGCGGCAGCGCTTTTGAACGTGACACCGGTGATACTCGCCGTCATAATGCTGCGCGCGTGGTCCCCTGTGGCACCCGCCCGACACCTGCCCGACACCTGCCCGACACCCGCCCGACACCCGCTGGCATTAAGGTATTGACACCGGAGCCGGGAGCCGGATATGTAAGAATAAGACGCAAACGCGATCATGCGAGCGATCATGCAGGGCCAAAAAAGTAAAGCTTGACCGCTGGGAAACCTTATGATCCATAAGGTTCACTGTTAAACCAAATTGTCATGTGACGATAAATAACGCTACGAATATTTCGTCACAAGAGCTGTGATGAAACAGTCGTCACATGACATACATTTCGTCACTTGACATGAATCTTTCGTCACATGACAATGATCTTTTGTCACATGACATAAATCATTCGTCACATGACATGAATCTTTCGTCACACTGTGATGAACCATTTGTCATGTGACGAACCTTTCAAAAGTAAAATTTAGCACTGACTTTGTCGTAATGTGACGATTTAAAAATTTACAGTGTTGTACTCGACCATTGCACTCTAAAAAGCTTACGGTGATTTTCACTTTAAGCTACGGTGAAAATCACCATGAGCTTTTACTAGTGTGATTTCGTCATGGCAGTTCTAATAGTTTGCCGCGAATCCCCGAGGCGATCGGGCACAGTGAGCTCTGTGGGCGTGGCGCGGCGTGGCGCGGCGTGGCGCGGCGTGGCGCGGCGTGGCGCGCTCAGCTGGGCTGAGCTTGGCGGGCCAGGCCCGGCCGGCGAGCTGACCGCCGCGCCTCGCCGCGCCACGCCGCGACAGGTGATCTTAATTTACGAGGTCACCGCGTCTGCGAACCCCGAGAGGAGTGGCCGACGGCACCTCTGCGTCTGAGCTGCGAGAACTTCACTAAACTAATTTTAAAAAAAGAAAAGAAGGGAAAAATAATGATTAAGAAAAGCAGTCGACATCAAATTTTTCGAGCTGCGAGTCTGATTGTAGTTGCACGTTTCCGTGCGAAGACAATGAGGTAGGTACTGGCATATCCCAATTCCTATATCTGAATCGTACTATGGCCATTTTTTTTTGGGGGGGGTGGGGGTGGGGGTGGGGTGGGGGGTGAAAAACGGTGCAAGTCTGCGAACAGACTTTTATCCAGCAATGTATGTGCGGACGACGAACAGCTTTACGTACTAAAACTCGTGCCAGAGCGTCGCGGGGCGGGGCGTCCTCTTGCTGCCCGCCGCGGCGCCGCGCCCCGCCACAAAGCCCTTACCTGGGGACGGGTCGGGCGGGGCCCGGCAGAGAGACTACAGCCCGGGGCGGCGGGGGCGCCGGGCGGGGCGGGGCCGGGCACTTTTTGTTTGTCTCTCTGAAGCGCTCTCGCCCCCCCCCCCCCCCCCCCCTCCCAGCGGCCCGGGAGCAGTTGAGGAGGGACGCGCCTTGTTAGTGTTGACATTCTCATACAGATTTCTCGCGTCCAGACGCGCCGTCATTTTCGTTAAAAATGTACCTATCTATTCTTCTGGGACGGGGACGGGGGGGGGGCGCTCCGCCTCGCGCTCACTCCGCTCGAATTGGCTCATTGCGATCGTGATTGCAACGGACATTCATTATCCCCCACATCTAATGGCGTGGGGCGGGGCGGGGCGGGGCGGGGCGGGGCGGGGCGGCCAATATAGTTAATGCCGCTACGCTCCTACTACTGGCCGCCCGGCAGGGCCGGATCACCCTCGCGCGCTGCCGCCACTATGCTTTTTGAGGACCTAAACAGCTTTTATTTTTATTAACCTCCCCCCACCCCCAACCCCCCAAAAAAAACAAAGGAAGAAAAAATAAAGAATGACGCTGAGGCTGTAATAGTCTGCCATCCTCCTTCCCTCATCGCGCGCCACTCGCAGGAGCAGGAAAAGAGCTCTTTTAATTAAATGGGGTAGAAACGAGGTCATTTCTTGAGGGGGCAGCGCCCGTCCTGACCAGCCCCGCCCCGCCCCGCCCCGCCCCGCCCCGCCCCGCCCGGCGACACGGCCGTACAGCTAGCGCTCGGGGACCTAACGGGGACCGGGGAGGTGATACTGTTATTCTCAGCAGTGCAGATTGGTTTCTTTAGTCGGAGGGCGTCAAGCGCGTCAGGGGTGTGGGAGGAGTGGCGGGGCGGGGCGGGGCGGGGCGGGGCGGGGCGGGGCGGGGCGCCAGTGGCTGCGGGGTGGGCGCTGGCCCCTAGCCAAAAGCAGCGGACCGCTGCCACCAACCGCCACGCCCGCCCCGCCACGCCCCGCCCCGCCCCGCCCCGCCCCGCCCCGCCACGCCCCGCTAGGCCCAGGCCGTCGCGGACGCACCGTTATTGCGTCCTCACGATACTGAGTCCTCGTGTAGGTTGTTGCCGCTAACCGCACTGTAACCGCCCGTAACTCTAGAGAGTATTTGCGCAAACTGCAACATTTTTTTTTACAAGGTAGACGCACGTTAAAACCGTGTGAGGCTGAGCTAAAAGTGCGTCTACCTTGGCCTGCGGCGCGCTGAAGGTGGATGCTAAAACACCGATAATCTACAATTGGTAGTTGTGCATTGGTGGTTGGCAAGCCTGTCCACATCTCTCATTCCACGTCTCACGCCTGGCGCCTCACCTCACTTCCCGTCGGTCTCCCCTTGGCGCATTCTGACAGGGCTGAGCATTTCAAGTTCAAATTAAATTTAAATTTGAATTGAGCTCAGCCAAAAATTTGAATTGAGCTCAGCCAATTATTGAATATTAGAAGCGACATAAACGTCCATTTTGGGCAATTTCGTTTTCACCAACTCAATTTCATTGCAATTTAAAACAAAAAATCCAGGAGGCGATGAAGCAAGCCGGCAAAGTTTTGAAATGTTGTTATCTCGTTTGTCCACAACTTGCTGTGTTAAGGTTCTTGTTTTGTTTCTGCTGGTCTGTAAGCTGCCAAGGGGGACGCAAGCCATTCCACTCTAGTGACTTTAAATTCAGTGAAGAAAAAACCCTCAGAGTCAATTACTTAAAATCTATACGTAAAGCTGATTTTCTCCCATGAAGGGGAAAGGATTTCCCCGCGGTACGGTCAGCCGCTGTGCCCCACGGCTACGGCCTCTATTATTAGGTTTCTGTTGTTCTCCAGCTTTTTCGTAAGGGCCTAACCGACCAGGTCTACGCCTGAGCCCTCTCCTCTCCTCTCCTCTCCTCTCCTCTCCTCTCCTCTCCTCTCCTCTCCTCTCCTCTCCTCTCCTCTCCGCCCGCACTGGAGCACAGTTCGCGGGGCATAAAACGCAGAGCGCGCGGCCGGGCCGGAGCGGGGCAAACTGATCGTTGCAATCTCGACCCGCTACTTTTGCTTTCGCGTTACTTTCGTGTCGCTTTCACCGCTCTGTTCTGTTTCCAGCGACTTTTTTCCCCCATTTCGGAGCTGTCTGAGTTGGCTACACATTGTCACAGGGTGGGACCTCCTGCCACTGCTGCCTTTGCCCCCCCCCCTCTCTCTCTCTCTCTCTCTCTCTCTCTCGCACACACACACACACACACACACTCCAACATACGTAACTTGGCACTGAAAAAAGTGCGGGGCGCGCTGTTCGCTCGGGCCTGTGGTGACACGGATGCCCCCCTGCCCCTCCTCCCCCCAGCACCCCCACCTGTTCCGTAAGCTCCTTCCTCCCCCTCCCCTCGCCCCTGCCCCCAGCTGGCGGCCAGGGCGACACCCCACCCCTACCCCGAACCCCCTTGTCTACACTCACAGCGGTGGGTCCAAGAATTTGACTCAGCAGGCGATGGAGACGGAGGGTGAAGGGGCGGTGTTGACAAACAGTGAGTGAAAGACGTTGCCCCGCCTCGCCGCGCCTCGCCCCGCCTCGCCCCGCCCCGCCTCGCCCCGCCCCGCCTCGCCCCGCCCCGCCTCGCCCCGCCCCGCCTCGCCTCGCCCGGCCCCGCCTCGCCTCGCCCGGCCCCGCCCCGCCCCGCTCCGCCTGCGTGCTGCGGCCCACTGGACCGGGAATCGACGTGCACCTTTGAGGCTTTGAGGTCGGCTGGCGGGACGGGCGGCGTAGTGTGGGTTGCCTAGGTTCTGGGGGCTTGTAGCTCAAATTGCCTACTCTCCAGCTTTCTAGGTGGCTGCCTGGGGTTGACCAGGTGGTGTTCACTGTTATTAAATACCACAATTTAACAACAGTGTGGAATTGTTATTTATAAACACAATAGAAAACTGTTGAAATTTATTGTAAATTGTAGGGTACAACGGGGTATAACGGTTTGTACGGTTCTTGTTGATGGTATTTTTTCCAGTGTTGGTGAGGGGAGGGGAGGCGATCTCCCCCTCCCCCACATACAACGCTTGCGGTGAATTTCACTGTAAGCTACAGTGAACCCTGCAGAACTCACCGTAAGTCACCGTACGTTTTTAACAGTGCAAAACCGTGCCTTCACGCGACGTTTTTCTTTTCCGTGTTCGAGAGGGTTTAAAGCCGTTCAGTTCATTCAATGGAAAAGTCGCTCCCATTGACGACCGAGTATGAATCCGCCCAGAGGAACATGTTTTTTTGCCGTGCATTCACTCTTTTTCCTGCTTAGTTCCGGCATGTCCCTGCGGCGGCACACACGTGCTCTGTCAGGCCCGACGAGCACGTGGAGCCTATCGGGGCGGCGGGGGCGGCGGGGGCGGCGGGGGCGGCGGGGAATGGGGACGCTCCGCTTGAGACGGTTTGACATCTCCAATCGTCTCCGGCCCTCCCCCCGGCGGGCGAGGCGAGGCGGCGTCCCAGGTCAGAAGTGGACTCCCCCACCCCCGCGCCTCGCGCCCCGCACTCCGCGCCCCGCTCCGCGCGCCTCGCGCCCCGTCAGTCAAAGGCACGAACGCCCGTCGAAAATTTTGTTTCCCTTGCGTGTGCCTCCGCGCCGAGCATGTTTATTTCTTGGATGTTTTGTGTGTGAAAATCAGGCTGTTTGTGGCCCGTGGGCTTCCTGGATGGCGCGGCGCCCCGCGCGCTCCCTCAAGGCGGGTGGAGGTCGTAGGAGGAAGAAAGCGCCGTTGGGGGGGGGGGGGGCAGCGCTAGAGGGCAGTGGGGCAGCGCGCCACCCGCGCAACCGAGCGGCCTGCGCCGGGGGCCTGCCTGGAGTGGACGCTCGTAAAATGAAGGACTTGATTAGCCCCAAGGATACGGAAGGGGTGTGGGCGGGTGTGCGGTGCGTACAGGACTGAGAATGGGCGGCGACGGCGGTGGTCTTTAGGGGGGTGGGGCGAGTTTGAGGTGGTGGGCGGGAGTTGGAGGGGCCGTCGTGTCTCTTGAGCCGGTAGTGTGACAGCCCTGTGGGAGGCGTGGAGAGGGCAGGGGAGGGGAGGGGGGCGGTGGAGGCGCCGGAGGAAAACATCTTACCTCCAAGTGCTCATTAACACTCCTCCTTCTGCTTGCCTTCTTTTTTTCTTCTTTCACCACAGAGCATCCAATTTATTGAAGGGTTGCGGGCGCGTCGGCCGTCACGTCGCGCGGCTGCGAGAGGCGGTGGGGGGTGAGGGGGGTGAGGGGGGGTGAGTGGGGAGGGGAGGGGGTCCTATATCCTCCTGCACGTGGCGCAGAGTGTCGCGGCGGTCCTGTTGGTCCCGCGGGGACCAGAGCAATCTATCTATCTAAACCTGCCCGCCCCGCCCCGCCCCGCCCCGCCCCGCCCCGCCCCGCCCCGCCACCTATGATATGATGATGACGACGACTCGAGCGTGTCGCATCCATCATCATCAGCGCCATTATGTTCCCATGGGAGGCATGTAAACGAGGAGGCCGCCCCGCTCCCGTTGTCAGCTCGGTGCCGTAGGTAGGCGCGTGTGTCGGTGTCAGCTCGTAGTCACCTCGTTGTCAGCTCGGTGTCGTAGGTAGGCGCGTGTGTCGGTGTCAGCTCGCTGTCGGCTCGGTGTCAGCTCGGTGCCGTAGGTAGGTGCGTGTGTCGGTGTCCGCTCGGTGTCAGCTCGGTTTTTACAGTGGACGACCTCTAGTAAACCGCCTGAGAGGTAGGCAACTATAGCAACAAAACCCCTGTATGAAGGCAACCCAAGAGGCACTCCCCCTATCTCCCGACCTTCTGGCCAGCGCGCAAGCGGTGAGAGCGTGAGTGTTGTCCCCGCCCCCCTCCCCTCGCGCTGTCCTCCCACACTCTTCCAGCACTATTTCGTTCCCCAAGTTTGTCTCCCGCCCAGCACGTCCCGGTCCCGCCCCGCCCGCCTCCTCTCGTCAGGGACACTGCGGACGGACTCTGCTCCTGTTGGTACCCACCCCATGGAGCAACTTGGTTCCGGCTTCTTTTCCTCTTCGTCACTCGGATTGCTGATAATAATAAAAAGCGCTGACTGGCGGCCCGGCCGGAGGAGGGAGAGCTCTCTCCCTCTGCTGAAGGCTTCTCCTCCTTCAAGCTGTTTGGAAGTGATGACGTCCGGTCCGCTGGAAACAGAGAGTGGCCGTATGACGTCGAGCAGGTATATCGTACTGCACGGCCGTGGCGCCTTACGGGCGAGTGGGGTAGGCACACTGTAATAAATATACCGTCAATAAGAACCGTACAAACCGTCACTGTACTTGAAATTAACAGTAAAATACTGTACATTCAGCTCTTTGCACCCTACAAAGTACAATGAATTTTAACAGTTTTCTGTTGTGTTAACACTGCCAGAAATTTCCACGGTAATTTCTACGGTTTTTCCCGTTAATTTTTTACCAGGTCCGGACCGTTTTTAGTGGGTACGGGACGTCCGTAGTACGTATGACCGTACTGCCTTTAATTTAACTTTTTTCGAAGTTTGAAGAAACTTAACTACGGAATTGGACACGGAAAATACCGTATTTTTAAGATACGGCTGTTCCGTAATCAAACAAAACGGATTTTACCGTAGTATCTGTGGAATGGGGTACGGAATTTTTAACAGTGAAGAAATAACAGTTCCACACCGTTTGTTAAATAGTGGTATTTTTTAACAGTACAAACCCGCAACACTGTTACGCATTCAAAGAAACACCTCGGTACCTCCAGTTTGTCATTTTGTAATCCTGAAGACATCCGTACACATACTGGTGCCCCCCCATTTTTAGCAGATGATACATTGTAGCTAGCCTTAACTTTAAAATAAATATAAAAACAATGTGTCAGCTAGCTTGTACTCTCGAGTCCAGAAACCAAGCGCGTAACCTTACAATAATATAGCGCGGCGCTGCATGGGGGGAATAGTGGCTGGCTGGCTGGCTGAGTGAAGCGCAGCCTGCGCGGAACACTGACACCTCCTCCCCGCGCGCAGCGTGTAACACTAACAACTCCTCCCCGCCCGCGACAGCGACCGCTTCGGTCCGCCACGCCGGGCGGGCCAGGCAACAATACTGGGCACCTGCGCGGAACACTGACATCTCCTCCCCGCGCGCAGCGTGTAACACTAACAGCTCCTCCCCGCCAGCGACCGCTAATATGCTAGAAAATTCAGTAATCAGTGATAGGAAATAAAGGCTATCTTGCAACGAAAAGTATCATCTGCTTTCAATTCCAATCTGGATTGAGATTTTTTTTTTGCCATGTTGCAATTACTCGCGCACGTCGCGAGGGAAAAGTCCTTTCGGCTGGGCGCGTTATGTCCCCGTATCGTGTGTCGGGGCCCTTTGGCGAATACAACGCTTAAAGACGAGCAAATTGGCCCGGGCCGGGCCGGGCGGCGTGCCTAACACGGGCCCGCGACTCGACTCGACTCGACACGTCCCTCAAGTGCAGCAGAAACGCGCTCGCTGCTCACCCCGCCGTGCCGTGCCGTGTCGTGTCGTGTCGTGTCGCTCCAAAGTTTCGTCCGCTCACTTGTCGCTGCGCTCTGGCCCGGCCCTTTGCGTGACCCACATCCCCAGCACAGAGTCCTCCCGCCCCGCGGAGCGCGTGCGGAGCGGAGAGCAGAGCAGGTCCGACCCGACAAAATATTTGGCAAAACTTGCGTCCAATCAGCCGGCGCGGCGACCAATGTGGCGGGGCGGGGCGGGGCGGGGCGGGGTGCGGCGGGGCGGGGCGGAGGACACTCGGGCCGCGCTCCCTCTAATATCCCCCGGCCCGGCCCGGCGCGGACCACCCCCCAACCACCACCCGCCGTTCGAATATTGCCCCTATGTAAAGAAAAAAAAAATGAGTGTAAAAAAGAAGAGGGGCCTGTAATGAAGGTGTAATACATGCCGGCCCACGTGCCGTATGTGTGTGTGTGGTTAGGTTTGGCCGGGCCTGTTGAGCTGGCCCACTGGGCTGCTGAGCAGTGCTGAGCAGTGCTGAGCAGTGCTGAGGGCTGGCCCGCGGGCCTGGCCCCCCGCCAGCTTGATGGCGCTATAGCAGTGGTGAGCTCGCTCGCTCGCGCCCGCCCCGAGCAGTGCGTAGTTAGAAATACACGGCCGGCGACTGCTTCTTAAGGGCGCGGGTCTCAGCCCCCAGGGCTGGCCTGCTGGCTGGGCTGCTGCTGCGACGGGGAAGCACAATGTCCCTCGCCAACAACAAGGAGTGGCGCCCCGCCCCGCCCCGCCCCGCCCCGCCCCGCCCCGGCCCGCCTGCGGCGCCCATCTCCTCTGGACTGCCGTGCTATGAAATGCTAATGTAGGACTAAAAGAAAAGTAATGGTAAACAAGCGGATTAACAACGGCGGGAAGCCACCCCGGGGTGACGCGACGGGACGTCCTAGGCGCGCGGCGCAACGCCGCCCCGCCCCGCCCCGCCCCGCCCTGCCCCGCCCGCCCCGCCCCGCGCCGCACCAGGCACAGTAACGCCACGCCGCGCCGCTGCGGAAAGAAGGCGCCATCAACAGTCGCGGTTCGTTAGGCGCCTCCACAAGCCCTTTGACGGCGCCCTGCCCGGCCCGGCCCGGCCCGGGTGGGTGTTGCCCCCACACCCTCGCACCATGCCCACCCTTCTGGTCCTCTAGGATTCTCCCCCTCCCCACCCCCACCTCCATCTCTTCCCCCTGCCCCCCACGGGCGCGGTCCCTCCCGCACCGACGACTTCCGACTGCGCGACAAAAAGAGGACTGATCCGCTCGCTATATCTGTAAAATTGGGTCAAGACTTCTTCCTCTGACTGGCGATTTTGGCTCCGAGGTCTGGGAAGAACATAGAACAGCCTTGTCCTTTCGGTTATTGTGTTGCGGGACGCGCCAGCGCCTTGCACGCTCGAGGCAGCCTGGATCACTCGATTTTTTCCCCATTGGCAATACATGTGCGACACGATTTGTGACTTTAGGGCTCGCGGTGCTGGGTGTGCCCGTGCTGAGAGGCGACGGGGTCTACTTTTTTTTTCACGACTAAAGTGGCGGAATATAGAAGTGGGTTTGACTGGGCTCACTGGCGCGGCACGGCGCTTTGGCGATTTGATTGCGGCCCGTCCTCCGTTAGCACGTGGCACTACACGTGTATCAAACCAAACCGCCTGATTGGCGCGGGCGGGTCGTTTTATTTGCTCCGCCCGTAGCGCACGCACGCACGGTGGGGCGGGGGGGCGGGGCGGGGCGGGGCGAGGCGGGCCACTCGTCATGCTGGTGGGTAATAGGGATCAGTGGGCCGCACCTAGGGACCGAGCTAGCAAGCTATCACGATCTGGACAAAAAAAAAAAAAATACTTTCTATTTTATTCTCTTCACTAACAAAATGTCATATTTTAGAATACGCATGCAAGGGACGCAAGCAAATAAAAATTGGTTCTTTATTTTTACATTTTGCCAGGCTCTGCCATCTGCCACGCTCCGCCTGTCACTCGCCTGACGCTTCCTTATTGCCAGCCAGCTGCAGGACCATTTTTGGTCCGGTGCAGCGTGACGCGACGTTGTACTTGGCCCTACGACCTCAACGAGCCGCCCGGCCCGGCCAAGGCGAACCTCGCAGAGTGACTCGCCCGCCCGGCCGGCCGGCCGGCCCCGCCCGCACGGGATTAATATTCTGGCCGCATGCACTTTGGCTGATTGGGGCTGCAGGTCAGGTGCGTCTGCAGCTGCAGCTGCGCCCTGCTCAGCCCTGCTCAGCCCTGCTCAGCCCTGCTCAGCCCTGCTCAGCCCTGCTCGGCCCTGCTCAGCCACCTCATGCAGCGCCTGGGTGCGCCTGACTCTGCACAGTTCCTCCCTTTTCGGCTCGCAGTCTGTTTCAAATCCGCGCAGCTCGTTAAAGTAGCCGCCCCTGCCCCCCCCCCCGCCCCCGCCCCCGCCCCCGCCCCTTCCGGCCCCTGCCCGGCCCGGGGGAACCCTTTGATGGTTGTAACGCGCAGGGCTGCCACCGCCGGCAAATGAAAATGGCCTTTTTATATTAGCAGATTATGGTTAATACGCGGAGTGCGGTGCCCAAATCCCTGGTGTCGACTCGACTCGGCGGGGGCCGGGCGGGGCGCGGTGGGCTGCTGTGTATAACCGCTGGTGCATTTCGACATTTTCATGGCGCGACCGTATAACGCACCGCACATATACTCCAACCGGCGGTCCGACCGTTTCATTGGCTTAGCGCTCTCAGCGCGTTGGTGGTGCACTGGAAACAATGCCATCCACTGTGAAAAATATCTTCGTAAATTTACAACATGTTTTGTAAGCACGATTTACAAAATATGTTGTAAATTTACGACCGCCCATTCTTGCTCGTCAATGAATTCTAAGTCGATAGAAAGTAATTGTAAATTTACTATTTCAAGTTGTAATTTTACAACATTTATCATGGAAAACTTTCCTGTAACCTTTACAAGTATTTTTCACAGTGTCATGTTTTGTCAACAATTTTTTTTTCTGGGCACGAATTTTTTTTATTTCCTTGTACGCTCCAGCATGTAAAGGGATTTCCCCGAGTTCCCCCTCTGTATTCATCCATATCATTGACGTATGCGGAGTGGAACTCAAAGTTCAACAAACTAACTTACCCCATTGGTGTAACAACAGTGAACATTACATTCAAGTCTGTAAGCAGCCCAGCCCATCGCGCCCGACCCCGACCCGGCCGGGCCGGCCCCCATCTACTTGATTAATTATCCCCGACATTACTCGCTGCGAGCTGAGCCGAGCCTCGTGCAACATCACTCGCTCGGGGCGGGGCGGGGCGAGGCGGGGCGGGGCGAGGCGAGGCGCGACGGAAGGGAAGGTTTTGGCTAGATTGTCGCGATGATTCACACGCAGAGCTGTCGCCACTTTTGGTTTAACTGCTCCCCTCCGCGAGTGCCTTTGCCCTCTCCATCATCACACCAGCCGCCTCGCCCCGCCTCGCCCCGCCCCGCCCCGCCCCGCCCCGCCCCGCCACCCATTTTCTCCAGAAGTTTCTTGAAGGGCGCCGCTGAACCGTCTGTCAGGATTGTTTTGAGTTATTGCGTGGCGCGGGGCCTGGCGGGGCGGGGCGGGGCGGGGCGCGAGTCCCGTCGCAACGGAGCACTGTCGGGGACAAGGTATTCGGCTCGCGCACGTGAGTTGAGCGTCTGTGACGGGGCGGGGCGGGGCGAGGCTCTTATTGTGGCGCGGGCAGAGCGTGCGTTTCTCATACTGCCGTTGTCACCCCCGCCGCCGAGTACAGTAGGGGTGGGAAGGGTGTTCTGTTCTAACGAGGAAAAGCGCCGCGTCACGTCACACTGTTGGACGTTTTTCTGATTCCTGCTGTTTTAATAATACCAGCAGCACGACGGGGCTTCTGATATTTTCTTTCGGGATTAAAACTCAATCACCTGTTGGTAGTGGCGAGTCTATTTCCTCGTGGACCTCAGGGGCGGGCGCGGGCGATCGCCGCCTGTTGTTGCCTTAGATTTCCCCGAGCGGGTCGCACCCTTATGGTCCCGCCCCTCTCTACTCTCTCGCACAGCAGCGCCGATACGCTCCTGCTGGCCTGGCCTGGCCTGGCCGGGCCTGGCTGGCCCGAAACCGAAAACGGTTCGAGCCTCAGTTTGAGCACGTCGTCAGATGGGCCGCCCCGCCCCTGCCCACCACGCCCCGCCACGCCCCGCCACGCCCCGCCCCGCCCCGCCCTGGCGCCCGTGCCCCAAGCACCCCGGCGACCTCCCCTCTCGCCTGCTGTGACCCTGCAAGGTCGCGGGCTGGGGCTGGGCTGGGCTGGGCTGCGCGCCCCGCTGCGCTGGATGGACATGAGCTCCGTGACGCTGCTGCCAACGGCCGCCTTTCCCGGATTTAGGACGCGCCGAGGCGGCCTTTATCCAGAAAGCAATATGCACGTGTCGCAGTGTCGCGTCCCCCGCGGCAGCAGCTGGGGCGCGCCCCCGCCCCGCCCCGCCCCGCCCCGCCCCGCCCCCCCGCCCCGCCCCGCCCCGCACGGGCTTACCCGACCGCGAGGTCGTTGCGTGGAGGCTGGCTCGCTGCTGGCTGGCCAGGCCGCGCCGCGCGATGGAAATCGGCATCTTGCCGCATCTGGTCCCCGTGGAAGCATCGGCCGGATTTTACTTTTATCGAGTTTATTTGTATTCCGGGCTCGCCTCCGCCTCGCCTTTACCTCGGCCCCGCCCCGCCCCGCCCCGCCCCGCCCCGGGCCCCGGGCCGGGACAGTAGTATCGCTTACGCCGTGCTCTGTTGGTGGTGGCAGAACTCAGTCGTCCCCTGCTCTGCGGTGCTCTGCGGTGCTCTGCGCACTGTAAGGAAAAAAAAAACTGTCTTTTGACAATTATCATCCGGATAAAAGTGGAACGTGACAAACTTGTCATTTATCCAAGACTTGCAATTTGTCAAGCCGTAAAAAGAAGGTCGCGTATTAAAAGCCTCTCTGACTACACAGCTAAATAATTATCATCAGTGACAACACTTATTGTCCATTACTTAGTTGAAGTTTCAAAAAATAATTTGATAAATTCAAATTACAATCTATTCCACAGGGACCAGTAACTTAACTTTTCAATTGTTACAATGCTGCTGTTCTGCGTTACGTTTCGTGTACCGTAACTAAATATTCTTTTGTATTTGTTACGTTACGGAACTTGTAACGGAGCAAAAGTTAACTGAAATGTAACGTTACCGTAACTTTTTGTAACATTCGCATTATCTCCGCTGCTTTAACAGAACTTACAAAATATTTTATGGTTTTGATTCTGAAGAGGATAAAGGAATGCATGTCCACTAAAAGAACGCCAAAATACCTGAATTTACGATTCTGTTACTCTGAAAATACCATGTAACGTTTTCTCCGAATTTAAGTTACGTTACAAATAACGTAACGTATAAGGTATGGGAGGAAAAGTTCCAATAGGAACTGTAACTGTAACGCTAAACTGGTAAGTTACTGGTCCCTGCTATTCCATGACGAGGTTTTTGTCTGGTTGAAAGAATTTTTGTTTATATTTGTATACAACTATTTTGTCACAAAATATGTTGTCAAATGACAAAAAAAATTACAGCCGGCCGCGCGGCGTAGAGTTTCGTGCCGTGCCCGCTGCGCTGCGCACGCGAGGAGGTGCGCGGCAGTGTCTCTAATCCCCGCCCCGGCCGCCCTGCCCTGCCCTGCCCTGCCCCGGCCGTGTACTCTGGCCGAGGAGCAGCGGCCACTGTTTCGTCTGCATTTCGCTTTGGACGGCGTCCAGGAGGCTGTCCTCTCCCAGGCCGCCCCGCCCCGCCCCGCCCCGCCCCGCCCCGACCTGCCGCACTGCACTGCTCGTCGTCACTGTCAGCCTCGCGAATAAGGGGGAGGCGGCCGCCCTGCCCGACCTCTCGCCGCCGCCCCGCCGCCACGCCAGAGTTGACACAGTTACCTATTTTGTGTTCAAGGTCCTTGAGCACTTTGGTCTTCTCGAGGGAGGAAAAGGCCCGTTCTGCTCTCTGCGGCCAAGTTCAGCCGCGTGTCAGTGGCGCGGGCGGGACGGGCGGTAGACGCGTGGACTGGCTGTGCGGGAGTCCTCTGGGGGATGTACTGTACAGCGAAAAACCAAAGGAAAAGCAAAACAGACCACGACGTCATGGCGCGTTGACGGGCGTTTTAAGTGACATTTCGCTACGTAGATGGTTTTAGTATGATGCTGCTTTTGTCGGCGCGGCGGCGGATCTCACACCCGCCCCCTTCTCCTCATGCTTGATGGAATTCCGATACTTGTCTTTCTCTTCATTTCGTATTCGTTTTCCGGCCGGCGCGGGATGCCTGTCATTGGGGCCTGATATAAATCCTCGGCCGCGTGAAACACTTCACGCACGGCCCCCGGCATACCACCCCCTGCTGCACGTGTAACCTGTATTTGCTCGCCGTCACCTCATAAATATCTCTTGAGCAGCAGAAACAGCAGCATTAGGCGGGGCGTTCGCCGCTCCCTCTCCCTCTCCCTCTCCCTCTCCCTCTCCCTCTCCCTCTCCCCTCCCCTCCCCTCCCTCCCCCTCCCCTCCCCTTCTCCTCCCCCTCCCTCTCCCTCTCCCTCTCCCTCTCCCTCTCCCCTCCCTCCCCTCTCCCTCTCCCTCCTCCCCTCCCCTCCCCTCTCCTCTCCCTCTCCCCTCCCCCTCCTCCACTCCCTCTCCCTCTCCCTCTCCCTCTCCCTCTCCCTCCCCCCCTCCCGGCGGCGTGGCAGTGAACCTCAATGACATTTAAGTAGTGCTGCGCTTTGCCGGCTGCTCTCGGCATGGACCGGTGAGTCTCGTGGGCTCAGGTCGTGCCCGTGCCGGTGTTTGGGCGTACTTGCGTACTCGTGTTCTGTCCCCGCGGCAAACTCCCTACATGGCAGTTAGCCCCTCCCCTCCCTCCCTCCTTGCACCCCTTCTCTTCACCCCTTTCCCTCACACCCGCACCTCAACCCCCCTCCCGTCACCTTCGTCTAGATTCCGGCAAGGAGGCCAAGAAATACGCCGGCCGCGCCGCGCCCCGATCAAACAGACTTCTCAAAGCAGCGGCGGCGCCAAAGTGCGCGGTGCGGGGGGGGCGGTGCGGGGGGCGGTGCGGGGCGGTGCGGGGCGGTGCGGGGCGGTGCGGGGCGGTGCGGGGCGTACCAATGAAATGTATTGGGAATGGAGGAGAAGGCTGCTCGCAGGCTGGCGGCTGGCGGCGGCGGTGCTGGCTGGCAACTCCAGCAGCGTGCTGGTGGGGGCCCGGCCCGGCCCCGGCCCGGCCCCGGCCCGGCCCCGGCCCGGCCCGCCGCGAGCTTCTTTTGCGCGGCCCAGACCTCACGTGTACGCGTACCGACACATGCTTGGCGGCGCCTCGCCCCGCCCCGCCCTGCCTGCGCGTGCAGCGGCAGCAAACACAACCCCAAAACCTTTTTTTTTTTTTTTTTTTTTTTTTTTTGGGGTGACCGGGTCCCACACGCGCGTTCTCGGCGGGTGAAGTCCGCCAAGTTCCAACTCAATTTTCTCTCTGGTTGACTCGTTGCCATAGCCCTAGTGCTGGAGCGCGCGGCGGGGGCGGGGGGGCGGCGGCCGCCCCTGCCTGCTGGCCCTCGTGCTCCGCGACCCACTGCACGTGAGCGGAACGAGGCAGTGTCACATGGCGCGCCCAGCCCAGCAGACTGATTCACAGGAGCGCTCCGTCTCTCTCGCACTCATGAGGCGCGCCGTTCCGGTGAGAGCGAGAAGAGCGCTCTTCTCAATCAGTCTGAAGTCCAGCAGCTTCGCCCCGCCCCGCCCCGCTCGCCCCACCCTCTCCTCCCACTTCACTGCCAGCCTCTTGAGTCGCCGTCGCGGAGAGCGGCATAGCAGCGGCGCTCATGCCTTCGCTCTCCGTCCCGCGCTGCTTTGAAAGTAAAGCAGGGTGCCACTGGCACCTCCTCTGTTTGGCTCGGCTCGGCTCGGCTGGGCTCGGCTCGGCTCGGCTGGGCTCGGTTCGGCTCGGCTCGGCTCGGCTCGGCTCTCCTCCCCGCCTCTGCTAAAGGCTGCTCAGGCTGCTGCCGCTGAGGGCCCCCCGGCACCGTGATATTGCGAGAGCCACCGAAATGATACATTACTCCCCGTTTCGTCGGCCGCGCCGCCCTTGCGCCGTACTGGTCGAGGTCTCCGGTCTTGGCGGGTTCAGAGCCGTCCCGGCGCCCCGCCCCGCCGCACCCAGGAGGGTTGACTTCTGATTAACTTCTCGTCCAGATTGTGCGCTGGCCGGGGCGGGGCGGGGCGGGGCGGGTCAGCCGCTAGGATGGGCGACCGGACCGCCCTCGCCTCGGGCGGAGCGGAGCGCTGCGGGTTGGCATGTCCGCGTCCACCCCAGCCCAGCCCGGCCCGCTCCGCCCCCTCCGGCCACCTCTTCATGTAGCTCAGCCAGCTCAGCTCCGAGTCTAGCGCCCAGCCCGGCCCGGGCGCACCGCTGTATAGGTAAATATACTGTTATACACGCTGTGACGTGACGTGACGGGGGGCGGGGCGGGGCGGGGCGGGGCGGGGCGGGGCGGGGCGCACCTAGCTTCGCCACGCTTGTGGGCTGAGCACTGGGGCGGTGGCTGCGGGCCTTAGGGTGCCGGGCCGGGCGGGCGGGCATTCAGTTGCCTGGATAACGTGGTAATACCAGGCAATTGCTCAGCCCGGCCGCTCACGCCCCGCCCCGCCCCGCCCCGCCCTGCGTCCCCCGGGCACAAAGAGCGCCCCCCCACCTCCCCGCTGCACCCCCTCGCCCTCCACGACTTTGACCGGCCCGCTGGGCGGGCGGGCATGCACAGGGGGGTGGGTGGGGGTGGGGTAGAGTGCTGATGCTCATGCTGCTGCAGCCAAACAATTGTTTCACGTGAATCAGGAGCGTTCCTGCCGAGGGCGTTCCTGTTGAAGCGGAGTCCTGTGTCCCGCGTGGCGTTAGCAGGGCGTAAGGGTAGACGTCTCTGCTCTGCAGCGCCAGCGGGCTGTGGGGGTAGCAGCGCGGCTTGTAGTGCCCCGCCAGCCCGCCCCGCCCCGCCCCGCCCCGCCCCGCCCCGCCCCGCGCTCGGCCCTGCTGGCCCGGGTCAGGCAGCGCGTCAGCTGGGCTGCGGCGGGGACATGTCCCACACTAGCTCTCAGGCACGGGACACGTTTTGTTCATTTCATGTCTCCGTGCTTCATCACGCCCCCTCATTGTTGCACAATGGTATGTCGGAATGAGATTGTCAACCCCGGCGCGGCGCGGCGCGGCGCCCCTAGGCTCTCTCTCGGCTGGGCAGGGCCGGGCGCGGCCTTGCGGGGCGGGGCGGGGCGGAGCGGGGCGGAGCGGGGCCCCATTCGGGCGAGATGGGTCGCACTAGCCGTGAATGGGGCTCGAGTTAAAAGTCTCCCTCCCTCCCTCTCTCCTTTCTTTGTCTCTCTTCTTTATCCCTCCTACCTCTCGTCCCTGCTCGCTTGTTTCGCCGCACCCACACGTTTCCCTATGTCCTATCCTATTCCCCACCTCTCTCTCTCTCTTTCACCCCCTCCCTCTCTCTCTTTCACCCCCTCTCTCTCTCTCTCTCTCTCTCTCTCTCTCTCTCTCTCTCTCTCTCTTCTCTCTCTCTCTCTCTCTCTCTCTCTCTCTCTCTCTTTCCCTCTTTCTTTCTCTCTCTCTTCCTCTCTCTCTCTCTTTCTCTCTCTCTTTCTCTCTCTTTCTATCTCTCTTTCTATCTCTCTTTCTATCTCTCTTTCTCTATCCCCCTCTTATCTCCCTCGCAACACATGTGTGCCCCTTTATGTTGCACATGGTCACATTTTGTGTCACTACCCTAACCTCATCGCCAGTGGACGTTTTCGTCATTTCCTTCATCTTTCACATTTCCGAGTTAATTTTTCCCGCGTGTTTTCCTCTTTTCTGCTCCGCTCGTTTATTTCGGCGCGCTGCCCACCCAAGTCCAAGTCACGGTCGGGGGGCGGGGCGAGGCGGGGAAGGGCGGGGCAGGGCGGGGCAGGGCGGGGCAGGGCGGGGCGGGGCGGGGCGGGGCGGGGCGGACTCCACGCGTGGCGTGCGAATGTCTGCACTGTTGTCTATGTGATTCCATCAGCGGCAAGTCGAGTGTGGCGGCGGGATGGAGCGGACCAGGGAGACCGGGCGCCTCGGGGATTACCCGGTCGCACCGCACGAGGAAATGTAGTCGCCATACAACTGTGGCCCGCACTCCATTCCACTCCCCTCCTCTCCACTGCACCCCCCTCCTCTCCACTCCACTCCCCTCCACTCCACTCCACTCCCCTCCTCTCCACTCCACTCCCCTCCACTCCCTCCACCCACTCCCTCCACCCACCCCACTCCACCCCCTCCACCCCACTCCACTCCCTCCACCCCACCCACTCCACCCCACTCCCTCCACCCCTCCCTCCACCCACTCCACTCCACCCACTCCACCCCACTCCCCTCCACTCCCCTCCACTCCCCTCCACTCCCCTCCACTCCACTCCACTCCACTCTCCTCCACTTCACTCCACTCCACTCCACCCCACTTTCCACTTCTCCACTCACCTTCACTCCACTTCCATTCCCTCCACTCCCCTCCCTCCACTCCTCCACCCTCCACTCCACTTCCACTCCACTCCACTCCACTCCACCCTCCCGGCTTGGGGTTGCCCTCCAGACGATCAACGGGGTGCTGCCTTGGGTGCTGCTGGTGCTGCCCTAGGGGTGCGCCGCCCTCCCCCCCCCCCCCCCCCTCGTAACGCTACCCCCTGCCGTCTGATGGGGCCGATACAACCCCCCCCCCCCCCCCCCCGCTCCGGCCGGCTGCTGGCCCGGCCGTGGTGCAGCAGCTAGATCCAATTATGCACCGGGCGTTCCAGAGAGCACGTAACACTAGGCGGGTCTGCCTCCCCGCCCCCGCCTCAGCCGTAAGGCGCCGCGGCCCTCGGGTAGGCAGACCCGCAGTACAGTGACGTGTTCTCTGACGCGCCCGGTACGTAACGAGACTCTGTCTCTCTCTAGAGGAGTGCGCTGACACTGGCGGGCACCCAGGTGTATTCTCCCCGCGGGCCGGGCGGCGCACGGCCGCAAGGGCAGAGGCTATCAAGCATAGGTAAAGGTCAGAGCGGAGCTGGCCCGGCCGGGCCTCGTCAGGGCAAATTCAATTTACGGAGACGAGGCCGAGAAAAGCAAACGGTGGGAGAGGCCGAGGGGGACAGTTACACAAAACGGTGGAGTGGTTGTTGGCCTGCAGGGCGAGGCGGGGCGGGGCGGGGCGGGGCGGTGATTTACTGGAAAGAGCCGCGCGCTCGTCTAAATTAAGACTGGCGCCGAAGACTGCGGGTGCGGTGGCGAGTGTGGCGGGGCGGGGCGGGGCGGGGTGGGGTGGGGCGGGGTGTCGTGCGCAGACCGCTCGCGTCTCCTCTCCCTCTGCACTCTTAAAAGGGTGACAAGAGCGAGGCCGGATGGGTCGAGGCCGGGTGGGGCGGGGCGGGGCGGGGCGGGGCGTGGCGGGGTGTCAGGCCTTGCGGCACCACCAGGCGGGCGGGGGCCCACAGCACAACACAGCTCGGTCCCAGCAGCCCGGTCCGGTCCGGTCCGGCACTCACAGGAAATAGTGCGCCCCGGGCTGCCCCGCCCGCCCTGCGCGCCCTGCGGCCACCGAGTTATGGGGGAGAAGGGGACTGTTTGTGGTAACTCAGACCCCCTACCACCGCCGCCACCGGCCGCCACTGGCCGCCACCTCTCGCGGGGCTCAAACCCTCTGCTACCGGCCCGGTCCCGGCGGCCCGGTGCTGCTGTGTTGTTCTCCTCTCTCTGCTTCGCTTCCTTCCTGTCCTTCCGGAGGGCCCGGCCCCGCCTCGGCCCCGCCCTGTCCCGCCTCGCCCCGCCCCGCCCCAGCCCCGGCCCCGCCGAAAGGAACTGGTTGTGCTGCCGGCTGCCGCACCGCGCTAGTGCCCCTACTGTCGATGCCGAGAAAATTAACTTTAAGATGCGGGAATAAGGGAGCAGAGCAGCCCCGCTGCTGGGGCGGGGCGGGGCGGGGCGGGGCGGGGCGGTACTGTAATAACGGTCTCCCTCCCGGCCGCTGCTCCTCCCAGGCTCCTCTCTCTCCGCTCCCCTGACCTTGCCCTGCCTCCGCCCCGGGCGCACTCGTCGCGTCGCCCTGGTGCTGGTGCTGGTGCTGGTGCTGGTGTGGTGCTGGTGCTGGTGCTGGTGCTGGTGATGGTGCTGGTGTGGTGCTGGTGCTGGTGCTGGTGCTGGTGCTGGTGCTGGTGCTGGTGCTGGTCTTGCGTGCATTAGGCCGGCCGGCCGGGGGCCATAAAGGCCG
Organism: Frankliniella intonsa; assembly: GCA_033675135.1. NCBI lineage: Eukaryota > Metazoa > Arthropoda > Insecta > Thysanoptera > Thripidae > Frankliniella > Frankliniella intonsa. The sequence goes on along the minus strand of CM066249.1, from coordinate 2,052,153 downwards.
ACAATAGAACCAGCCTGCAAAACGCCAGAGAAGCTCGACAACTACGACACATCTCACGCTGTAGATATTATTGACTTCAGTGTTGCACTGAGAATGGCACGAAGACGTTTTTCTAGAAGTCGGTGGAAGTACGGTTCATGGAAGGCCCCACACAGTACCGCGAAAATCCTGTACCAAAGTACAGGAAAAGTACGGGATCCCGTGCAGGATGAGGTACGGGATGCCCGTACTTGTTTGCTGCACTGCCCATAAGACTCCATGCTGAAGAGTCCTGTACTCCGTTCTCTAAACTCCGTACCGAAGCAACTACGGGGGGACCAGGCTAATGATTGACCATAACGTCCCGTACTGTTTGCCGTCCTGTTTTTCTGTCGGTGCGTGGTGGTGTCCTCCGCTGTCTGTTTGACTGGCGCTGTCTCAGGTTGTGTTAACCATAGGGACGGGACTATTGTGACCTGGCGGCGGTGGCTCTGCCTCTACCGAGGCCAACAACAACAACAAACAAAGTTCTTTGCAAAGCGGGGGGCGGTGCCGACGGAAAACTATAACGGCGCGAGTTGAGTTCCCAGCCACTAAAAGGTCGTTTGTCTGCGAACGCCCCAAGTACAGTACGCTGATCAATAAGGCTATTCAGGCGGAAGAGAAGTAAACCATCCCCCTTTGTATCCTCTGTAATAGACTGCTCTCGAGACAATCGGGTGGGTTGGGCTGGGCGACTGGTGCTGTCAAGTCATCGGGTCGAGTTTCATCCCCAGCTTGATCATGGGATTTCCGGAAAATTCGTAAATTATCTTATTTGTTCGTATGTCGTGTCATGAGCGGCCTGCTGCAAAATTCCTCACGCTCTCGCTCGTTGTCAGATTGTAACCACCGGTAGTTTCCTGTGTACGCCAAGGACTTTCTAGGGGGACCAGCGGGGTGGCGGATAGCCTAAATTACCCGGACAAAAGACACGTGATGGGGGCTTTTGCCTTTTGGAGTTTTAATGTTTTATCTCGAGGCAAACGGCCTGCCCCGCCCTGCCAGGGGAGCTGCAGCGCCAGCGGCCTGCTGGGCCTGCAAGACAAAAGGCTCATGAAAAGTTTTGATAAACTCAGTTTTGCGCTGGCTCAATGCCTGGCCTGCGGGTCCCCACCCCACCCCACCCCACCCCGCCGCGGGGCATGGGCGGGGCGGGGCGGGGCGGGGCAGGGGCACGCTCCAATAAATGCCTGCTCTGACCCCTTCCCCCCTCCCCCGGCAACGCCCCGCATCTCGGTCGACTGGACCGCTGGACTGGTCGCCGCGGACGACGGGAATTTAAGGTACGGGGCCAAGGCCGGGCCGAGGACGTCGCGGCCGTGCAGGGCTCAGTGCAGCGGCCGTGAAGCTCGGCCGGGGCCGGGGCCGGGGCCTGTCGGCTGGCGAGGCAGAGAGGCAGGGGAGCCGCCCCCGGCCCGCCCCCGGCCCGCCGCTGCAGCGCTACCCTCCATTTGTCAGGGGGTTGATCCAGAGGAGCTGGCTCCCCAGCGGGCGATTTCTCTTTGCACCGCCAGGACCTCGGCCAGCGCTGGGCCCCGGCCCCGGCCCCAGGCCCGGCCCCGGCCCCGGCCCCGGCCCCGGCCCCGGCTAGCCTCCCCTAAGGAGCAGCCCGAGATAACTGCTGCAGCGCCCCGGTATGCCGACGCCCCGCCCAGCCCGGCCTCGGCCAGATAGAGAATTCCAGACGTGAATTTATTTTCCGTGCCGCCGCTTTCTGGTGAGAAAGTGGGAAAGGTTGGATGAGTGGGGGAGTGGAGGGGGGAGGGGAGGGGGTAGTTTGTGGCGCCAGGGCCAGAGCTCCGTCTCTGGCTGCGCAAGGCGAGGGCAGGGCAGGTCCGCACCCTCATTAACTTTCATCAATTTTATTTTTCCGGTCGGTTCGCGATGCGGTACGTCTCCTCGCGGCATCGTAACGATATTTCTGTTGTTCCGCGCACCAATCGGATTTGTCTCGGTCGGCTGGACGATGGTGCGGTGCTGTGGGGCGCAGGGGACAGGACGGCCAGGGCGGAGTTGGGAGGAGCGAGCGTCGTCGGGGTTTCCAATCTTACGAAAATACAATTTTGAGGATCAATAAGTTGGGGTCTTATGTGTATGAGTAACACCTCTTTCGTAGGCGTGATTAATATCGTGTTTTTTTTTTTTTTTTTTTTTTTAATGAGCTTCTGCCCGCCCCGCGCAGTGAAGGATATTGGTATGTTGGGGACCCTGGCCTGGCGAGGGGCTCCGGCCCAGCGCAGCCCTCCCTGCGAGGCTTGGGGGGGTTAACGTGTTCCAGCCGCCCGTGCCCGGCTGCCCGGCCCGGCCCGTCGCGTCGTCATCTCCTAGTTGTTACGCAGTAGCTGACGCGGCGGGGCGGGGCGGGGCGACGACCACCTCGCCCCTGCGACCAGCCAGCCCAGGGCCAGAGCCCGCTCTCTGTGCGGCACGTGCACGGGTCAAAGACCATCGCCCCACCCCGCCCCGCCCCGCTCACGCTGCCTGCCCCGTGCCGCCGCACCCTGCTCCTACAGGAGGCCACGGAGAAAAGCGTGTACTTGGATCATGCAAAATGTACCGGGTGTTTCTTTGAATGCGTAACAGTGTTGCGGGATTGCATACTCCCCAGCGCTGAAGGGGCCATGGCGCCTCACCGGCGAGTGGGGTAGGCAAACCCGCAACACTGTTACGCGTTCAAAGAAACACCCGGTACTTGATTAGAGCGCAAAATACTTAATAATCTAGTGTATGTTCTTGAGTATTTGTGCTCAAATCAACCCCACTGTTTCCTCAAGTCGTTCCCATTCAGTGTTAAAAATACCGTCAACATGAACCGTACAAACCGTTATTGTATTTGATATTAACAGTGAGACACTGTACTGTACAATCAGCTTGTTGTACCCTACAACGTACCATAAATTTTAACAATTTTCCACTGTGTTAATAAATAACAGTTCCACACTGTTGTTAGCTTGTGGTATTTTATGACAGTGTTTGCGCTTGAATGGAACGCATTTTCTTGGTTCAAGGCTGAATTGGGCTTGGATTGAGCGCCAAATTGTATTTGAGATATATTCAAGTACACGCTTGTCTGGGTGAGGCCCTGGAGGCCGTGCCGCTGCTGGTTGTTGGGGTGGGCCGGGGCCGGGGCCGGGGCCGGGGCCGGGGCCGGGGCCGGGGCCGGGGCCGGGGGGTCGGGAGCGGTGTAAACGTCGGTGCTTTCTGGCGGTGGTGGTCGGTGTGCATCAACAGGACGCCGCGGGCGACGGGACGGGACGGGACGGGACGGCGGCCCCTGCCCTTCCCTACCCCAACTCTCGCTGCTGGTGCTCGCGCGCCCCGCCCCACCCCGCCACGCCCCGCCCCACCCCGTCCCACCCCACCCCGCCCCGCCCGCGCGGGGAAACTTTGCACCGCATTTGTTGCGCTGCGGAGCTGTTTATGCCGCAAGTGAATTCTCATTTTGAAGATAACAGCTCGGGGAGTGCTCCGCCCCGCCCCGCCCCGCCCCGCCCCGCCCCGCCCCGCCCCGCCCCCGCTCTGCCGGCTCCCCAAAGTCTAATTGAGACTGCGCTTATCGCTATAGTTGCATGCGCACGCCGCCACGCCGCCTCCCGGTGCACTGCTCCGAATGGAGGCCGGTGGGGGGCGGGGCGTGGCGGGGCGGGGCGGGGCGTGGCGTGGCGGGGCGGGGCGCGGAAGGGGTAGTGCATGAGCCGTCTTTAGCCTCGGGGTGCGGGCGGTGGTAGTATTGACCCCGGCACCAAGACGGATGGGGCGTGTGTCAACAGGCTACTGTCGCAACAACAACCCTGTATGCACTGTAAAATTTTAACTCGTCACATTACGACAAAGTCAGCGCTAAATTTTACTTTTGAAAGGTTCATCACAAAGGGTGAGATAAATGTTAAATGACAAATGGTTCATCAGTGTGACGAATGTTATGTGACGAAAGATTCATGTCAAGTGACGAAATGTATGTCATGTGACGACTGTTTCATCACAGCTCTTGTGACGAAATATTCGTAGCAATATTTATGGCCACATGACAATTCGGTCTAACAGTGTGTTGGCAATAGGGTACTGAGAGAAGGATAGAATGGTAGAAAAATAAGTTACATAAAGAAAAAGAAGCACGGCAAGAAGGTGTTCGACATCCAACGCACGAGACGCAACGCGCACGCGCTGCCGAGATCGTGGGATTGAGCAAAGCAAGGGCCCGCCCCGCCCCGCCCCGCCCCGCCACGCCCCGCCCCGCCTCACCCCGCCCCGCCACGCCACGCCACGCACGGACCAACCCCGCCCCGCCCACCGGGTCCTCGCGCCACATCAGTCCTTATCAGGGAATTGACCCCCCAAGGGGCCGTGGCCGGGCCGGGCCGGACTGGCTCCTAGCCCTCGGCCGTGGCGCCGCCACTGGGCTTTTGGGTCTCCGCCACACCACGCCCCGCCGCGCCCCGCCCCGCCCCGCCCCGCCGCACCCCGCCGTGGCGCGAGAAGCCGTTGTCCACTATATAGGTACGCGTGGGGAAGAAGGAGAAGGAGGAGGAGGAGCAGGAGAAGAGGGGAGGGAACGAACAAGCCCCTTCTGCAGAGAGCCCTCCACGGCGACAAAAGATAGGCAACCGGTCGTAAAGCTTGGAGGGGCCCGGCGCGGCCCGGGGCGGCCCGGGGCCGCTGGAGGGAGGGGCGGTGGGGCCTGCGGGGCCTGCGGGGCCTGCGGGGAGGAGGGGGGAGGGAAGGACATGTGGCGCACGCCACAGGACAGCCTTAGGCCGCCGGGACGCTGGAAGTATTTTCTCGGCGTTATATCTCGAGGCTTAGCTTGACTGCGGGAAGGGAGAACAGATTGCGCGCGCTGTGTGTGTGTGTGTGTGTGTGTGTCTGTGTGTGTGTGTGTGTGTGTGTGTGTGTGTGTGTGTGTTTTTGTGTGTTTGTGTGTGTGTGGCTTTGTGTGGGGGGACGGGAGGGATCGGGGGAGACGCCTCGCCTCTCAGCCCATGTGTAATGGAACGTTTGTGTATGTTGTTGTTTGTCGTGGGCTTGGGACAATATTGTGAAATAATTAGGACTTGGATGGTATGGTACGCGAGCTGCGACCAGCCCACTGTTGTGGTGAGTGGTCCGCCGACTTGAGGAGGAGTCGCGCGCGAGGCGGGGCGGGGCGGGGCGGGGCACAGTGGGCTAGAACCCGAAAAAAGCGATCAAAACTTGTAGCATCTATACCGCTTGACTAAAAATCTTGACATTTGGCATCCCGCCCTAAAATTTCACGCTCTTTCGGAATATCTCATCAAATTTCACGTGCAAGGGGTGGAACCAACACAAAAAAGGGGGGTAAAACGCAATTTTATGCAGAAATTCACAAAACTTGGCAATCCTCACTGAAATTTTGTGCTCTTTCAGAATATCTCATCAAATTTTATGTGCCAGGGGCGGAACCAGTACAAAACAGGGGGGTAAAACGCAGTTTTATGCCAAAATTCACGAAACTTGGCAGTTCTCACTGAAATTTTGTGCTCTTTCAGAATATCTCATCAAATTTCACGTGAAAGGGGCGGAACTAAGTTTTGTGAATTTCTGCGCAAAATTGCGTTTTACCCCCCTTTTTTGTACTGGTTCCGCCCCTTGCACCTGAAATTTGATGAGATATTCTGAAAGAGCACAAAATTTCAGTAAGGATCCCCAGGTTTCGTGAATTTCTGCATAAACTTGCGTTTTACCCCCCTTTTTTGTGCTGGTTCCGCCCCTTGCACATAAAATTTGATGAGATATTCTGAAAGAGCACAAAATTTCAGTGAGGATTGCCAAGTTTCGTGAATTTCTGCATAAAATTGCGTTTTACCCCCCTTTTTTGTGCTGGTTCCGCCCCTTGCACGTGAAATTTGATGAGATATTCCGAAAGAGCGTGAAATTTCAGGGCAGGATGCCAAATGTCAAAATTGTAAATCTAGCGGTATAGATGCTACAAGTTTTGATCGCTGGCGTAGTGGCGTCCCGAGCGCTCCGCGCGCTAAGTCCGGAGCGCAAATGTCGCACTTTCACGGCGGATTTTCTCGCAAAGGCGGCCCGAGGCGGAGTAACAGACAACGGGACATTTTTCTACTACCAGCCAGCTACGAAACGGCACACCGGCGACTCGTCACAAGTTGTTACAAATTTAGTTACAGCCCTCCAAACATGGCGCAAATTCGCATTTTTTTCACGTGAAATCTGTGCCACATTTTAGCACTGTGAGTGATGGGTCGAGGAATCCCCCATCAGGTATTGTACTTTGGGTCTCTGGCTACACTACTATACCTCGGTTTTGTCGCTAGGACGCATGAGTGAGCTACAATGAGTCGTTAAAGAACGACTCTGGAAGCTCTCTTAGAAAAGGTAGAAAATGTCACACTTTGAGCGAGAATAACTCGACTCCCTATACGTTTATTTGCAAACCTCTTGTGGCTGCGAGGTCAGTGGACATTCTAGAATGCATTTTATTTGTAAAACAAAGTACATTCGTAAATTTTTTGAAAGGAGTTTTGATCGATTTTTTTCGATTCTAGCCCACTGTGCGGGGCCGGCGGGGCGGGGCGTGGCGGGGCGTGGCGGAGCGGGGCGGGGCAGTCGCAGCTCCGGCGCGGTCCCGCGCGGCGCCAGGTCATCGGCCCCAGCACGCAGCCGCCCGCGCGGCCCGGCCCGGCCCGGCCCGGCCCGCCAGCAGAAGCGCATGTAATTTGTATAATGTCAATTGTGAATTATGCCTTGGAGTCGCGCGCTGCGTTCATAAAAAAAAAAAAAAAAAAATTATATGGACGGTTCCGGGCGCAGGGCGTTGCGGCGCGCCAGAGTATCTGTCCCCCATCAGAATAAACACAACACCCGAAAACTGTGGCGGCTGGGCTGGGCTGGGGCTGGGCTGGCCGGCTGTTGTGAGCGGAGAGCGGAGCTCCGCGGCTTATAGTGTTGTCTGCAGAATCAGCGGCGCGCGGAAATAGCCCGCTGCCTGGCTACATTTGGCTGCATTTATTTCTGCTGCGGCGCGAGAGAGAGAATAAAGCCATGTCAATGAACTGCTGCCGTTATAACCCAAGTTGAAGTTGAAGGAGTTGAAGTTGAAGGAGTTGAAGTTGAAGGAGTTGAAGTTGAAGGAGTTGAAGTTGAAGGAGTTGAAGTTGAAGGAGTTGAAGTTGAAGGAGTTGAAGTTGAAGGAGTTGAAGTTGAAGGAGTTGAAGTTGAAGGAGTTGAAGTTGAAGGAGTTGAAGTTGAAGGAGTTGAAGTTGAAGGAGTTGAAGTTGAAGGAGTTGAAGTTGAAGGAGTTGAAGTTGAAGGAGTTGAAGTTGAAGGAGTTGAAGTTGAAGGAGTTGAAGTTGAAGGAGTTGAAGTTGAAGGAGTTGAAGTTGAAGGAGTTGAAGTTGAAGGAGTTGAAGTTGAAGAGACGCATCATGCGTCGCGTCGCGTCGCACACTTGTCGCTTACAGACAGCAGAGCAGAGACGAGCCGAGCCCAACTGGTCCTGGCTATGTGTCGCCGCCGCCCGCCCATGTGTACCCCGCCCCGCCCCGCCCCGCCCCACCCCGCCCCGCCCCGCCCCGCCCCGCCCCGCCCCGTCCACGATGATCGGAAAGAAGCGGCGAGACGCTCCTCGTCATGGCAGTCCGGCCCGACCCGGCCCGGCAGATGGACAAAAATGGTCACGGCGACGTGTGCCATTGGCCTTGGACCGGGAGGGGGGGGGGGGGGGGGGGCACCGGAGTGGGAGGGGCATCCGCGCGAGTCCGGCAAAGACAGACCGGTACGCCTCATGAAACGCCCCCCCCCGCCCCGCCCCGCCCCGCCTCAGCCCGCAGCGCATGTCGTGGGCGCTGTCCAGCACGGCGTTCTCCTATGAGCTTCACATCCGCCCCCCCCCCAACCCCCCGCGGCCTTCGAGCGAGAGCAGTGGCGGTGAGAGCCCTTGGCAGGGACGGCGCGGCGGTCGCAAGCCTCGCTCCGACCCTCTCCAGCGAGACCAGGTTCGCTGGAGTGAAAAGAGGAAAAGTGCCTCGTTTTGTTCTTTATCCCCAAATTTGCGGCGTGACGTCTGCCTGTCCCGGCCCCGGCCCGGCCCGGCCTCGCGCCTTCCCTCTGTGCCGTAGATCATCCCTCTCCCTAACAAGGTCGTCACACATTTCATTTCATGTTGCGAACGAGAGCGGCGCACAAAAAGACTTTTTCATTTGAAGCAGACGCGACCTGACGCGCGGCTGGCGGGCTGGGCCGCCGGGCCGGTCTGGGTGGGTCCGGGCGGGACCCTTAGGGAAGGGCCAGAACGGTCGCCCTGCCCTGCCTCGTGTCAAACAGCATGTCCCCGCTCTTTGCCGTCACTTTTGTCCAGACGGACTATACCCCCCCCCCCCCCCCATAATCCCATGTCCTCGGGCGGGGGAGTTTCTACCGGTGTTTGTGAAAATACTAAGAGAGAGAAAAATTCCGTAAATTAGGAGAGAGCTCCGTACCAGCTGATTTCTCGCATGAGTACCCAACCCACTGTTTTCATTTCTGCTCCCACCACCGTGGGCCTGGTGTTCCTCATTTCTGATTACGTTGAGGTCGGGGTTTCAAAATTTCACCCAAACAAATATCCCCATTTAGATTCCTCTGTTGCCAATTGTCCTCCGCGGCTAAATTGTGCCCCGGAGAGAGTCAGCCCCCCCGAGCCGCGGGCGAGTCATCGAACAGAATGTCCATCCGACTGGTCGCTCCGCTCCGCTACTGTCGGCCACCCAATAATTTTCAACTTGGCGCGTGAATGGAACGGAAATGGTCGGACGGCACGTATGAGCCGCGGCAGAGCGCCGATGGCATGGCTGGAGATTGTAGAAAAAGAATCGATTAAATTTTTATGGGTGCCATTCATGGGGAGGGGATGGTCACGCGCAGCCAAAGCCACTGCCACCGCCAGAGCACCAACAGTCTGTTCCGGCGCGGCCCGGCCGGCCGGCCGGATGGATGGATGGATGGATGGATGGATTGATGGATGGATACAAGGGAATGCCAAAGCCACCTTTTTTTTCGTCCAGGCGGCACCGCACCGCAACACAAGCGCGCTCACTCGGTCCGGTCGAGCGGCCGGGGCCGGGCCGGGCCGGGCCTCTGCTCCCGATTCTCTTTGCGCCCCGATGTAATTGGAAAACCCTTCCCCATGGTTTGACGTGTGTGCCTGGCGTGGTGGACTCATGCGACTGTAGCGAGTTAGCTGTGAGCCCCGGAGTAACGCCCGTTATCACAAAGGGATGACGCGCGTCATGATGCAGTTATTTTAATTCATGAGTATTTCAGGAAGCTCTTACATTTTATCTTCAATGAAATGAGGCTGGATTTCCCGAAAAATCAGCTTTTGAATGAGCCGACATGATACAGAATTCCGAGCCAAAAGTATATATATTTTTTTTTAATTAATAAAAATGAAAAAAATACCCGACCTGCTCTTGCCCTAGGTCACGCGGCGCCTTACGGTCAGACTGGGTAGGCAGACCCGCAATACACCCGAAGGTGCAAACCCCTCGTTCAGGAGGCCAGGAGGGTGAGGCCCAGACCGGGCCGGGCCGGGCAGGACAGGAGCATTTCCAGGCTGCTCCATAATGCATACTTTTCTTCTTGTGCTTGCAGGCGGTGCCGGGCGGTGGGGCGGGGCGGGGCGGGGCGCGGGGCGTTCCGTCGCGGTGATGCTGCTGAGATGTGAGAAGGGCCCATCGCAGCAGGTAGCACGCCCCGCGGCAGCAGCCTGCACTACGCCACGGAGATAGGTAAGACTGCGCCCTGGGGAATCCTTTGGCCACGCCGCGCCACGCCACGCCGCGCCTTGCTCGGTATGCCCATGTAGCTGGCCCTGGCACTTCACCGGCCGCGGGGCGGGGTGGGCCCGTATACCGCGCGCGGCAGAAACAGCCAACATTTGGCTACTCGTACAGCTCGTATTAGCCACTCTTATCATCCGTCTGTTGGTAGTTTGACTTGCATTTTTTTTCCCTTCTAATTAGTAAGTTAAGACTTAACTCTAATTTCGAGAGGCTTATCTTCAACTGACAGCATTTTGTATATTTTTTGTTTCATAATTGATTCAAGTTTTTGTTCGCCGTACACCTTTTTGGCTGCCGGGGCCGCGCGCCGCGGAGCGTGGGAGGGCGCGGCGCAGCTCCACTCCCGTTTGTTCTCGTTACCAAACATATATGTAGTCGAGTCGACCTGAATGAGCCCCGCAAGGTGAGGGCCCCGGGCCGGGCCGGGCCGGGCTGGGCCTACGCCGCGCCCGCCCCAATAAAGGCCGCGCGTAAGTTTTCTCCATTTACTTTGGGCGATAAAGAGGCCAATTCTCGGGGCGACTTGTTTCCTTCCTCAGCGCGGCGCGGCGCGGCGGCTTTGCCTCGGCCGGTCGAAACTTTATTTACCCGACCGAAGTCCGCGAGGGTCCGAGCGGGGCGGGGCGGGGCGGGGCGGGGCGGGGCGGGGCGGGGCCGTGGGCAGTGGTGTGGCGTCGCACATAGTTTACTTAATCAGTTAGTCGGAGGTTAATAAGACCGGGTCCTAATGGGCACACCGCCGTGGTTGAGATGTCGTTCCTCGGGAGCTCAGAGACCCTCCCCTCAGTGTTTAGAGTTGCTAAAGTTTCTCTCCGGCAACAACCCTCCTCCTCCTCCCCCGGTGCGCGGCGCGGCGCGTGGTCCCTCCTGCCGGCGCTCTGCTCGCCCTCAGCGAACTGCAATACACTGATGGTTTTGCAAAATATCAAGAAATTCATTGACATTATTTTTCGTAATTCTTGATTTACTAACGGTGTTGTAAATTTACGAGCAAAATCGTAAATTTACGAAAGCCTATTTTTGATCGTTTAAGACTCCCAAATCGATAACCAAGTATCCTTGCAAGTTTTGGTAATCCTACAGTTTGATATCGCAACTTTACGACATTGCTCACGGAAAATTTTCCCGTAACCCCTTCAAACATTTCAGTGCAAATTGTATACAAAAATGTCGCGAGCACAGGCGCCACGTGCACTGCCCCGCCTCCCGGCGCTCGAGTCATCCTGAGGGCGGGGCGGGGCGGGACGGGGCGGGGCGGGGCGGGGCCGGGCCGAGGACCCTCTCTGCGCTGGGCCGGGTGCCGCGACGAAATGAGATCGTTAGATTCTCATACTGATGCCCCTTCACCGCCTTATCAAGCGGCAAGGCCCTGCCTGCAGGCCGGTGTCGTGTCGCCTGGCCCAGCCCGGCGCGCCGTGGCGGTGCTGCCGGTGCTGGAGGCGCGCGCCCCGCCCCGCCCCGCCACGCCCCGCCGAGGCCATCCCGGCCCCGGCCCTGATAGCTCATCTAGCGATCGCGTCTCGCAATTTCTGCTCTCCCGGGATTTCGACGGGATCCTCTCCCGGGGATCGTACGGCACTCTCCGCCTTGATCCCGCCCGGCCCCGCCTCGCCCGGCCCCGCCTCGCCCGCCACTCGTCCAATTAATCCGACTAGGACCCTTCGCCGGGCGCGCCCCTGCGAGAGGTAAGCCTCGTGCCTTGTCGGCTCGGGCTCGGGCTGAGGGCGGCAACTCCCTGATTATGACGACGTTGAAATATGTTACTATAGGATTGATAAATATACCGTCCCTCCTGGGCCTCCTGGGCCTGGGCGTGCGCCGCGCGGGGCGGGCCTGCTGGCGGAGCTGGTGGGAACGACGGCGCACCTGGGCTGGGCTGCGCGCGCCCCGCCCCGCCCCGCCCCGCCCCGCCCCGCCCCGCCCCGCCCCGCCCCGCCCCGCCCCGCCCCGCCCCGCCCCGCCCCGCCCCGCCCCGCCCGGGGCTGTCACCTGCAGTGGGAGGTGTTCACAAAAACTTTTGCTGCTCTGCTCTATCGTGGTCGCGCCGTGTGGCGGGGCGGGGCGGGGCGGGGCAGGGCGGGGCAGGGCAGGGCGGGTTTCCCGAGCCAGAGTCGCGCGCATCCTGGCGACACACACAATTGCGGCCCGTCGTAGCAAAGGGTGGCTCTCCTGTGTGGGGTGCGGGGCGTGGCGGGGCGGGGCGGGGCTCGGTGGGGCGTCGCAGGGAAGGAAAAGCGCCTGCCTCTACAGAAGGGTAGTGAATGAGATTCCATTTCTCATTCACGGAATGCGCGGCCCTCCCTGCACGGCGCCCCGCCCCGCCCCGCCCCGCCCCGCCCCGCCCGGCCAGGGCTGCACTCCTCATCCGCGCCTTTCGCAGTGATTCCGATCTGCTTGGCGGGGCGGGGCGGCTAGATGGTGGCGCTGCGTGGGCGGGGCGGGGCGGAGCGGTACCGCCGCGCCACCACTCCCATTTTTCAGTGGCGCAGAGGCGGGCGAATATCAAATGTCCTGTAGGGGCGCGACGCGAACAGCGCCGCCCCGCCCCGCCCCGCCCCGCCCCGCCCCGCCCCGCCCCGCCCCGCCCCGCCCCGCCCCGCCCGTCCGTATATGGTTTATTCCGCCTTCTCCTTATGTGTATGTCTTCTATCGCCGTCCAGCCACCTAGGCCCTCCTGACGGGCTGTCAGTCTGCGTATGCTTCAATGTGGATTTGCGTTCGGAGAAGCCCCGCCCGACCCCGCCCGACCCCGCCCGACCCCGCCCGACCCCGCCCGACCCCGCCCGACCCCGTCCGACCCCGTCCGACCCCGCCCGCCTGCAGCTGGGCTCTAAGGCTCCAGTCATGTGTGCACGTCCGTGCCCTTATTGGCTGCGCGCAGGGGCGCCCGGCCCGGTCCGGTCCTGGCCGCGTATTTAAAGACCCTCTCTGAGTTCGGCACCTCCCCCGTTTCACTGCGCGCGCTCTTTACTGCGAAGCAGACTAACCTGGGATACCTCAGTGTGCAGTAGTTTGCCACATAAAACTGCGAAAAAAACGTTCGGCAGAACTAAAGAGTTTGCCACTTTCAACTGCAGAACTTTTGTTTCGCAGTGGCAAACTACTACACACCAAGATTAGTAGAGTAGTTTGGATAAGATTAACCTTCCCGCGGAGAAACGAATGGTATTTATTTTTCCCCAGAGTATTCCGCGTGTCCGTCGTTCAAGACCCAGAACTGTGAGGGCCTCTAAATACGCGGCCAGGTCCGGACCGGACAGGATCAGGCGTTCCCGGGCCCCGCCCCGCCCTGCCCCCCGCCCCGCCCCGCCCTGCCTGGTCACGGCCCTGGAAGCAGCGGTCGCTGGGTCCTCTGGCGGGGGCTGGGTGCACCGTAGCCAGCTGCCCCCCGCGCAGAACCCACGGTCCAAGTTTTTTTGTAATATTTTTTTTAAGGGGCAGGGGGGACGGGTCGGCACACGACAAAGGAAAGAGTTGGCAATGGGACGTGAATAATTTTTTAAAATGCGTGATAATAAAAAGCCGGCAGGCTGATAACGAATATGAATCGGGACAGCGCGGGCCGCGGGGCCTCTGTGGCAGGCAGCCCCCCCCCCCCCCCTGCCGTATGCTCACACACAAGGAAGGGGGAGGGGAGGGGAGGGGGCCGAATGGTAATGAGGATTACGTTTAAAACAGTACGCTGCCCCCGGTTTCAAAAGTCAAGTGCTGCATGCAGTCGCTGCGATTTCATGTCGCGTCCAGTAACAGAATTATTCGTCTGATGAAAAAGAATGTATAATTAGAGCTTTTTAAAATGCAACAAGAGTTTAGCGACTCGGGCTAATCGGCATGCATTGGGAAGGGGGTGAGGGGGGGGGGGATGTCAGTTCGGCTCGGTATCTTTGCTATTTATCTGTGACCGGGGAGCCCTTTATCTGGCCTAGAGCCGGCCTGGCTGTGCCCGGGTGTCTGGGGCGGGGGGCGGAGTGGGCCCACTTTGTCTCGCGCTAGCGGGGCGGGGCGGGGTGGGGTGGGGCGGGGCGGGGCCGTAGCCCTGTGCCCTGGCCCTCCATGCCCTGGCCCTCGCCTCGCGTGGGCTGAATGCGTGCAATGCCAGATTATTTCTGTACTTTGTCTTGGGCCTGCTTAACACCAACGTCGTTCCCTTATACGCGCGACTGCACGCGGTTCTGCGCCGGGTTTATTTTTTTTATTCCTATTTTTATTTCATTTTCTCTCTTTCTGTCGACTACATTTTCCCGCCCTCTACCGAAACGTGTTACATTTTCTTTCATATAGCACCCGTAAAGGGGTGCTACTGCAAAGCTCTTTTACTAATGTCTAGTCTCTGTAAAGGGTAGGGGCGTATTATGGGGGGAGGCGAAGGGACCATCGACCCCCTGTCGGGCTCTAGTGAACCGCCTGAAAGGTAGGCCACTCGAGCTACAAAACCCCTGCATGTAGGCAACCCACAGGGCACCTACCTCCGCCCATGTCGACAGGACCTTCATCATACGCCCCTGGAAAGGGCTCGTACCTGTATGCGTTAATCGTGCCTCTGTAAAGGCACTAGTGCGTTAGCACACCTCAGGGGTGCTAGCTCCTGTGTTTTTCGCCACTGAATCGTTATTAAACGGAAGCGTTATTGAATTCGCTTGGGTGTAAAATCGGCGGCCGGGCGGCGGCCGGGCCTGTGTGCCACGTTTGTTGGTGTTTCTCTCATTACCAACTCCACACGCCCTACTCTTGGCTTCCCCCCGGCCGGGCCGGGCCCTCTCGCTCTAGCACGCGTGAGTTTCGGTTCTGCTCTGCTGTGTGCAGCTCGGCGCTCCGGATTACCATACAAATCGAAAACACTCAGAATGGGAGTGATGAATGGCGGGGCGGCCGGGCGGGCCGAGGATGGCAAATAAACGCTCGCTCGCGCTGCCGGCGCTGCTGTCTGCCCCCGCGCCTGTGCGTGTGCAGCATCCAGCGACAAATGTGCTTCCGGCTCTCTGTCTGTTTAAAACATTTGCTTCGTTTGGGAGGTAGGAGGGGAGGCTCTTGTAGGAGGGCGAAGGGTAGGGGGGAGGACAGGGTTCCCACAAGTCTGCAGGAAAACCGGGTGCCGGACATCTCGCCCCAGCTAACTCGCCCCATGGTACAACTCGCCCCAGGGCTAACTCGCCCCGGTTTGGGGGCGAGCCCCGGATGCAAGTTTTTGCCAACTCGCCCCAATCCGCAAAATTTTCAAAATCTCGCCCCATTTTATTTTATTTTATCAGCCCGCCCTTCTGCTTTGAAAAAGCTTTAAAGCGGGCTTATGTCAACGACCTTAAGTGTGTTTGTGTGTCTGTTCCATCCGAAGGAGTTGAGCTAGAGAGATCAAGTTTTTGGGGGATCTTAAGGTGCAAATTCTTCCAACCCCCATTTAGGCACTGAAAAAAAATATTGACTGAGCGTGAGCGAAGCCTATTATGCCACTTGAGTGCCAAAATAGTTCAATGTTTGTCTGTGTGTATGTTTTACGTGAAAGGAAAAAAATATATCTATAATTTTTTATAGGGTCCTAAGGGATAACTCGCCGAGTTACGGTTCTCTACTCCAAAATTTCGTCTGTTTCGTGCTATCTCTTACCGTTTTTGCGATCAAGGGCGTAAGTGGCCAGTACACTGTAAGAAATGAGCGAAAATAGTCTCGACAAGGGCACCACGATGGCGCCAACCGAGCAAGGGCGTAATTTGCGCAGTTGCACTGCAAAAATGGGCGAAAATGGTACGATATTGGTCCAAATTTCAACGGAAGAGCCGTCTGGAGCAAGCTGAGCAGCGCATCCACCACATACTCGACAGGTACTACGACTGCAAGGATAACGTTGACGTCGTCACCTAACTGAGGGCTATTGGCCACAATCTGTGTGGCTACTTCTGATCTAATACAAAAGTTAGTGCAAATACCTTAAAAATGAATTATAATTGGGGCGAGTTAGCACTGGGGCGACTTGGGCTCGGGGCGAAATGGGCATGGGGCGACTAGGTACCGGGGCGAGTTAGCTGGGGCGAGCTGTCCTAGATCCGGAAAACCTGGAAAGTCACATGGGGAAAGAAAGTGGTCATGGAAAGTCATGGAAATTATTGCAGGGACTGTCATGGGAGAATTCGGCAACAGGAGCTATCCGACCTGAAAGCCAAAAAGGTGAAAATTTTGTCGGAAAATGCCGGTAAGAACACAGCTTGAAATTGTCTTATGTCTGCGGACTAGTCATGGAAATTTTAAATGTTTCGTCTGGGGAGTCATGGAAAAGTCATGGAAAATGCCAGGAGCCAAAATGTGGGAACCCTAGAGGAGGAGTAGGGAGGAGAGGTGAGTGGAGGGGAAGAGGAGAAGGCGGTTCAGTTTCACCCGCCGAATTGAAACGGGTCCCTGCTGCCTCTCCTCCTGCTAGCTAAGCGACCCCTCTCAACTTTTCAGACGCGCTCCGCTCGTTTGGCGCAGCTTGGTGGAAGCGGGGGCTCGGGTGGCGCGGCCTGCCTGGCCGGCCGAGGCGGGCCGAGGCGAGACGATCACAGTAAACGGCATTCTCATCGTTAGTCGCGTAGCAGGACACAAAGACGGGCAGGGGCCGCGTTTCAGTCGCACCTCATGCCTCGGTGGGGGCGTGCCCGTCTGTGCCGCCCCACTCACCCCCACCCCACCCCGCCTGAGCCCCCCGCCTGAGCCGCCCCGCCCCACCCCACGCGGCCCCTCGAGGAATCTGATTTTAGCTTTGTAAGTGGAGTGCACCTGATGCCCCCTGTTGGAGGGGGAGGGTCGAGTCCAACACGGAGAAAAGGGGTACAAAGATAAAATTAATCGGATTCCGCTCATTTCGAAGTTCTGGCTTATGGCAGCGGGGTGAATTCCCACCCGTCAAAAGAGACGACGGGAAAGTATAAGCAAGAGGGTTCAAGTCGTAAGAAGTTTCGATTTCACCATTGAGAAAGTTTCTATTGTCAAGCGTTCCACTCATGTCAAGGGTCCACTGTGTGTCGCGCACCAAGGTAGGCAACTCAGGATCCTCCCCCAACCACCTTGCGGAGCTGCCTGTTGGCGCTGTCGCTCCGCGCCTGGCGCCAGCGGCAGGCGAATGGAATACGCCAGGGGGCGCGGCGCCCCGCCCCGCCCCGCCCCGCCCCGCCCCGCCCCGCCCCGCCCCGCCCCGCCCGCCCCGTCCGCCACCAGTCCCGCGCGGAGCTTCTCGCGTCACGAAGACAAGGTAGCATCCCCCTTAATCCGAGGCTGTCGCTGTCAGCCCCGCAGGCGTGCTGAAACCGCGCCGCCCCGCGCCCTGATATCTAGCAGTGTGGTGAGGCAGGTGGTAGTGGGGGGGGGGGGGGGCGGTAGCGGCTTCGCGGCCGGGAAACGGTGGGGGCGCGGCGGTGACGAGCAAGAAAAATGGCGAGAGATCTTCCAGGGCGGGCCGGGCCGGGGCGGGCCGGGAGAAGTTGGCAAGAGTAATAAAACCTGAGGGAAACGTGAGTTTGAGATTAATTATCGCCGCCACGCCACGCCACACCGCACGCCACGCCGCACGCCACGCCGCACGCCACGCCGCTCCTCGCCCCGCTCGTCGCCCCGCGGCGTTTGGGGGAAGGGAAGGGAAGCAGTGCGAAAGGAGGAGGAGGGGATGGAGGCGACGAAGGACCGACTCCTCGCCCGCCCCACCCCGCCCCGCCCCGCCGCGTCTGCCCCAGTGCCCTACTGCTGCGGGGCGGGGCGGCGTTTGACGTCTACATTCAGGCGGACTGAGGCGCTGGTTACCTATACCGTACCTATCAGGCCCGGCTGGCCTGTACGCGACCGCTGCTGCCCGAAACAATTCGCGGAAACTTTTGTACAGAACGTGATTGAAAGGGAAAAAAAAATCAGAAAAAAATCGCTACATGGGTGCACTAAAATTCCGAGTTGTTTCCCCCTCGGGCGCGGGCCGTGGCCGCCGTGGCCGCGCTCTGCTCAGCTTTGCTGGGCTGCTCTACCTTTCTGACAGCGAGGCGTTCAGGGCGCTGCTGTCCAGCTCCGCCCAGTCTGTCCGTCCTGCAGGAGCTGGAGGGCGAGGGGCGCGCGCGCGCAGGCACGGGAGACACAGGGGCGAGGAGGAGGTGCAGGGGCGTGCAGGGGAGCCCCCTCCGCCACGCATCAGATGGACATGGACAGACGGACGGACAGACGGACGGAGGGACAGGAGAAGAAATATCGCGAGTGCCCCCGTCCAATCGCTCCCCGGCCCGGCCCGGAGCCGTAACCGCAGCCCAGGGGTCCCGGCCCCGCCCCGCCACCATCCGCCCCACCCCGCCCCGCCCCGCCCCGCCCTACTGCTGGCCGAGTTTTGATATCCTATTTTTCTCCCCGGGCCGGCAGTGCGGGGGCGCGGGGTGGGCCTGATGCGCGGCAGTCAACGCCACCCGTGCCGCACAGCAGCCGCCTCACCCCGCCCCAAACGCCCCACCCCCCCCCCCCCGCCCCCCCCCCCCCGCCCCGCCCCGCCCCGCCCCGCCCTGCGCCGCGCTCAACTGCGACAGACGAACCGGCTTCTTTATGCCCTTCGCGCCGCGCGGCACATTTGCGTGCGAATATTTCTTCTCTCTGGCTGCATCACATGTGGACTCGAGGGCCAAAAAGTTGAAAGATAGCCTAAATTGAGACCGATTCGCGCCAAATTTTGCGGGTGTTTGCTTTAGCCGTCTCATAACAAGAGGTTTAAAAAATACCGCTGTCCTTTTTGTTACGCACTGTCGTAAAAGCTATATGGCTACGGCGCGATGGTCACACCCCCCAACCGGCAGAGGTTTGGCTAGGGGAATCATAATCAACTGGTCAGTAATCTGAAGGCGGGGCGGGGCGTGGCGGGGGGCGGGGCGTGGCGGGGCGAGCGGGGCGTGAGCGGCGCATAGAGCACGAGGAGTGACCCCGGGGGAAAGTGTGTCGTGCACCCCCCGGCCCGCAGGCGAGGCGCGCGGTCGTGCCGGCCGAGTTGGAGCAGTGTGTAGGCAGCGGAGGGGCGGGCGCGGGCTGTCGTTATAGCGGGCGCATTTGTCCGCGAGGAGGCGGCGCGGCGCGGGCGGCCTGCGGGGCGGGCGGGGCCTGATCCAGTTCTCTTCCTCCTCCGCGACCCCCGCTCGACCCTGCTCGCCCTCCACTCAGGGCCTACTGGGAGGGACGGCTCGGGCGGGAAGGGCTCAAATCGGATAGGGGCGCAGCCCCGCCCTCCCGCCCCGCGCCGCGCCGCCCCGCTCCCCGCCGCCCAGATGGTGGTCCCCCGCCCTGGCCAGCCAGCCCCAGCCTGCGGTGCTGCCGGCGGCAGAATGTCGGTTGGGCTGCGGCTATACAGTGTGCAGAAAACTCTCTCGTCGTTTAACGATGCCTGCTGCCAGCACGCCCCGCCACGCCCCGCCCCGCCACGCCACGCCCGGAGGCTGATGAATGGTGTGCGGAAGGGCCTGGTGAAGGGGGCAGGAAGTTGAAGTGTGGCGCAGCGCAGCGCTCAGGCGCCAGGGATAAAGTGGTCGATGGCTGCAGTGAGTTGTTGGCGGGGCCACAGCCGCAAGGGGGCCCCCACCGGGCCACCCCGCCCGTGGTCACCACGCCCCTGGCGCCCCGCCCCACCCCGCCCCGCCCCGCCCGGCGGCGCACCTGCTGTGTGCCATTACTCACGGTGTGCGACGGGGTGCCGCGCGCAGGCTCACACACACACACACACACACTCGTACAAAAGCACCATGCCGATTGCTGGTTGCGGCTGGCCGGGCCGGGCCGGGCACGGTAGTCTTTTGCTACTCAACTCCATTTCGGACGCTGCCCCTCCCCGCCCCGCCCCGCAGCGCTAGGCGCCACCGCCGCTCTCAGTCCTGCTGCTGGCGGCTCGAATGTCGTTTCGCACGCGGCGCGGCCAGTGCGAGCGGCAGCTGGCTGCAGTCACAGTGTCACAGTTGTAACTGAATGTTTCATGACGCTGCGGGCGGGGGGCAGTGAGCCTGGTCGTGCGTGAGCGTGTGAGCGGAGCCTGTAGGCTAATCTGCCACCCCCCCTGGCTGCAGTCACAGTGTCACAGTTCTAACTGAATGTTTCAGGACGCTGCGGGCGGGGGGCAGTGAGCCTGGTCGTGCGTGAGCGTGTGAGCGGAGCCTGTAGGCTAATCTGCCGCCCCCCGCCTGGACTCTTCAGGCTGCTGGCTGCAGTCACAGTGTCACTGTTCTAACTGAATGTTTCATGACGCTGCGGGCGGGGGGCAGTGAGCCTGGTGCGCGTGAGCGTGTGAGCGGAGCCTGTAGGCTAATCTGCCACCCCCCCTGGCTGCAGTCACAGTGTCACAGTTCTAACTGAATGTTTCATGACGCTGCGGGCGGGGGGCAGTGAGCCTGGTCGTGCGTGAGCGTGTGAGCGGAGCCTGTAGGCTAATCTGCCGCTCCCCGCCTGGCCTGGACTCTTCAGGCTGCTGGCTGCAGTCACAGTGTCACAGTTCTAACTGAATGTTTCATGACGCTGCGGGCGGGGGGCAGTGAGCCTGGTGCGCGTGAGCGTGTGAGCGGAGCCTGTAGGCTAATCTGCCGCTCCCCGCCTGGACTCTTCAGGCTGCTGGCTGCAGTCACAGTGTCACAGTTCTAACTGAATGTTTCATGACGCTGCGGGCGGGGGGCAGTGAGCCTGGTGCGCGTGAGCGTGTGAGCGGAGCCTGTAGGCTAATCTGCCTCTCCCCGCCTGGACTCTTCAGGCTGCTGGCCTCGGCCGACCTCAACCTCAACCTCGGCTTCCAACCCCCAGCCCAGCCCCTGTCCTGTCCGACCCACGCCTCGCTATATAGGGATAGGGCCTGCCCTGCCCTGCCCTCGATGACTGGCGAATCAGGCGTGCTGTGAGGAGACCCCGCCCCGCCCCGCCCCGCCTCCCCGGGGTCCTTTGAGCTGCGGCCGGCCCACGCTGACCGAGAGGAGAGGAGAGGAGAGGCCGCAGGGATGGGAGCGGAGATTACCCTCACGCCCCGGCGCGGCCCCGGCCCCGGCCCCGGCCCCGGCCCCGGCCCCGGCCCCGGCCCCGGCCTGTGAGACGGATCAGGAGCATTAAGTCATAAGGTGACGGGCCGGGTGGGTCCCCCTCTGGCCTGCTGGCTGCCCTGCCCGGCTCCGCCCGGCCTGGGCTGATGATTATGGACCCTGAGGGGAGGAGGTGAATGGGATAAGGCGGCGTGGCGTGTTCAGGACCAGCCGCATTGAGACTGTGTGGCCAACAGCAGCGACAGGACAGGACAGGATAGGCCCCGCCTGCGGGACGCCAGCGTATCTTTCGTGGCCTCGACGGCGGCGACGTCTGTGGCTGTCTGTGCTGTCGCCGTTCTTCTGCATTTTCTGCGGCTGGATCGCTTTTTATGCCTTGCACAAGTTGTTGCGGTGTGCTTTACCCGGGTTTACCAATCTATGCGCTGTGCGCGTCCCCCTCCCCCTCCCCCTCCCCCTCCGCTTTGACGACGGAGATTGTTCTGGGATTGGGGACGGAGTGACTGGAGGAGCCTGGAGGAGCATCCCTAGCGCTGGCGCTGCAGCCCTAGACCGCCCCGCCCCGCCCCGCCCCGCCCCGCCCCGCCCCGCCCCGCCCCGAGCAGTCCCAGAAGAGCTATTCGTCATTGGCTCCGGCGGGGGGACGGTGTGGTGGAGCCGCGGCTTGCTGATTGCGATGCATCATCTTGTCGCGAGAATAAAGACGGCGTGGAGTCTGCAAGTCGCCGCCTCGTCTACGTCGCAATGAAGCACTCGTCGAGTCGAGGGGGCGCCTGCCTGGCCCGTGGGCGGACGGAGCTGGCGGCGCGAACGGACTCCTTAAGCCAGAGAGTTTGGAAGAGAGTTTATTCGCGGTGAGTGAGCCTGGCCCGGCCCGGGGCCGCCTGGGGAGGGGCGCTGCTGCGAGAACACAAACTGCTTCTGAAACGGGTTGCTTGTGTCTCTCGTGGTACTTACTACCTCAAGGTGGAGATCTTTGTTATTATATTGGCAAAACTTACAAAGTCTCTTAGCTTCATTCAATTTGATTTGTGGGTTACATTACCCGATACATAAATTACAAGCAATAGATAGAAGGCGCGTTAAATGATGAAAGACTTGGCTCTGCGCCGGCAGGTAGGCAACCCATCGCCCATGTCACCGCCACCGCACGGCCCCGTGCTGATTCATTGCGCGAAATAACCTGTCGCCGACAAGGACAGGAGACTAGCAGAAAGAAGAAGGAATTTAAAGGACGAGGGCAAGGACGCGGCGGAGAGTAAGGGGGTGGGGGTAGCGCACGACGGGAAAGGGTAAGTGCAGCAGGGAGATTTACGCGAAAGATAATATAGCGCTCTTTTTTTTTAAGAGCTTGGAGTAGCTTGGGTTATGGCGCCTGACAGGTGTGCCTCGCGCCCTTCCCCGCTCCGGCACAGTGTCCCTGGACGGTGGCCTCGCCGGCCCGCCCCGCCCCGCCCCGCCCCGCCCCGCCCCGCCCCGCCTCCCCTCCCCTCGCCCCGCCACGCCATGCCCCGTCACACTACACGCCCCATCCCGCCACTGATCCGTCCCCTTTAATCATCTGCATGTATCCAGACTCCGCAGGGGCAAAGTTAAGGCCGGTTTGGTACTTTAGTACAATTTTCTTGTGTCTACCGCCGACAGAGGCCAGGCAGGGCGGAATTCCCTCCTCGAACCACCCCCTCCCACCACCACCACCACAACCACCACCAGCACCAACCCCTCCCGCGCAGCCGCCCTGTGCCGCCCAGCGCGTTATGAGATCAGTGGTTATTTCAACCACAAGCCCGGCAGAGCCCGTGCCCCGTGCGGCGAGCCCGAGCCCCCTCTCAGCAGCCGGACCGCACCGCACCATACGGTAAGCCCCTGCCTCCCGGGGGGCCGCGGTGGTAACAGAGCAGACAGTGCCGTGGGGCGCCGGGGCCGGGGCCGGGGCCGCGCCGCGCCGCGCCGCGCCTGCTGCTGGGGAGAGAGGTTTGGCCCCGGGCCGGGACCTCCGGCCGACGGAAGGCCCTCTGGGATGGCCCTGCAGGGACGAAGCGTGTTAAGCCTGTGTGTGTGTGTGTGGTGGGCGGTGATGGCACCGGTCCCCCGGGCTCCTGGAGTAGGCAGACTCAGACCGGAACACCTGGGCGTCGCCTGGGCGTCATATTTGAGGGTCGCTGCGGGTAGGCAGGGGGCGCCCCAGCCCAGCCCAGCCCCGCCCCGCCCCGCCCCGCGCTCTGCTCAGCTTTTGCTGTGCTCCTCTCTGACAGCGAGGCTGCTGTCCAGCTCTGTCCAGTCGAGCTGTCCGTCCTATGGTCCAACAGCTGGAGGGTGGGGGTCGAGCGCGCTTATCTCACAATACGTGATAAAAAAAATTATTGAATATCATTTCGAAAATTTAATGAAAATAGCTTCACAACAAGTAATGAAAACCTAATGAATTGACGGTGAGCACAGGACGGGGACAGGAGGCACGGGGGAGTGGAGAGGGCGGTGGTTGGTGGCCGCGTAATGCTCCGTAGCGCAGCGTGTGTGGCAGGAGTGGAGGACCTATAAAGTCAAAAACAAGGCGGTGGGTGTGAGGTATGGGGGGTGCACCATGCCGCTCCGCACCACGCCGCGCCACGCCACGCCACGCCCTCTCGTTGTAGACAAGGCCGTCAATCCGATTGCAGTGCGACAGAACAGAACAGCTCGTGCATATGTCCCGCCCTCCTCCTGACTGAGGGGACAGAAGCGTCTCTCGCTCGCCCCGCCCTGCCCTGCCACGCCCCGCCACGCCCCGCCACGCCCCACCACGCCCCAACAACGACGAGGGCCGGCGCCAGTCGCACCGAATTTACGATCTTTCATGCGCGCACCACAACACCACCGAAATACCAGCTCCAGCAGAGTAGTTTGGCGTGGCGTGGCGGGGCCGGGGGGTAGTGGGTCTGTGCGGGTACAGTGGAAGCGAGACCCGGGCGAGGCTAGCTGGGTCCAGCCCGGCCCGGCCCAGCCCGCAGCGGGAGTGAGTTATAGACGCCTTCGCAAACAACATGAAGGCGCCGGTGCCGGTAGCCTCGCGCGCGCCTCCATCTTTCTATAAATAATTTCCGGAGGCGGAGCCGCGCGCATGATCACAGAGGAAGAGGCCGGGCCGGGCCTCGGCCGGCGCAACTAGTTCGCCGATAAATTACCATTAAAGCCCAATTAGAAGCAGCGAGGGAGGGGATGAGGGCCTGAGCTGAGCTGAGCTGCCGAGTCCAGCGCGCAGGCCTCAAGGTCACTGCTGCTGCAGGGCAGGGCCCAGTCTGTCCTGTCGGCGTCGGCCTGCCGTGGCGTGGCGTCCCGACCCCGCGCCGGCCTTGCGGAGTGTAGGGGTGGCCGTGGCCATGGAGCTGCGAGAGAGTCCTCTCTCCTCCTCCTCCTCCTCCTCCTCCTGCTCCTGCTCCCCCTCCCCCTGCTCCTCCTGCTCCTCCTCTCCGCCTGCTCCTCCTCCTCCTCCTCCTCCTCCTCCTCCTCCTCCTCACTGTAAAAAATGAGATGCCTAGTACGGAACCGATGACGGAAGCGTTCCGTACTATGATGGGTACGGACGATTCCTTCCCAGTTCCCTTCCCAGTAACCTTCCCAGTAAACTAGTTTTTCTCTAACGGTACTGTAGGAACTGCCATATACTACGGAGATTTGAACGGAAGTTCCGTTTTCCTCAAGTACGGAAGTCTCCGGAAAAATTATTAGCGGTACTTTTTCCGTACCTATTTTTTACAGTGCTGCTCCTCCTCCTCCTCCTCCTCCTCCTCCTCCTCCTCCTCCTCCTCCTCCTCCTCCTCCTCGTCCTCCTGCTTCTTGTTCTCGCGGCGACGCGGCGCTCGGGGGCGGAGACTTGGCGGTGGGCGGATGTGGATCTCCCTGCGCTGCCTCCACTTGCAGAATAGTCACGACCCACTCTGTTGGCCCGCCCCGCCCCGCCCCGCCCCGCCCCGCCCCGCCCCACCCCACCCCGCCCCGCTCCCCTCCGCTTTATCCGGGAGAGAAGGGGAGGAAACAATTTACTGAGCGGCCCTGCTACGAGGCTTGCTGCTGCCCGCTCCCCTCCGTTCTGTTCGGCCCGCCTGATGCTTGCTCATTTCGTCGCCTGTCGTGCTTGCTCCACACACACACGCACGCACGCACGCATCACGCATGCCTGCTCTATGCTCAGCTGCGCACACGCCCCAGGGCGGTGGCGGTAAGCCGATGAAGGTACATTATAGCACACCACACTGTTAAATCCCTACAAACAAAATAGTTTGTAAGCTTGCAAAGCATTTGGATGCTTTGTATTACAAAGCATTTTGTTTGTAATACAAAGCATTTCGCAAATGCTTCGCAATCTGCGAAGCAAATGCTTCGCAAGCTACAAAGCAAAAGCTTCGCAATACAAACAAAATGCTTTGTATTACAAAGCAGCCAAATCCTTCGCAATTGCGAAGCATTTTGTTTGTAATTGCGAAGCATTGCTTTGTAAGGTTTTAACAGTGCAGTGAAGATGACAGAAGGGGCTTACAAACTGGGCCTCATTGTGCAGTGCGGCTGTGATGACCTACAGGTTGCTGTGCAGCATTATTATTTCTGTCAAAAATGTTGCTGCTCACCTTTTCCTCGGACAAAAACGTAGAATGTTTGGCTTTCTCACCGTCGCTATTCTGAACTGATGTTTCCGTCGGCGGGGTTTTTATAAGAGCAGCACCCATAGCCCTTCGCAGGAGGCCCGCGGTCTCGTCCTGCCCCGCCCCGCCCCGCCTCGCCCCGCCCCGCCCGGCGCCTGGTACTCGTTAGCTTCTAATGGCCGTCGGCATCCATCACGCCGAAGGTTGTGGATGACACCACAAAAGGTGTTTGCATGGTGAATGGCCGGACCTGGAGCGGGGCTGGAGCGGGGCTGGAGCGGGGCTGGAGCGGGGCTGGAGCGGGGCTGGAGCGGGGCTGGAGTAAGCCTCCATCCAAACCGGACGGTTTGTGGCAGCCCAGCGCAGCGCTTCAGAAACTCGCCGCATTGGCGTCCGTGTGCTCTTTTCACCAGCAACGAGGAAAAATGGCGGTCGTTTGTCCGGGTAGCCCCCCCCCCCCCTCTATTTTTTTTTTGGTGCCCTTGTGGCTGCAACTGCTGCAGCGCCCGCATGGGAACGCCCTTTCCAGGAAAACCTCTGCTCTTTTCCAGAGTTATATCTGCCCCCTCGCCTCGGCTCGCTGGCAGAAACATCGCTGCTGCTGCATCGGAAACGAGGTGAATGATGATGACCTTTACGTCGACGAGCCAACTGTTGCAAAGCAGTGCAGGGCGAACCTTTTAAAAAAATAGAGAATTAAAAAAGGAAGCTTGCAGGTGCTACCGTTTTGTAAAAGTGTCAAATTAATCTGGTTGATGATGGCATATGAGTACACCAAAACTTTTCTGTCCCTTGCCGCTTTGACCCGTGTTTTTTTTCTTTCCTAAAATAACGCACCCATAGAATAGAGTGTGAAACTTTCCACCCTGGCCCTGCATACAGTGCTTGGTAATGGTGACGGAGTAGAAGCGTGCGAATTAGGCGGGGGCGGTCCCAGAGGGTGGGGGTGCCCCCTCCCTCCCCTCCCCCTGAACGATGTCCGTGCTGTCATGTACCGTGCCCCTACACTATGCACCCCCCGCATCCCCGCACCCCACTTCTTGCCTATCGCCCCCGTGTCGTTGGTGGGAAAGGTCGTGAATCTGTTTTACGACCTTTGCTCCCAGTTCTAAAATTTGTCATCAAAATGTCGTTAACTCACTGGAGGAAAAAGCGCGCGCGTGTTGTCGAGAAGGGAATTGGAAAATGATGTGGACCACACCCGACCACACCCCAGGAGGCCGCAGGGCAGGGGAGCTGAAGCGAACTGAGCATCGCGCCGCCCTGCCCGGGCCGGGACGGGCCGGCCGAGCCGATCAAGGGCCCCCATGGCTGCCCTGTTTGCCAATATACTATTTTTTTTTTCCAGAAAAGTGAGAAAAATAGAAATTAGGCGATCGTTTAGCGATCGCGTACGTCGACGTTCGATGACAATCTCAGCCGTACTAATGACGCACTGACAAGTATTTAACGTGACATTAGACCCCATTACTTGTCTCCATTATATTAATAGCTTCTGGGTGACGGAGCGACGCCTCGCCGCCCCGCCCCGCCCCGCCCCGCCCCGCCCCGCCCCGCCCCGCTGCGCCTCCGTGCTGCCTCTGCTTTGCCAATAACAAGCGGCGAGGCGTCGCCCGGCGTCGCCCCGTTGATATTATCTGCATCTCAATGGCCCCCGGGCAGGGCCGGGCCGGGCCGGGCCGGGCAGGGTGGCCGGGGGAGGAGGGAGATGGCGGCCGATAACTCGACTCCTCTGCCTGATGAGAGCCGCGCCGCTGCCGATAGCGTCTGCATCACTATGCGCAGTTAGACTCATTGCGTTAGGCTGTGCATGTTTTTGTCTCCGCCCCCACCGCCACGTAGGAGCGGAGGTTATCTTGGAAATCTCTGCGCACGCTGGCTTGTCGTATCGTATAGTGCCGCGTAGGTGTCGCGTAAGAACCCCCGGCGCCGCGGCGCTCCTGTCGCGTCACGCGGGGGCTTAAGACCCCTTTCATCCCCCCCGGGGCTGGGCTAACGAGCGCGTCTGGTCGTGGCGCGTACGCCGCGCAAGGCCGTATGAATGAATGCATGACTACCTCGGGACGGGACGGGACCTCACGAGACGGGCGCTTTGCATTTTGCACATGCTAATTTGGAATAGGACGCGACGTGTCTTCACCTCCCGGGGCGGGGCCGGGCCGGGCGCGGCGCGTCACGGGGTCCGTAGCGCCGGCGCGTGGCGTGGCGTGGCGGCGCGTGGCGTGGAAGACCGCGGGCCCGAGCTTTATTTAAGCCCCAGTGTTATTTGGGCAATGACTGACAGCGTGGTCGTCTTATATTTATAGCGTGCATGCCTGCGCCCCCCTCTCCCTCTCTCCCTCTCTCCCTCTCTCCCTCTCTCCCTCTCTCCCTCTCTCCCTCTCTCCCTCTCCCTCTCTCATACATACACTCACAAACACGCATTAGGCTTGCACGGGACGACGCGCGCTCATGTGTCTGTGCGTGTGTGGTGGATGTGACCAAGAAACTTTTCTTTTCTTTTCGACTCTTTTAATCTTTATTATTTTAAAGTGTTGAATGCTCTAGAAACCCAAGTGTGTGCATGGCATGCTCCATTTAGAGTCAACCACAAGGCACACTCTAAAAAAGTGTGTGCCTGCCAGGCATGCTCTAAAAAAGTGTGTGCCTGCCAGGCATGCTCTAAATTAAAGCATGCCAGCGAGGCATGCACTTAGAGCATGCCTGGCAGGCACACTCTCTTTTAGAGCATGCCTGGCAGGCATTTTTTTTTTAGAGCATGCCTGGCAGGCACACACTTTTTTAGAGCATGCCTGGCAGGCACACACTTTTTTAGAGCATGCCTGGCAGGCACACACTTTTTTAGAGTGTGCCTAGTGGTTGACTCTAAATGGAGCATGCCATGCACACACTTGCGTTTCTAGAGTGTTTTTAGATGTACCCATCGGCCGCAAAGGAATATTAAACCGCTACGAACGCGCACATATGTAATGGTCGCGGGGTAGTGAAAGCAGCGTGTTTTGTACCGAGAAAAAAGTGTTCCTGTGCATTGAACAAGTGAGAGCACTGTCATTCGTTTTACAAGAATACTGTTCTGTGTGTGTGTTATTGGAGGTGTCAGTGTAAGCGATTCACTTTGCGGATCCCGTCGCCCTGCAATATGCACCGGAGTGTAGGGTAGGGCGACAAGGGAAGTGTGTGTGCGTGTGTGTGTGTATAGGTGGGTGGGGTGCCAACAGCCCGCCTGGATTACTGTTTGCCGCCAGGAGCTCTAAGCTTCCTGAGGACTGCAAACAGCAGTGCGAGCTCCACGAGCACCCCGAGTCCTTGGCGGATGTGCGCGTGATGTGCCCGTGCGTGGGGGCCGGGCCGGGCCGGGCGTCCCTCGGGGTACCCTGTGGCTGCGCCTGCGCCTGCGCGCCCACAGCGCAGTGTGTTCGGGTACCGCACAGGGGCGTAGGCCACAGGGACCGCCCGGCCCGGCACGGCCCGGCCCGGCTCCGTCGCAATGGGGCGCAAATTTTATTTTCACAACGCTTGCACATGGTGCAGGCTGGGGACTACCCGGGGGCCGGCCGAGCGTGGCGAGTCATGACGTGCGAAGTAGCGAGTGCTAACGAGTGCTAAGGCCATGTGGTGTGAAATGTATGTAGCAGGTACATGTACGCCAGGGCGCGGGTCTACATGGTCTACATGATCGTACTACCATGTCGAAAGATTGGCGATGCAGTCTTTCCCTTTTTGTGTGTGTGTGTTTTTTGCAAGTGCTTGTCGCGGCTCTCAGCCTCACCCGCTCCGGGCGGCTGCCCGGCCTGGTCCGGCCGTGGGATCAGTCACCTGCAGGCAGGGGCTCTGCTCTGTAGGCCCTGGCCGGGCCGCACCGCGCGGGCCGCACAGCGCGCGCGCGGGACCAGCTGAGCTGGCTGCCATGTGGCGCGCCGCGCCGGGCCGCGGCGTCCCCTGCTGCCCCCACCGCCGCGCACGTCTGCTGTTAAAAGTAGATTTGGAGCCCGCGCGGCTTACAGGCGCGACACGGATATAGATAGTCTCAGAGGGACGGGACGGACGCAGGACCAGCGGGGCCGAGCGGACCGGCACCGGCCGGTACACCCCCACCCCCACCTCCTGCATATCTGAATCCACATTCCCCTTCCCTTCCACACGCCAACACACGCGGCTACAACTGCGATACTCGCCGCTCGGCGCGGCGCTGGTGGGACCAGGGCCGGGTGGTGGTGTGGTGTGGTGTGGTACCTCCGTCAGCCTCGACTGGGTCCCCCTCCCATTCGCCCCCCTTTCGGCCCCCTTTCCCCTTCGCCTGCCGCGCGCCACCTGAAGCACCCCGTCGAGCCCCCTACTGTATTCGCCGGTATTTCTTTCTGTCGAGAGCAAACGGAAAAGCAAAGGCATGACTTGGACACGATCCTTAATCGAAATCCCTTGAACGGGCGGGGCGGGGCGGGGCGGGGCGGGGCGGGGCGGGGCGGGCACACCCGGCTGGAGCCTGGGCTGCAGCTCGACTGGACATGTGTTACTGCTTGACAAGCACGGCTATACGCCCGGCCCGGCGTGCGGTGGCGAGGCGCGGCCTGGCGCGGCGTGGTGTGGCTCACTGTTAAATCCCTACAAACAAAATAGTTTGTAAGCTTGCAAAGCATTTGGATGCTTTTTATTACAAAGCATTTTGTTTGTAATACAAAGCATTTCGCAAATGCTTCGCAAGCTGCGAGGCAAATGCTTCGCAAGCTACAAAGCAAAAGCTTCGCAATACAAACAAAATGCTTTGTATTACAAAGCATCCAAATCCTTCGCAATTGCGAAGCATTTTGTTTGTAATTGCGAAGCATTGCTTCGCAAGGTTTTAACAGTGCTCTGTGTACACTCGCACGACGTCATATCTGGAAGCAGTGCTAACAGCCTGCCCCGCCCCGCCCCGCTGCCGTTTTCGTACCCTCCCTCTGCTCGCCTTTCTTCTTTTTATTTCGATGGAAAAAGTACCGCTAATAATTTTACCGGAGGCTTCCGTACTTGAGGAAAACGGAAACGTCCGTCCAAATCTCCGTAGTATATGGCAATTCCTGCAGTACCGTTAGAGAAAAACTAGTCTATGGCTGGAAAGGAATCGTCCGTACCCATCATAGTACGGAATGCTTCCGTCATCGGTTCCGTACTAGGCATCTCATTTTTGACAGTGCACTACCATCCCCCGCGGGGCAGGGCAGGGCCGCACTGGCTGGCTCGTGACGCTATTCGTCGAAGGGAGCGCGGCGCGGCGCGGCGTGTTGTGTTGACGGACCAAATTGGTTTCGCCGCCGATCAACCTGGTTTGCAGCGCGGCGGCGGACTGCGCCCGCCCCGCCCCGCCCCGCCCCGCCCCGCCCCGCCCCGCCGATCTTGTTGAGTTTATTAGCGTCATGTTATCGGCCGTGCGCGCGCAGTGGCGGAATGCGGCGCCCCGTGAGGCCGCTGAAACACTCGACACCGTACCGGGCGTTTCAGAGAACAGGTAACAGTATTGCGGGGCTGCCTACGCATCAGGGGCAGGCTGGGGCGGGTATAGGCGCGAGCCCGCGTACTGTTACGTGTGCTCTGGAACACCCGGCCCGGCACCACTATAAAAACAAAGGTGCGATGTCCTACCTTTCCAGGGGTGCTGAACCCGCTTTACGGGTTCTAAAGTGTAAATTTTCAGTTTAAAAAAACATTTTCTGTATGGGAAACCAAATCCATTTTAGGATACATTATGCATTCCCGGCAAAATTCCGTGTCAAACGCGAGCCTTCATGTGATAGGGTTCTAATAAGTGGTCAGCAAATGAAAAGCAAGTAAAAAAGTACCAAAAGTGCCATCAATTTATACCATTTTTGAACAGAACTCCGTCACATGTAGGCTCGTTTGACGTGGAATTTTGCGTCGATTATAAATTTAGGTCTTCGAATTTAATTGTATTCCATAAAAAGGAAATATTTCCAAAAATCAAAAACTTTAATGCCTGGACTTTGCGAACCAATTCTTTTCAATACAAACAACGGGAATTGTTCGCAACGTTGCAAAGAATTTAGTTTGCAAAGCATTTTGCAGTGTGCGAATGAGAATCAACACACCTACAAGTGTGTGACATTCTCACAATTGGTTTTACCTTGCGCTGGGGCGGCGCGGCATGGCCGGGCACTCGTCCCTCGCGCAGCTGGCAGCAGCGGTAGCGAAACCCTTGAAACATAACTCTCTTCTTTGTGGGGATTTCTTTCAACCAAGTGTCTTGGCAGCGGTGACGCAGCCGTCGTCGTCTACCCGCCCCGCCTCACCGCGCCCCGCCTCACCGCGCCCCGCCTCACCGCGCCCCGCCTCACCGCGCCCCGCCCCGCCCACCTGCTACAGCAGCCTGTTTGTTGTGGACCTACACTGGAAAAACTAATGTGACATGCGTCACGTCAATTAGTGTGTCCAGTGTTTTTTTTCTTTTTTTTTTTTTTTGGTCACACCACACAATGCGACCTTAATTTACGCCCCCGCCCGGGGTGCCATCCGTCCCCCCTGTGTGCTTATCTCGCCCGCGTGCACCGCGTGAGAAGGAAAATATACGGCCTCCAGTTACCGGCCGGAGGCCGCGCGCGTGATAAAGAAAGTAGCGAACGTGAGAAGGCTGCTGCCGTCTAAAACACAAACAAAAGGAAGAAAACAACAACAAAAAAAAAAAAAAAAGAATATAGGTCTGCGGCCACCTGGCTTTGAGATTGTCGTCCTGTTTGGTGTACAGAGGATATCGGAGGGGACGGGAGGAGGGCGAGCTTGGCCCTGTACTGCTGGCGTCAGGGTGTTGAGAAGAAACGCGACGCGTGCGCGACCAGTAACCCGACGCCGTTTGTAAGCGCCCAGACCACCACGCCCCGCCGCGCCCCGCCACGCCCCGCCACGCCCCGCCACGCCCCGCCACGCCCCGCCACGCCCCGCCACGCCCCGCCACGGCCTGCTCGCCGCCCCCACCCCTGCATACAGCCCCCGGCCACTGACAGCGCCTGTGGCTGGACCACCTCACGTGGCCGGACGGAACCTGCCCAGCGTAGGGTATGGAGGTCCTGCAACGAACTGAAAGTAGAGTTGCGTGTCTGTCGTCCCGAGTCTGAACGGCCGTGTGAAGGGCGCGACAGTATCGCGATGCCGCGGCGCAGGCTGAGCAGGGCCCGGCCGGCCGGGCCGGGAAGCGTTTTGTAAGATATCGTCACCTTCGCTAGGGCCCCTTCATCCCAAGCGCCTCCCCTCCCCTCCACCCTCCCCCTGCACCTGCCTCGCCTCTCTCGCCGCCGTGCCAACAACATGTCCCCTCTCCACACCACAAAGTGGCCGGGTGGGGCGGGGGCGGGGGCGGGGGCGCGGATAGTGCCGGCGGGAGTTGCGCTGTGCGGGGAGGGGGGAAGGAGGAGGGAGCGTGGATGCCCCGCCGGCGACCGCGGTACCTCAACAGAATCGAGATCGCCGGGGAAGCCGCGCAAACGTTCGCAAAATGGCTTGGCGTGGCGCGGGGCGGGGCGCGGGGCGAGGCGCGGGGCGGGGCGGGGCGGGGCCGCTGTGGACCCAAGCCAACGGCAGGGTGTGGGAGAGGGGGGAGGGGCGTTGAGCTCGGCGTGAAGATTCATCGGCATCTGTCGTCGAGCCGACAAACTGTTGAGCGATTCATTTGGACTGAACGACTCGATATAACCAGGCGAGGGGAGCTCCGCGCGCGCGGACAGGCGCTGGGTGGGCCTGGCCGCCGCGCAGCCGTGCGCTGCGGGTTTGCCTACCTCCCCGGCGGTCCCAAGGAGCTAGCTACGCTGCGCCCGCGCCGCGCCGCGCCGCCGGGCTGGCCGGACCCGGCCTCTTGGTCTCTCTCTCTCTCTCTCTCTCTCTCTCTCTCTCTCTCTCTCTCTCTCTCTCTCTCTCTCTCTCTCTCTCTCTCTCTCTCTCTGGTTGTGTCTCACCTCCAGTCCTGTTCTATTCCGGCTCTCAGGTTCACACTGTTTTGCATGTTTGTTGTGGCTCCCCAGTTACGAGTTATATAATCCACACGTGTTGGTTTTGGTCAAACACGCTACACATACAGAGGCCGGGCCGGGCCGTACAGTTGGTTGGTGTCCTGCGCAGCCCTGCGCCTTGCTCTGCCTGGTTGGCCTGCCTGCCTAGTGCTGCACATCCCGGTCCGCCAGGTCTGTTGAGGTCCTTGACCGCAGCTCGACTCGAACGACCCATTAGACCCAAGCTCGATTCTTATTTCCATTCATTTTTTGTTCTGTTTGATTTATTCACAGGCCCGCGGGACTGGAGCAGTGGACCAGCGATGATTCGGAGCCATAACGCGATTGGACCAGGTAAGCAGTCGGCGGGGATTGTTACAATCGCCCATTTTCTATCCGCTCTGCTGCCGTTCTAACCGGCCGGCCAGTCGTAATGCGCGGCCGTTTGTGTCGCCGGGAGCCGGGCGGAGCCGGGAATGAGAAATAAAGGAGTGACTGATACGGTCTTTATGGGGCGCACAATGAGCCCGCCACCCCCGCGCTGGGGACCTCGGCGCTGCGGCCCGGCACGGGACACAGCGAGCCGGAACACGAAAAAAGTGCACTTCAATTCATAGCGGGAGCATCAGTCAACGGAGAACTTGTTAAACTGAGTGTACTAGCGCCAACACGAAAGATAGAGGGTTGTACTCTACTCTAATCCCATTACAGCTAGTAGAGTTTACTGCCCCAATTTGATCCTGCTTGGGCCACATTGGTTCGAGGAACTATTTTTCCCGATTTTTTGGAGTGCACGCTTAGGCGCGGCGCGGCGGCGCGGAGTTGTTGGGGACAGGGAAGAGGGGGGAGGCGGGGGCTTACGGGGAGAAAGCCGCGCCACGCTAGGCCCGCGGCTCCCCTCTTTTCATTTCGAAATGCCAGCACTTAGGTGTTTCATCCGCCGCATAGAGGGGAAAATATTAAAATTCAAAGAGGCGGATGATAATCCGTGTTGCCTTTATCTCTTTGTTCTGTCTTGGTCCCCTCTTTCCCTTGTTTGTCTGCCCCCTCTTTTCTGCATTCCTTTTCTTTTTTTTACGCACATTCTATCCAATAAGTTGAGGGTGAACCGTCTAGAATATAATTTTCTCTGAAATGCCCACGGTGAATTTCACTGTAAGCTACATTGAACCCTGCTGCAGCACTGTAGCTCACGGCGAGTGCCAGTGTCACCAAGCTAACGGTGAACCATGGCGCGCGGGAAAATTCTTCGAAACCTTTTTATTTTCAGTGAATAAGCGACAACGCAATTGTAAACGCGAACATGCAGCTATTCTGGAAGTGAAATAACCTTCCCACGAAATGTATGTGTGTACATTCTTGTTCATGCCGTGTTTGTCGACACATGCAGACTGGCGCCTCGCAGCGCTTTATCTTTCTCGCTCGTATTCTCCCTCTCAATCATTCCGTTTTTTTTTCTTTCTTTCCCTACAATCGGGTTAGTGTGCAAAGTCAAGTCAGCAGCGCTCAGGAGCGGGGCCGGGGTGTAACTGGACGCGTGGAGGGTAGACGAGAGGCTGGAGCGGGGGGGGGGGGGGGCTGGGCCCGCAGCTATGCTAAAACGAGGTTGCTGCCTTGCAGGCCGCGCCGGGCGGGGCAGGGCGGGGCGCGGGGCGGGGCCCGGGGACGGGCCGGGTGGCCAGTTTGTGTTTGACTTGGGCCCTTTCGATCGCTGTCACGAGTTGATAATGCTGCCTTGTTGGCCTCACCCAGGCCCCCGCCCGCGCCCCCGCCCCCTCCTCTCTCTCCGTGTGCAGGTCCGCGGAGTCCCGGCCCTGCGCTCTGATTACCCCAGTACCCCCCCCCCCCCCCCAGTGCCCCGGTACCCCAGCACCCCAGTCATGCTGGCCACGCCTATGAGCAGTCTGCGCCACTCCACTTTGCGCTCGGGGGACGGAGGCGGATCCAAAGCCAGACTTAAAGAGGCGGAGGGGGGGGGGGGCAAAGTGGCGCTTGTTGCCTACTTACAGGGGGAGACTACAGCCTTATTTGCCTACTTTTCAGGCGGCTATCTATAGGTGCCATGGGAGGGGGGGGGGGGGGGGCAAAAACCCTCTGCCCCCTCCCCCCCTGTATCCGCGCCTGTCGGGGAATGCCCACCAGCCGCACCCGCGGCAACACGGTGCGTCAGACTCTTTCGCGCCAATTCTTTTTTTTTTTTTTTTTTTTTTTTTTTTTTTTTTTTGGTGCCGGTGTGCTGGTGCCGGTGGCGGGACGCGCTAATCGTCTGCCGTGTGAAATGATTTGTGCCAGGAAAGTGTCTGAAAATAACCGCGCGCCGGCGGTGCCCGGCGGTGCCCCTCAGCCCGCGCGACGAGGCGAGGGGGCCGGCCCGGCCCGGCACGAGAAATCAGTCGAGTGAAAAAAGGTGACTGCAAATACGAGTGCGTATCGGTTATTTGCGAAGCTAACTACTGTACAGCCTTGGTGGGGGGGGGGGGGGGGGTCAGCGCGGTGGTCTTATCTGCCGGCCCTGACCCGTCCTTCACGCTGCCCCGCTCACCGTGACCCCACAGTGGCGCCCCCGTTACTGTCCCCATTCCTCGCCCCGCACCGCCCCGCCATGCCCCACTACGCCCCGCCCCGCCGCTCCAACGATCCGTCTCATTCTTCGCGAGGAGCGCCCCGCCCCGCCCCGCCCCGCCTCGCCCGGACCCGGGCCCGGGCCCGGACCGTGGCGACGGCGCTTGGCCTCCATCGGGGTTCTTTTCGGACGCGGCGGGACGCAGAATTGCTCGGGATGGCCATTGTTGGGGCCTTCTTCAGTGCGTCCCCCGCCCCCGCGCCGAGGGCTGCTGCGGGGGCAGAGGTGCGGCAGGGTGCGGCGGGGCGTGGCTATAGCCCTGGGCCTCGGCCTATGCGTGGACCCAGTGGACCTTTTCCCCCGGAGCTTAATTCTGAAAATTCCATAAATTCATGTATGTGAGACCCACGTGGATCTCCGTGATCCCGATATGAGATGCGAAGGCCATGGCATGGTACTCAGCGCCGCAGGACGCAGGCCCGGGAAGATCTTTTTAAAACTTCTCATCTTTTCAGTAACAGAAACGCGCGTGGATATCTCTAAGCTCGGGGTGTGGCGGGGCGGGGTGTGGTGGGGCGGGGCGGGGCGGGGCAGGGTGTGGCGGGGCGGGGCGGGGCGGGGCTGGGCGGGGTGGAAGAAGCTCGACGCAACGCCACGTCATGTCCGGGGGAACATAAAATTGCGGACGCACGGCTGGTTCCCCAGTCTGCCCCCGTCCCCTCTGTCTCCCTGCCCCCTTCCCCCCACCCTTATATCTGCCCTCTCTCTCTCTCTCTCTCTCTCTCTCTCTCTCTCTCTCTCTCTCTCTCTCTCTCTCTCTCTCTCTCTCTCTCTCTCTCGCTCTCGCTTCCGCTCCCGCCGAGGCTATGAATGCTATCCCTTACCCGCGAGCGGGGCAGGGCGGGGCGGGGTGGGGCGGGGCGGGGCGGGGTGCTCGCAAGGGTGAAATGGGAGCTCGAAAAATCATGAAAAAGTACAAGCGAAAGAGGAGCGCGTCGGGGAGGATGCGGGCGCGGCGCGTCGGGGGAGAAATTAGGGCGCAGCGGGTAGCTTTGCATTGCTAAACCCTCCGCTCCGTTGCTGCCCTACTTTAATAAGACGTGGCGGGGCGGGGCGGGGCGGGGCGGGGTGGGGCGGGGCGGGGGCGGGCGTGCATCGCCCCAGCCCCACACAACGTGAGCTGAGCTGAGGAGCAACGCGACCGCCTCGCCTCGCCTCGCCTCGCCTCGCCTCGACCCGCCTGCTTCAAACTTGTCGGAATCCAATTTCAGAGATGGTATACGAGCCAAGCCGGCTATTGGGTCTAGTCTGGACGCGCTGCGCCGCGCTGCGTGTTGGTCGGGCCGGGCCTACCCGGATGCGCGGGGCGGGGCGGGGCGGGGCGGGGCGGGGCGCCCGTTTGTCACTGGGAGCGGCTCGGCGAGGAGCTACCCTCCCGCCCCGCCCGGGCCCGGCTGCGGCGGCGCGGCGCTCTGTCGCAGTAAATATTGCGTCCTGGAGGCCACGGCAGTCGAGTGAGCGCTGCTGAGCGCCACGCACTCACACTCTTTTTCTCCCTCCCCGTCCCTCTCTCTCTCTCTCTCTCTCTCTCTCTCTCTCTCTCTCCCTCTCTCTCTCCCTCTCTCTCGCTCTCTCTCGCTCTCTCTCGCTCTCTCTCGCTCTCACTGCGTGACCCTCTGGACTCAAACCCTGCACAGATCTGTCTCCAGCTGACAGATTCTATTCCGCTATGGCCACAGCGGTCGGGTCGGAGTTGAGCCAGCGGCGCGCGTGTTTCTCTCTCTCTCTCTCTCTCTCTCTCTCTCTCTCTCTCTCTCTCTCTCTCTCTCTCTCTCTCTCTCTCTCTCTCTGTCCGCAAAACTCCCTCCTTTTCTACTCACGCACAGACAGCAGTCGAAGGGCAAAAGAGACGACACGTGGTTGCGGGTTGCGGCTGCCGCCGGCCTCTCCCTCCGCCCCCTGCCTGACCCCCCCCGCCCCGCCCCGCCCCGCCCCGCCCCGCCCCGCCCCGCCCCGCCCCACCCCACCCCGCCCCACCCCGCCCCGCCCGCCTCCCCCATCCTGCCACGCACCATAAATATCAGCTCGTGATTCCTCGCGAGTCTTTCCGCGCGCGTCTTGTCCCGTCCCGCCCCAGCAGAGGGATAGGATCTGTCCGGGCATTATTATTTATTTATTTTTTTGTGAGGGATAAAACACAGCAGGGGTAGAGCCCTGCCCGGCCCTGCCCGGCCCGGGCTTTGCTTTCTCTGTCTTGTCTTGACTTGACTTGAGAGAACCGATTGAGCCAAGCCGCCGCCTTTAAGCAAGCGTCGGGGTCGGGTCGGGACCCTTGACTGACTGGCTGCTCTACTGCTCACTGAGGTTGTCGCATGCTGGAGAAAGCCGAGGGGGTATGCACTCTCAAAACCTGTGACCCAACTATTACGTCTATTACGCTCCATTACGCCTCAAAAATGTCGGGATCCAGCTAAAAATAGCCCAAAACAACCCAAAAATAGGTAATTTTTGGAGAATTTTGGCTATTACGCCACTATTACGCATACTATTACGCGTGCTATTACGGGCAGAGTGACCCGACTATTACGCGAGTGCATACCCCCTCGGAGAAAGCATATCACACTGCGCTAGCTGGTCTAACTTAAGTCCCATCCCCAATTTTTTTTTTGCTCTGGCCTCCTGTCTCCGTGCGTCACGAGGCAGCTACCCTGCCCTGCCCTGCCCTGCCCTGCCCTGCCCTGCCCTGCCGCCTGCCGGTCTCAATTCCCCCGATTCACATGCAGATCGTGCGTATAAATCCGAAAGCCTCGCTGGTCCGGGCCGCTCCGCTCCGCGCCATTTATCTGTTTCGTACTGCGCAGCCAAAATGTTGTGTGTGGCTGGGTGGCTGGTTTTGTGTGTGCGCGCAAGCATGTGGTTGTGTGTGTGTGTGTGTGCGCGCGCGTGATATTGCGTGTGTATTTTTTAAATTATTGAACGGAACTTGTGTGTATCTTAAGGGTGGTCCGATATACAGTTTTGGCCAAGCCACGCGATCGGTCTACGTGGTTTACTTGCCAAGTGTAAAATAAAATAGTAATTGGCCTTGGAACCTCCGGAAATTTAATTTTGTTCTGATGCCCGTACAGATTAGAGTGGCACTTTTTATGTTTCTTCCTCGTTTTTGGCTTTCTGAAAACGGAAAAAAAAGGGAAAAAAGAAGATAAAATGGTTGTGATTACTTGTAAACTTGCTGGCTGCCTTCGGGAATGACCGGGTGGGAGTCTGGGAGGCGGTGAGGGGAGGGGGGGGAGGGGGGAGGAGGGGGGGGGGGGCAAGTACTGCCGAGCCGCGAGGGTTCATTTGCTCCGCCGCCCCTCCCCCGCGAGGCGACTTGTTATTTCCGCCCGACGCGTGTTCACTTCCGGCGTCCGTGCCTGGGGGGACCGGGAGATAACCCGCTGCAGCGGTGCACGGCGCGTGCTTGTCTGACAGGTCCGCCCCGCCCCGCCCCACCCCGCCCCGCCCCACCCCGCCCCGCCCCGCCCGCCCCGCTCGCCCCGCTCAGGCCGCCCGGATCGCAGATAACGCCGTGATGACGCGCTTGGCCACCCCCCTTATGCTGCTCCCCCCCCGGGGGGGGGGGGGGGGGGGCTGCCTTATGCCTGAAAATGTTGTCGTCACAACTTGATAAATTACTCCCCCCAGCTGCTAGACCGTCTGCGGCAAAAATTGAAGGGAAACACCATGCGAAAGCGCGCGCTTCGGCTTGTGTTGCTTGCGCAGCGTGCAAGGGTATTTTTTTATTTTGTTATCTTGACGTACTTCATAAAGCTGAAAACCATTTTGGCGGGCGCAACTGCGCCATTGTGGGTTTACCTCTTGATGCTACATTTTCTCGAGGGTAACTCCGTAATTGAGAGGGGATGGCATTCTTTTACGTCGCATAAAAAAGGAGCTCCGAGAAAGTATCACTCGGTCTCTTTTTGTCCCTTGTTCTCATCCGACCCTCGGCGCCTCTGCCGATCCTTTCGGAGTGCCATTTGTTAATTGTTTCCTGACGGGCGGGGTTGGGCCGGGCGGGGCGGGGCGGGGCGGGGCGGGGCGGGGCGGGGCGGTGGGTTTGGTCCAGAGGATAGCACTCCTGCAGATGGACTCCGCCGACAGGCGAGAGGCTGCTGATCAGGGGTTATAGTAGATTGAGGGGAGGTTTAAGGTGGGGTGGGGGGGGGGGGGGTGGAAGAAAGAGATCAGTCCTGTCTACCCGTACCTCCGGACGCCCTGGATGAGAGGATCAGCAGCGCGCCCTTCTTATGGTCCGGGCCGGGCCCTGGGCCCTGGGCCCCGCAGGGAGCCCACGGCCAGCGCCCAGGACTCATCCCTTGTCCTGTCCACGGGCCTGGCCTGCCCCTGCCGGCGCCACTTGCCCCGCCCCGCCCCGCCCCGCCCCGCCCCGCCCCGCCCTCGTCACACACGGCCTAGTTGGACAACTCGGACTGGCCGGCGTCCAGTGCGCGTTGGGGTGGCGGCGGGTGGCCGACCCGTCGCGTCGGAGGGGCGGGGCGGGGCGGGGCGGGGCGGGGCGGGGTGGGGCGGGGACCGCAATACAAACTCTCTGCCTCCCTTGTATGGTGTACCTCCCTAACTTTGCCCCTGGGCATTCGCGCGCCACCGCCCCGCCCCGCCCCGCCCCGCCCCGCGCCTCTTCCCGCTGCTCGCCTACAGCCTTCCGCCCGACTGACCTCCAATCTTTTTGATTCGACCGCCTCGCCTTGCCTTCTCCCCTGCCTCGCTCTGCTGCTTACCTCCAATGCGCCATTCGCCTCAGCAGTTTGCCTCGCATTTACGCATCGGAGGCGACTCGGGCTGCACGTCTCCTCCTGCCAGCCAGAGTGCAACGCAGCGTGAGAGAGAGAAAGAGAGAGAGAGAGAGAGAGAGAGAGAGAGAGAGAGAGAGAGAGAGAGAGAGAGAGAGAGAGAGAGAGGGGGGGGGGGCAGTGCCCAGCAGCACAGCTCACAGGGCGCGGCGCGAGATAAGGGTAGTATTCAATGCCCATAACTGTGAATCGTTTTCAATATAGCGTAAGGGTGGTGCAGTGGTGGTGGGGGCGCGAGGCTCAATGGGGCGCCGCTTAGTGGTCCGGCCGGGAGGGAAAAGGGGGGGGGGGGGGCAGTGGGGGGCAGGCGTCTTTATCGTGCCGCACATTGTCGAGCATGAAGAAAGCGAGGCTGATGGCGCGGCGCGGCGGGGTACTCGCGCCTCGTGCCAGCGGCAGCAGGCCCGCCCCGCCCCGCCCCGCAACACACTGACAGACAATTGACCCAGAAGAGAGACCAGCGGGGGAGGTAGCGGATGTGGTCCGGGGCACGGCGGGGCGGAGCGGGGCGGAGCGGGGCGGGGCGGGAGCAGTGGTGTCTTGTCTTGAGAGGTCGGGGCTGTCGCCACCCTGGTCACCGTCACTCCCCCCCCCCCCCTACTCCCACTGTTCCCCCCGTTCGCATCGTATCGTTTTGCCGACCTGCTTTCCTGGCTCGGCTGGCTTTTATTTGTCTTCTTTACCTTGAGCGAGGCTCCGCAACGGGGAGGCGGGCCTCGGTTTCTTGAATTTCAAGACTTATGGAGAACGCCAATGCCACCCAAGACCGGGTCTTGAAATTCAAGAGACCTTTTTGTTTACCGTGCCCTGGTATGACGCAACCGTCAGCCCCGCGAGACGCAACCGGCATATTTCCAGTCGGTATCTTTAAGGGTGCTCCCTTTTGCTCGGGTGCATGTAACTGATCTAACACAGGCTGACTATATTTCTGCTCTCAAAAGTCGTTGTTGGAAGGCGCAACAGACAACCATCACACAGAACGTAGAAGAAAAGATAAGAACAGCTAACACTGTGAAAAATATGTTCGTACCGGGTGTTTCTTTGAATGCGTACCAGCGGTTTGCCGCCACCCAATTCGTCCGTAAGGCGCCATGGCCCCTGCAGCGCTGGAGAGCACGCAATCCCGCAACACTGTTACGCATTCAAAGAAACACCCGGTACATGACCGATATATTTGGTAATCATTCACAAAGTGTTTCGTACATGTACAACCTCCCACTCTTGCCTCGTTCTTGTCTCGCACGCTGTGCTTGTGTAGTTACAATCTTCAATTGTAATTGTACGACATCTTCCATGGACAATTTTTCTGTACCCGGTTCGACAATTTTTCCCAGAGTTACTTCAACTCGCCCACGCCCCGTCGCTGTGGGGTTGTTGCGGCGGCGTATCTGGAGCTGGAGAGGCGAGGCGAGGCGAGAGCGTGAGAACGTGGCGGCTTGCTTTCCCCTTTCCTCTGCTGCCTTCGGGTTTCAATTCCGAATCAAGCAAGGCGTCAGAAACGCCCATCCTCTGTCCGGCCGGGCCGGGCCGGGCCGGCCCGCAGCAGCTGACCTACTTCACCGCTGGGCAGCCAGCCCGAGGGGTCCTTCACTCCGTGTAGTCATGTACAAACGGAAATTTCATCACTTTTTTCGTCCCTTTCAGTCATTTTTAGTCACTTTCAGTCACCCAACCTTTTTTCAGTTTTAGTCATTTTTCAGTCATTTTTGGTCAGTTTCAGTCAATTTAATCATTTGTAGTCACTTTTCGTCACTTTTTGTCACTTTTCGTCATTTTAAGTCACTTTTCGTCATTTTTAGTAATTTTATTTAAAGTTGTTTTTGTCCTTTTCAGTTAATTTAAGTCATTTTTTAGTCATTGACTTATTTTTAATCTTAGGTCATGTACCCGAAAAATCGAAGTGAAGGACCCCTCGGCCAGCCCTCACTGGCGGAGGAGGAGCACGAGAAATTAACACACGTTCCAGACGAGACGTTCCATGCCCCTCTGCTTCACACGGCTCCACCCGCCCCACCCCAACTATTCTCACTTTAACTCTTGTCAGATATTCTCGAGCCCGCCCCGCCCCTCCAGCGCCTGGCCTGGCCACCGCGCCGCGCCGGCTCGCGGCCCGCCTCTCTGTCCCGCCCTGCTAGTTCTTCTTGAGTCGACTAGCAGTGCATCTGTAGCCCTGGCACGTCCCCGCAGTTGGCTGCCCCAGGACGGAGGGTTGCTGGGGCGGGGTGGGGCAGGGCGGGGTGGGGCGGGGCGGGGCGGGGTGTTTGACATGCGGGCGCCGGCGGGACGCTTTGCGGCGGGGCGTGGCGGGGAGGCTTCGCGTACCCCTGGCGCGGCCCGGTGGACCAATTTCATTCAGAGCAGCCGTGAGTTTTTGTCGGGGCCGTTGGGGCGGGGTGGGGCGGGGCGGGGCGGGGTGGGGCGGGGCGGGGCGGGGCGGGGCGGGGCGGGTAACCGCGCGCCGCCTCCCGCCTGTTTGAGGCCCTCTTGTTGCTCCTGCAGCCAATCCTCGCCACCATTAGTCTAATCCGTGCAGTCCTGTCCCAGCCCGCCCTTACGTCCCCTACGTGTTGGAGCTGGAGATCTGCCCAGCGCGCCCAGCGCAGCGCGGCCTCGCCCCTCCCGGCCGGACCACTAAGGGGCGGGGCGGGGCGGGGCGGGCGGGGCGGGGCGGGCGCGACGCACCGAT
This sequence comes from Frankliniella intonsa, assembly GCA_033675135.1. Lineage (NCBI taxonomy): Eukaryota > Metazoa > Arthropoda > Insecta > Thysanoptera > Thripidae > Frankliniella > Frankliniella intonsa. The sequence continues at coordinate 2,008,644 of CM066249.1, read as the reverse complement.
GGCACGGGCCTCATCTCTTCTCGCTCACCGCCCGAAGCCAATTGAAAAGTGTTTGACGTGCCTCCCCTGGGAGGATCCTGTTCCCAAAGCCGCGGTTCTGCTGTGCTATGCGGTCCCGCCCCGCCCCGCCCCGCCCCGCCTGCCCGTTCGCCATTATTAATTTTGTTGCGTCGAGTTGCCCCTCCTTGTAATATTGCTTGCTTGTTTATTTTACCGACCCAGTCTTGAGGTATACTGTATCAGGGCAGGGGTCCTCCTGACAGTCGCCATTTTAAGCAAATGAAAACAAATAACAAGAAAGCAAACTATTGGTGGATATTTCTTCATGCTAGGCAGGTATTTAAAGGCATATTTTTTCACGACTTGCTTGAGTTAATAGCCGTGTCGGATGTAGTCGCAGAGCTGTCATGGCGCAGCGGCAGTGATAAGTGATGGGTTAGGGGGGGTTGGGGGGTGGACTTTCAGGTCTGTGTGTGAATGTGGGTAATCCATGCGTTAGCCGGGCCGGTGGCCCCTCTCCGCCAACCGCTTAGGCACAAGTGCTTATGTGTTGGATCTAACGTGTATGTTTGTGTGCGTGTGTGCGTGTGTGTGTGTTTGGCGCGGCTGCTGAAACAACTTGGCCGGCACTGCGCTCGCACGACTGCACCCACTGTAGGCGGGGCGGGGCGCAGCGGGGTAGGCACAGGTGGGGGTGGGAAGGGGATGATTGGTCCGCGGGGGAATATAAATCCCTCCCAAGTGACGTGGCGGGGCGTGGCGGGGCGTGGCGGGGCGTGGCGGGGCGTGGCGGGGCTACCGGAGTGAAGAGGGAGCAGGAGAGCCTCTCACGCACCTCGAGTGATGCAACATGATGAGATATGGCGCCGATTTCCTGCCGCTATATTTCTTCTTTTCTCTCTCTCTCTCTCTCTCTCTCTCTCTCTCTCTCTCTCTCTCTCTCTCTCTCTCTCTCTCCCTCCCTCCCTCTTCCTCCCTCTTCCTCCCTCTTCCTACCTCTTCCTCCCTCCTTCCGTCTGGGTAGGGGTAGAAAAGTAAAAAGGAGTTTGGGGAGGAGAGCAAGGCAAACTGCTGGGGGAAAAAAAAAACCACAAGCTACCCGACTACGCAATTCCCACAGAAGCGAAACTTCCGCCGCGCGGGTGGACCGAACAATTTTCGTCCTCTTCCGTAGATTTTGATTTTTTTTATTTTTTTGAAGAGTGACAGGAGGTGGCGGTCAGTTTGCGGACCGCCGCACTTGTGTGACTAGTGCGACTGAATCCTAGTTGTGAGCGCGGCTGGGCTGCGTGGCCCCGCGCGGGGCCGGGCCGGGCTCAGGGCAGGACAAGCGGCGCTGTGTGTACCAGAGGGGCGGGTCAGAGGTGTTGGGTGGGGGGGGGGGGGATGGCCAGGGTGGCTGCGGGCTGGAGTAGCGCGGGCCGGGCCGGGCCGGGCCGGCCGGGGCCCCACGGCCCCCAGGGGGAGTATTCGGTGTCTGGCTGCCACACAACGCCACAACACACCACGCCGCACGGCTCGGGCTCGGCGCCCCGTCCTCTCGCCACTGTTTGAAAAACCTTAGAATTCTCCTCGAATTCCTGTGGGTTTCGTGCTGGAATTGTACTTATACCATGACTGTGTAGCGCCGCCTGGTGCCCCCCTCCCCCTCAGCCCTCACTGAGCGCGCCGATACCAGCCCGCTGTACCTCGGCCATATTATTCTTCGCTTTCGCTCCCGTCATCTGTCTGTCTGTCTGTCTGTCTGTCTGTCTGTCTGTCTGTCCGTCTGCCCGCCCGTCTGCTCTCGTGGTTAACCGAGCGGAGCGCGGCATCGCATCGGGCCGTCAAGTGGAAGAGGTCAATGTCGCCAGCGGGGTCCGGAGAGGGCACGAGCACCACGCGGTCCTGGCCCGGCCCCGCCCCGCCCCGCCCCGCCCCGCCCCGGCCCTGCTCACTTACACAGCACCAGCCCCGCCCCGCCCCGCCCCGCCCCGGCCCTGCTCACTTACACAGCACCAGCCCCGCCCCACCCCGCCCAGCCACGACCCGCCATACCCCCATGGGCCCCGCCATCGTGTTCACGGCTAGGGATTTTGAGCAGTGGTCTGAGGCGTCAAAACAGACTGAGGCAAGGGAGGGAGGACCGGGCCGATGGCCAAGAGCAGGGTGGCACCCGCCCCGCCCCGCCCCGCCCCGCCCCGGCCCGGGCTCCGGCGGTCGACCGCCGAGGGATCCCTCCAGGAGGCTGGAGGGTCCTGGCGTCGGCCGAGGCCGGGGTGGGGTGGGGCGGGGCGTTTCCTCTCTTGCCGAGAACACCCCGACCCGACCCGACACGCTCCCCGCACGCTCTGCTGCTGTCTTTGGCGGGGCGGGGCGGGGCGGGGCGGGGCCAGATTCACAACCTTGATTGACCCCGGGCCGGGCCGATAGCACAGGTTGCTCGGAGCTCTCTCCGTTTTCATTGTAAGATATTATAACGTATGGCGCGCGATGCGGCGATGTGGCGCGCTCTAGTTCGTTCTATGCATGACGTTCTGTAGCCCATTCTGCCGACAATGATAGTTAGAACTTGCAGAACAAAGTCTCTGGGCCGCATGTGTGCGCGTCCGACGTGCTCGCCCACCAGCGTGGTGACACACACACACACACACACACACACCTAGCTGGCTGGCACAGGCATATCATATGCAACGCCCGTGCAACATTACACTCTCCACCAAAAGCGGAGAGGGGTGGGTTCTGGGTTCCAGCCGAGCGGTGCCCGACTCGTTAAAATGGTTTACTCCAGGATTACCGAACGGTGGTGATTAGCCTACCTCAGGCTGGACAAGCGTGCGTGTATCCGCGGCTCCCCTCCATCCTGCAATAGTGGTCCCCATAAGCGACAACCGTTATTAAACCCCCGATGCTGCGAGCCTCGGCCCGTTGCCGCCACCCCGGCCGCCACGCGACGCGCCTCCCCGACATTGGCGTTTCATATTCTTTTTCCGATAATTATAAACGCTCCCCCCGCCCGCCCCGCCCCGCCCCGCCGCTCCGCTCGGTTCGTTTGCGACGCCCCGCCCTCGGACGGCCGCCCCGCCCCGGCCGGGCCGAGCTATTACCTGTCGTTTAATCGATCGAGGAGAGGGGGGATATTTTAGGAGATTATTGCCTGGCTGGCGGCACAGCGAGACACAGCGAGGCGAGGCTGCGGTAGACTCTGAAATGACTGAGACTAATATCGTTTGCCGGGAGTTTTTAAACTCTCATCAATTCTATCCCCGCGCAATCTCAACCGCAACGCAACAAGGCGGGGCGGGGCGAGGCGAGGCGGGGCGGGGCGGGGCGGGGCGGGGCGGGGCGAGAGTCGTGCGCTGCGGCTGCGGTGGCGCCCCCTGGCTGCCCTGACCTTGGGGCCTCCGTGCTGTTTGACTTCCGCGTGGCAAATGGACCGAAAGGTCTCCTGCGAGGCGAGGCGAGGCAAGGCAAGGCAAGGCAAGGCAAGGCAAGGCGAGGCGTTCTCAGGGGAGGAGGCAAGGCGCTCTCAGAGGAGGAGGCGGCCGGCAGTGCGGCGGGGCGGGGCCGGAGGCAAGCAGCACACAGTCACATGCAAATCGCTCCAGCCGCCATTAGGTTCACACGCGCCTTTGAGATGCGCCTCTGAGGGGGGCGAGGGGTAAGTGCCTGGCGCGCGCGTTATTGGACCCACCCCCGAGCCCCCGACCGACGCTCCATCTCTCTCCCCCTTTTGATTTGTCTATTTTACAGAAGAACCGAACTACAAAATAAATAAATATACAAGTAAAAAGGAAAAAAAATGAGTAGGGGGAATATGAAGGACGGCCGTCGGCGTTTACACACGAGTAGTAAATAGGTCGGCGAGCCGAGCGGCGCGGTGGCGATGAGGGTAAGCTCGGGGCCGCGACAAGGCTGGCCTGGCAGTGATGCAGTGGCTCCAGGGTCTCATCCGTCAATCTTGAAGCCCACGCGTGTGCGGGGCGGGGCGGGGCGGGGTGGGGGCGCTCCTGGAGCTGCTCCTGCTGCTGCGCGAGCCCATGCGGTCGCCTCCCTCCTCAGCAGTCGGGGCCGGGCGGGGCGGGGCGGGGCGTGGCGGGGCGTGGCGTGGCGGGGCGGGGCGGGGCGGGGCGGGGCGGGGCGGGACGGGACGGGACGGGGCGTGGCGGGACGGGGCGGGACGCACAGGACCCCTTTCCATACCTGGCTAAATAATTCACAGGGGTACAAGGCCGGCCCGGCCCTATAGCGGCGGATGATGCTGCCAAGGCCGCGAGCGGGTCATGAATGTTGGCTCCTCCCGCCCCGCCCCAGGACGCCGCGCCCCGCCCCGCCCTGCCTCTCCTTAGCAGGAAAGAGGTCCCGCGTAGTCTGCGCCTTGCCCCGCCCCGCCCCGCCCGGCCCCACCGCCCCGCCAGCCCCGGGAACGAGCTCTTTATTTTGTAGAGCGTAAATTAATTTTTATTCGTCCTCGTACGTCCTTTACGTGCCGTACAGCACAAGCAGCGAGGCAAGAACGTGCAGTCGGTAGCGCCAGCGCCGTCGTGTCCGCTGGGACGAAGCGGGGCGGGGCGGGGCGGGGTCAGCATTCTTATCTGGGGCTGTAGCCAGCGGGCGGGGCGGGGCGGGGCGGGGCGGGCGGGGCGGGACGGGACTGGATGGCCAGACTCAACGACATACCATCTCTTCAGGCGCGCTGCGCTGCGCACCTCTGTTCTAGTCCAGTCCACCCGAGTCCGTCTCACACCCTGACACCCTCCCCCCTCACACACACACACACACACACACACACACACACACTCACGCTATCTTTTTTCGTGTTGAGATTTCTCCTGCTCTGCTCAGCGCTCGGCCCGGCCCGGCTCGGTTGCGGCTCCTTCTAGGCTGCTTGATGCCCTGCTCCTCCCGGGACCCGTCCCGTCGCCCCCCCCCGCCCCGCCCCGCCCCGCCCCGCCCCGCCCGCCACTTCCTCTCCCCGGTTCCCTCTGTCTTTCTCTTTGTCTGCTCTTGCTTCTGCTTGCCGGCCCGGCCGGTCGTAAGTGCGTGGCTCGGCTCGGGACCGGCCCGGCAGCCCCTCCCCTCCCCTCCCTCTCCCCGATGGCTTGGGCCTCACCCTCACCCTCCCCTCATCGCCAGGCCTGCCTGCCTGCCTGCCTGCCTGCCTGCCTGCCTGCCTGCCTGCCTGCCTGCCTGCCTGCTCTCTGAGCTCTCGGCATCCCGGTTCTTTTGCTCGTGGTCCTCGCCCCAGTCCTTGTGCTCCTGGTGCTCGTCGTGCTAGTCCTTATTGTGCTCGTGGTCCTAGCTCCTTCATTCTGGAGAAGGAGCTGATTGCTTCATCCATCCGGGGGGTGTTTGAGGAGGCGAGACGGTGCGGTGCGGAGCGGCTGATGTGATGTGTCCGGCCAGATCAGACCAGATCAGACCAGAACGGTCTGCCGCCGCTTTCCTCTTGGTTAATCAGCTGCGGGCGACGCGAGGGCGACGCGAGGGCGATGCGGGGGCGACGCGAGGGCGACGCGAGGGCGATGCGAGGGCGATGCGGGGGCGATGCGGGGGCAATGCGAGGGCGACGCGAGGGCGACGCGAGGGCGACGCGAGGGCGCCGCGAGGGCGACGCGAGGGCGACGCGAGGGCGACGCGAGGGCGATGCGGGGGCGACGCGAGGGGAGCGGCCCGTTCCCTCTACGGTAAAAAAACCTCTAAACTTGATTAGAGGTAATTATACCTCTACATGATTTTGCCTCTACGAAGTGCATCATGGAAACACCTCTACGATATTTGCCTCTATACCGTAAAGGTACATGACCAGCCGCCGGCGCCAGGGCCGGCCAAAGTCGCCCTCACAGAAACACATACTGTACTTCCCTGCTCGGTTCGCGTTCTGCTGCAAGTCAACGAGTGCGTGGAGCAGGACGGCGGCCGGGGGCGCATAGGGTGGTCGCCCTGCCCTACAACATGCGCGCGATACCGTCCTGCTCCGCCCACAGGCGCCGGCGCCACCGCAATTGGCGCGGATTAAAAGTCCTCGCTGCTGCGAGTGGCGGGGCGGGGCGGGCCGGCAGTGCGACGGCCGCGGCGCGGCGTCTTGGGTATAAATCTAGAGCAGGCAGTCTGGCAGCCCAGCCCCCTATCCTATCGCGCTGCCGGCCGCCACGCCTCCCCTCTCCGCGCCGCGACGCGACTAGTGCTAGAGTATAGGCTTTGGGTCAATTTCATGCACTGCCGCTCCCATTGGAAAAGAAGAGGAGGGTTGGGGGTGGGGGAAACCGGACGGGCCGGCCCTAAACCCAGACGTACAGTTGTTGTTTTTTGTTGTTTTTTGGTTGTGTTGTTGTTCACCGTGGCCGTGGCCGGCGGCGGGGCGCTGCGTCATGTTTTGGTTGACCGCTCCGGCGCGTCGCGCAGCTGCTTATGATACACTCCATTTTCTTCTCGTGAGAGTTTTCATTAGTTTGCTTAGAGCAATGTTAATGTTTTCCCCTTGTATAATAATAATAGTGCTATCTATTGAGTACATGTATTGTAATTTTAACTTTTGTAAATCACAAGTTTGCTTTAGCCATCCTTCCGTACGTGAAAAGTTTTAAAAATCACATTTTTATTTGTTCTCCATATAAAATATTGGCACGATGCTAAATGTTATTTCTATGGTACGCCGTCAGTTATATTCGTCTGGAATTTTTGAGGAGATTTTCAGCTCTTTGGTGCCCTATAAGATTAACTGTTATGATCTACGCCACTCGACCTCAAACTGGCTGCTAGCTCGGAGGAGTAGCCACCCTTGAGGTTGCAGTGCCTGGACCACGACTGTGGCCGCCAGGAAGGGGAAAGAAAGGATTCAAAGTGGGAAAATGAAAGGTTCGGCCTTTATGTCTCTGAGGGCGACTCCCTCCCGCAGCACGGTCGGGGCGGGGCGGGGCGTGGTGGGGCGGGGCGGGGCGGGGCGGGGCGGGGCGGGGCGGGGCGCTGCTGCCTGCCGGCCAGTCGCCCGGCCTGGGCGTCCAACAATTTAGCGCGTTGATAGATTTTTCTTTCGAAACGCCCAACGAAAAAAATGAAGAAAGTATGCCGAGCGAGAGGCTCGTCACGCCATAAGGGGAGGAACGCTATATTTGCACTACTCTGCTTCCACGTGCTCCTCCCCCCCTCCCCCCTCTCTCACTGCTGTATAACTTTCGGTTTCACGCAGTTTGTAGGTCTCGGTGGTAAGTCGTCTCGTAAGTCGTAGACTCGCCACGTGTTTATTCGGAACATCAGAAGGGAGGAAATGACGCCGCGAAGGAAGAGAGGGGAGGGGTGGGGAAAGGTAAGAGGATTGAGACACGGCCTTGTGCACACGTAGACTATCCGCGAGGTGTGCGGTTTGTCTGTTTGCTGGCTTGGTGGTATCACGGGGCGCCCCCCCCCCCCCCAACCCCTCTCCCCTCCTCCCCCCTCTCGGCTGCTGGATTAGGGGCGGCAGGAAGGGGTTTACGCGGAGGAGGGTGGAACCGGACGGCGCGGGCGAGGCGCAAAGGGACGAGGGGCTGGAGGAGAGCTAGGCCATACAGGCCGGTGGCCGGCCACACTCCGGCCCGCCCCGCCCCGCCCCGCCCCGCCCCGCCCCACTTTTCTACCACGACCCCATGAACCATTTGTTTCACAGCTCCTCTCGCGACGACACGACGAGAAAATAAATCGAAAGGGTTGTATCGAGGGCGGCGCACGGATCCTTGACTTCGTTACATATGTTTGCAGGGCCGCACGCCTCGCGCACTTCCGCCCCCGCGAGCAGCAGCGCGCCCGAGGAGAGGAGGAGTCGCGAGGAGGTCAGGTGGAAAAAAATAAAGGGGGGGGGGGGTAGCAATGCTGCTCCGACACCACTCACGTCGGCCCTGTGAAGTCCTGATATAGTGAGAGCGGCAGCGCGCGGGAATGCTCAAGTGCAAAGTTGAGCGCGCGCGCGCATGCATGGGGAGTTTCCGCGCAATTCGTAAAAACTTTCCAGTGCAAGCTCATTAGCAGAGGGGAAACAGCTCAGAATTTCAGTGTACAGACGTTCCAATCTTCTCGATTTTTTAAAAAATTGCATTTCTTTGGTGATTTTTTAAATGTTTATTGACTTTTTCTTGAAGCATTCCTGGGTTGTTTCGAATCATTGACGTATTTAACTTCATTTTCTGTTCCGGATTGTGTAGCGTACATAATTGAGAGTTAGTGCCGTCCACTCCTCCCTTTGGCTGGTCTGAGTGCAAACTGAAACCAAAAACGCTTCGCTAGGCGCCAGTCGGAATCATAGCGTCACGAGAGCTGTTTGGGGGGGAGGGGGGGGGTGGCACGAGGAAGGGGGAGAGCGGCCTGAGCTTACCGCCCTCTCCTCTCCTCTCCTCTCCTCTCCTCTCCTCTCCTCTCCTCTCCTCCCCTCCCCTCCTCTCCTCCCTCGCCTCTCCTCTCGCTTCCTGCTTGCGGTCGCTGAGCAGCGCCCCGTCCAGGCCGGAGGCCGGTGCTACGTTTGTAAAGGATGCTGCTACTGCGCGGCTGTCCGAAGGACGGCCGACTCTCGTGTGTATACACTCCGCGTGGGATTTCTTGTACTTTTGTGTAATTTTCTTGCATTTTTCGCGTACATTTCAATGCGTTTATTTTGAAGTATTTGGCTGTGTATTGCCGCGATGTGTTGTGGTGCCATTGCCGTGCCATCCCATTGCTGCCAACTTGGACAGCCGCGGGGTTGCGGTCTCGGCTGAGGCCCTGCGCCGCCCCGCGCCCCGTGCGTGTGCGGCCTGCGGCCCCGCCCCGCCCCGCCCCGCCCCGCCCCGCCCCGTGGAGACCGGCTCATATATGTTTTACAAGCTGAGCGGCACGGCGCCCCCGCCCCTGCGCTTCTCTCGCCTCTTGACCTTTCACGCGCCTCACGGTGGGTGCCCCGGTGGGTGCCTCGGTGGGTGTCTGCACTGGAAATCCAAGTGTACGAATGTCGCTCACTTGTAGGGGAGCAAAGAAATTCACTCACTTGTAGGTGAGCATATAACCATTCACTCACTTGTAGGTGAGCGAACAACCATTCACTCACTTGGAGGTGAGCAAATAACTATTCGGTCACTTATAGGTACAAGTGAGTGAATGGTTATGGTTATTCGCTCACCCACGAGTGAGAAAATGGTTATTTGCTCACCTACAAGTGAGTGAATTTATTTGCTCACCTACAAGTGAGCGTCATTCGTACACTTGGATTTCCAGTGTGTGTGGTGCCTCGGCCCGGCCGCAGCTTCCCCACCGCATCCGTGCTTGTCAAACCGTCGGCACACACACAGCTCCCTCTCGCTCGCTGTTCCGTTCTGCCCTGCCCCGCCCTGCCCCGCCCTGCCCTGCCAGAGAGTATGGACACTGGGCGGAGCGGCGGTGCGAACTGCTGGGCCCGCGGGGCGGGGCGGGGCGGGGCGGGGCGGGGCGGGGCGGGGCTCGGGCTGAGGGACCGGCTGAGGCACCCTGAGGAATGCTTCCCCGCGGCCACGTGGAGCGGAGCGGAGCAGAGCGCTCCTCGTCTCCCTCCAGTGTACCGGCCCGGCCGGCCGGACGGTTCCGAGAGCACGCTGCGCGCTGCGCCACAGTGTTGCGGGTCTGGTCTGCGTACCCGAGGGCCTTACCTCGGCGCCTGGCTGACGGCCTGACGGCCTGGCTGACGGCTGGAGCGTGTGCGCAAACCCTCATGAGGCTGCTACGACCTATTCTCGGAAACACCCGGTGCGTACGGCCGAAAACATCGCTGTAGTGGGGTCACCTCTTCAGAAACACGCGAAATCCCGAGCGTGCTGCTGGACTTGATAAATCTCACTATTAGGCTTCTATATGAAAATTGCAAGACTGAGCCCCTCTTATTTTTAAAATAAGAAGAAAAATCTCTGTGTATTGGTTACAATATATTGGCTTACAATTCTCCGTTTACGCTTTTCGTTTAAAAAACAAAGCCTGGCGCAAGACACTCCACTAATCTCTAGCGAAGAGCAGGAGCGGCCCGGGCCAGGCCTGCGGGTCGTCCGGGCCGGGCCGGCCTAGCGCACATTAAAAGGGGTTACAGCCCGCCCCGCCCCGCCCCGCCCCGCCCCGCCCAGTTGGGTTGTTGCCCCGACCCGGCCTGTCCCGCCCCGCCCCGCCCCGCCCCGCCCCGCCCCGCCCCGCCCCGCCCCGCCCCGCCCAGTTGGGTTGTTGCCCCGACCCGGCCTGTCCCGCCCCGCCCCGCCCCGCCCCGCCCCGCCCCGCCCCGGCGGAATCACTTGGGCGTCCATCTTCATCAGACCAACTATGACGGAGCGGCGCGGCGCGGCGTCGCCGTTTGGAACCAGACAGGAGGAGGAGTGGGGGGGGGGGGGGTCGCGCTCGTGCGGCGATAGGGCGAGGCTCTTCCACGGGGCTATCGCGACTTGCCTCTCGAGTGCTTCGGAGGAATAAAAGTGGGATGACAGGCGGGGCGGGCTGCGGGGTGAGGCGGGGCGGGGCGGGGCGGGGTGGGGAGGTTTGTAGCGGTTTGTAGAGTGCGATGCCCTCCCTGCTGGCCTGGTGGCTGCTGGTGGGGCGGGCGGGGTGGGGCGGGGCGGGCCGGGCCGGGCCGGGCCGGGGGCCCCGCGCGTGGCCTGCTGACTGCTGAGTGCCGTGGGGTCAGCCTGCGGTGCGCCGCGGAATCGCAACGTAATGAGAATGCGGTCTTGCTGGGCGGGGCGGGGCGGGGCGGGGTGGGGCGCGGAGCTGCGTACTCACCGACCGATTGGGTGGCGAAGAGGGCGGCGCCAGCTGCACTACATCATGAAATTAATGAGCCAATAGTGCCCGGGCGGGTGGCGCCAGAAGCGGCAGCCACTGGACCCGTCCCGCCCCGCCCCGCCCCGCCCCGCCACGCCCCGCCACGCCCGGGGATCGGCGCCCCGCAGTCGCACCATAGCTATAGCTACTCGTCCGGACATTTGGAACGCCACGCCGATGGCGCTATTATGTTGCCACTTCGTTAGCTCCTTCATTGAAAAGTTTCCCGCCGAATCCTGTTTCGGTAAATGAGCTGAGCTATGGTCGGTTTCGGTTTCTTCCTGTTTCTTTGTATTCTTCGGAAGTTTCTAAGCATCACGCGTTTGCGAGAAACAGTGGCGGATCCAGCACGGCCCGGAGGAGGGGGCAAATGTAGCGGGTTGCCTACTTTCAGGGGAATTCGATCGAAAATTTGATTTTGTTTATAATTTTGACCGATGCGTATTAGAAAATGCGTATACATGACATGATTTTCCTTTCCTCTTCCCCCTTTTCTCTCTCTTCTTTTCCCTTTTCTCCCTTTTTCCCCCAGTTTTTGGCATGGCGGCTGAGCCCAAGGGGGGGGCAATTGACCCTTTGCCCTCCCCCTGGATCCGCGCTTGGCGAGAAAGCGGTTCTCCGTCCGCGCCGGCCGGGGCGGTGTTGAGCGGGGCGGGGCGGGGCGGGCCGGGGTGTGAAGAGCGGAACAGTTTCCTCTGAGTCCAGCTGCGGCCCGCCCCGCCCCACCCCGCCCCGCCGCGACCCGCGTGCGCATGCGCCCGTCTGCTATTGCCACCGGACGTTATTGAGTTACTCCATACAATCCCATTGCGGGGTTCGTGATTAAGTGTCCCCCCACCCCTGCAAGTCACGCCCCCGGCCTGTCCGCTCCGCCCCGCCCCGCCCCGCCCCGCCCCGCCCCGCCCCGCCCCGTCGTGGACCCGGTCGGGCTGGGCCGGGCCCCCGCCCCCGGACACGGCTCCCGGACCCGGGACACGGGCGCTCCTCAAAGTGCCTACCGCTTGAATATGCATGAGGGCCTGCATTCTTCATGCTGCTCTGTCCGCTCTCCCTGCGCTCTCTTCTTCCTCTCTGTCTGTCTGTCTGCCCCCTCTCCCCCCCCCCCCCTCTCTCTCTCTCTCTCTCTCTCTCTCTCTCTCTCTCTCTCTCTCTCTCTCTCGCTCTCTTTACCGCTGTCCCTCAGCCCTCGCCCTCCTCCGCAGACCGCCGCCGTCCTGAGGTTCGTGTATTCGCGCGCTGGCCGTGTCGGCCACAACGGAATTGTGTATTTCTGCGCGTGGCTCTGGCTCCCGGCTGTCCCGCCCCGCCCCGCCCCGCCCCGCCCCGCCCCGCCCCGCCCCGGGATGGCAACAATCGAGGTTAAACGAAGTGGGCGATTGAAGCCTCACAGGACGGCACAGGGCGGGTTGGGTCCGGTCAGGCTGACCCTGGTGGCCCCGGCACGAGCACGGCCACGGCCGTGTGCCACCCTGCCCCGCCCCGCCCCGCCCCGCCCCGCCCCGCCCCGCCCCGCCTTGCTTTGCTCCGCCCGATCCGAGCGGAGCGGAGCGCCCGCCGACAAGAGGATAGGCAGCCCGCTCCACAGACGTGCCCGGCGGGCCGGCCCGCTCCCGGGCTGCGGCCGCCCCGCCTCCCCTCGCCGTGCCGCTCTGCCCCGCGCGCAGCCGTGCTTGTGCAGTGCTAGTTCTAGGTACGCCACTTTGCAGCGAGAGTCTGGACTTTCATGTGAACTAGGTGCGCCACTTTGCAGCGAGAGACCGCACTTTCCTGTGAATAATTCCTTTGTGTTGTCTGGTTTGAACTTCCTGGCGTTCTCCAACACAATTGACGATGTCGACCCGGTTACCTGGAATCTCATAATGATCTCACCAATACTGTTCCCTGCTCGATGTCCGTGGCCTCCCGCAGCGATGGAGAGGTGTTTGCCTACGCCAGGCCTTTCAACACTGGAAAAACAAAGGTGCTAAGTCCTACCTTTAAAAGGCACTAACAAAATTTAGTGCCTTTGGAAAGGCACTAAGATTTAGTGCCCCAGGAAAGGCACTAAATTTTCTTAGTGCCTTTTAAAGGTAGGAGTTAGCACCTTTAGCTGACCAGCTGTGTATACTCCATACAAATTTAGTGCCTTTGCAAAGGCACTAAGATTTAGCGCCCCAGGAAAGGCGTTGCTTAGCACCTTTGTTTTTCCAGTGAAGCTCACCGCGGCGCGCTGGGCCCGTGGAGAAGTAGGCTCCCCTCCACACGCGAGGGCCGAGCGTTTCAGAGTCCTAACTTACCGTAAGCGCATTTTCCTAGAAAATCATTGTTTTGAACCCAAAGTTTTTGCGGGGCCTCCCGTCCCCCGCGGCGGCGCGCTCGGCGCTTCTGACCGTCCCGTCCCGTCCCGTCGCTGTGTTTTGTGGCTTTTAAAACTTTGGTCTGCTTACGCGCTTACCGTTAATGGCATGCGAGGTGGGGAGGGGGTGGGGGCAGAGAGGAGGGGGCTGTGTTTTGCTCGTGGAGGGGTGTCGGGTGAGGTGTCCGCGGAGCCGGGCCGTGGCCCCGACCGTGTTAAGGGTGGAAGGGTTCAAGTAGTGCGGGCGCGGCGTGGCGTGGCGCGGCGTGGCGCGGCGTGGCGGGACCCGTGTATGCCGGGTCGGGCCGGGCCGGGCGGCGGCAGCTGATACCACCGCCCTGTTGCTGGCGCCCGGCTGGTGCGCTAAGGCCCGCGCCGCGCCGCGCCTCGCGCCGGGATCTAGTTAGCGCGGTATGCAAATCTCAACACGAGTTTGGTGGTCCCCGTCCGGGTCGGGGCGGGGCCAGCGGCAGTCCCACAGCTTGCGCAGACTGATCCCTTGGGAAGGCACACTGTGGAAAACATTTCATTACATTTTAATAACAAACTACATGAAGCTATTTTCATGTAATGAAATTTTCTTTACATTTGTGTCACGAAATTTCGTCACATTTGAAATGAAATAAGAGGCGAGTTACGAAATTTAATTGCTCTGTAATGAAACTGTCATGAAGTTTTACAGCACTTCCATTAAAGTGTTACGGTTATCAAATTTTATGACAAATAAATCATAGAATTCCTCTTTAAAACTGTTGTGAAATTGCCAACATTTTTAACAGTTCAGGGGTGGCTGGGCTGTCCTACACGGTTTTTATCACCTGTGATTTAACACGGGAGCGTGACCATGTAGAAGCAATGTGTTAATGAATAGCCGGGTGTATGTGTACGCGCCCCGCCCCGCCCCGCCCCGCCCCGCTCCGCCCCGCCCAGCCCCGCCCGCTCCACCCCGCCCCGCCCCGCCCCACTCCACTGCGCCGCGCATTACCAGAGCTGGATGGGGGCGATAAAATATGTATGCCATCTCTACTGGCGCGCTCACGCTCACGCTCACGGGTGACGTGCCGCGCGCCGTGCGTCTGCACGCCCGCGCACGCTCCAAACTTGTGGCGGGGCGGGGCGGGGCGGGGCGGGGCGGGGCGGGGCGGGGCGGTGGTGCAGCTCTGGGATCGGAGTTGGCCTCCAGGCACTTAAGGGCGCTCCGGGCGGGGCGGGGCGGGGCGGGGCGGGGCGGGGGAAGCGGGAGGGGGCTGCGAGGGGCACGGGGTATACCGTGCCGTGCCGCGCTGTGCGTAAGTTTCCGGCCAGTAGCGCGCCGCTGCGCTCAAGAATTCGTAGGGGCGGGCTAGGGGAGCGTACCGGAGGACGGCCCGGCCGGGGCATTGAAGGGTCGTGGGGTGGAGGGGGCTGGGTGAAAGTGAGGGGGTTGAAGACGGGCGGGGCGGGGGCGGGCGACAATCGCACATACAGTTTGGGAATCTCAACTCTCTGGAGGCTCGAAGGGTTAAAAGCGCCGTGCTCCGCTGCCCCGCCCCGCCCCGCCCCGGGCCGGGCCGGGCCGCGCGCGCTCCGGTTACTGCCTCCGCCTCCGGGCGTGCCCCGCCCCGCCCCGCCCCGCCCCGCCCCGCCCGTCCCGGCTCCCAGCAGTCTGACAGGGGCATCAGGCCAACTCCCGGGGCCCGGGGCTATTATCCCAACACGCTATTGTGTACGCGTTCTGGAGGCTACTACTTCCCCTCTTTTGTGAGAGGCGGTGGCTGCGGAGACAGACGGACTGCCTAAGACATGGGCGGAGAGAGAGAGAGAGAGAGAGAGAGAGAGAGAGAGAGAGAGAGAGAGAGAGAGAGAGAGAGAGAGAGGGAGAGAGGGAGAGAGGGAGAGAGGGAGAGCGGGAGAGAGAGGGAGAGGGAGATGGATAGCTGCCGGTGAGGGGCGGCGTGCGTTGCTCCGGGGTGAGCGAGGCGTAATTCTCGGAAACTGAACGCGTCCCGTCTCGTCTCGTCGCTTACTCGGGGGTTACCCGCCCTGGCCCTGGCCCCGGCCTGTCTGTTTGCCCTCGCCGCTAACGTCGTCGAGAGTCTCGGGACGCGTCGCGCCGCGCCGCGCGTCAGCTGAAGGGAAGCGTCTATTAGTACGGGGTCGTGAAAGGAGGAGTAAGTCTTACTCGGAACGTTTGGCGGCTTCAGTACTATGTATACCGTACTGGTTTCCAAGGAGACGAAACACGAAACTCCGACTTTGGTGATATTATCTATCAAAATTGTGATTCTTTTTTAGTTTTTTTTGAAACTTTCCAATATTTTTGTTTTGTATTTTTTTTAGTTTGAGATATAAAAATTATTGAATAATTCTGTACAAAATTTTGCGAACTCCTGCACGACGTTGAAATGAATTTTGTGTGTGATTGCGTCTATTTTAGAGGCCTCTAATTTTTCATGCCCGCGCAGTAGAACATGTCCCAGCACACATGCTAGAGCGAGATTTTCCTCTTTGCTCTGGACGCGTGCTATGCGGTATGGCACGCCTCTTCCTTGTTCCCAAAGTGCAGCCGCTGCACCCGTGTAGGGCAGGGCAGGGCAGGGGCAGCAGGGGGCGGGGCGGGGCCCGCCACGGCCGACTCCCGCCCGACGGCCTGACACTGAACTTTGCTGGTACCGGGAACAGCTTGCAACAAGTACGAAGTAAGTAGCTCGCTGACTTTGTCGTGGTGCACGTGGGAGGGGAGGGGGTCGGGCTTAAGCGACGCGGTGCCCCGCATGGAAGCCCTCGTGGCTGCGCGGCTGCGCAAGGCGCTGAGCAGTCTGTGGCTGCGAGCAGCTGAGGCTGAGGGCTGGTCGGCTGCACCGGCACCGTTACACCGGAAAAACAAAGGTGCTAAGCAACGCTCGGCAACGCCTTTCCTGGGGCGCTAAAATCGAGTGCTAAGTTTAGTGCCTTTCCTGGGGCACTAAATCTTAGTGCCTTTGCAAACACTGAAAACTGCGTGGCGTCTTTTGAGGCCGAAGTTGGCGTTCTTCTCTGAACGCCAAATGTTGGTGTCGAAAGAGGCCAAATTTTGGCGTTCAAAGACGCCAAATACTGGCGTCCTCTAGGAGAACACCAAAATTTGGCGTCCTCAGGACGCATTTGGCGTCATAGAACGCCAAGATTTGGCGTCTTAAGACACCAAGATTTTGGCGTCTTAAGACGCCAAGATTTTGGTGTCTTTAGACGCCAACCAATTTTCAGTGAAGGCACTAAATTTGGATGGAGTATACACAGCTGGTAAGCTAAAGGTGCTAAGTCCTACCTTTAAAAGGCACTAACAAAATTTAGTGCCTTTCCTGGGGCACTAAATCTTAGTGCCTTTCCAAAGGCACTAAATTTTGTTAGTGCCTTTTAAAGGTAGGACTTAGCACCTTTGTTTTTCCAGTGTACTTTTCTGATTTCCTTGCCGAGCTGCGCGTGGCCTGCCCCGCGGCCGGGCTGGTGGGGTCGGGGGCTCCCCGGCACCGCAGAGCCCGCAGCTGGATGCTGAGAAAAAGTGCATTTCTGCGTACATTTCTTCAAGGTGATTGTTATTTGTAGGCTACCAATATATTCGCTGAACACTGCGTAGGAAGATTTAAGAAGAGAGTACAGTACCGCGCAGCGGGTGCGAGGTACGAGCTCGCCGAGCGGGAAACGACACAGGTTTCGGAGTCAGTCGGATCAGTCAGATATAGCCCGGATAACCTGGACTGGAATACTACTCGGATAACTATTGGTTTTCTAAAAGTTGCCACACTGTAAGGGATTTTGTCGTAACTTTACGAACAAAGACCTGTTAATTTTTTTTCACGAACTCTTCGTTATTTTTAGAAAACGAATACACTTGTAAAATGACTATTGTTCGTAATATTGTGTATATGCTCCAGAATCCAAGAAATTTGTCGTTCTGGAATGCTTATAACTTATATGCCAGATTACGAAAAGTTTGTTTTCCAATGCTACGAACGGTTCTTCTTCTGGAATGACGAACAGTGTTCGTCATTTTCAATAACAATACTATTCGTACGGAATTTTATCGTAAAATAACGAAATCCATTAACAGTGAAAAATCACCCTAAATTTGACCCAAATTTCCTGAGACAACCACCAGCAGTCCGAGCGGGCCGTGTCAGCCGGATTACCCGAGTCGTGTCCCCCTCGCCCCTCCAGCCGCCGCCCGGCCGAGCCCCGCAAACTCGATAAACAAACCACTGAGAAAATAAATATCCGACAAAGTGGGCATGAATAATTCAGCCACGAGTTGTAGGGAGTGAGCGGGGTGCGTAGCGGCGCTGCTGGGAGAGGGGGAGGGGCGGGTAATGTGGTGATGAGTTTTGTAGACGCGGTGGTGTTAGGTCTCCGACAGCTCAGCTCTGTTCCCACGCTAAAGTGGCTCGTTTCTCTATCGCTCACGTATGTCTCCCCCCCCCCCCCCCGCCGGGCCGCACTGAGGTTCGCACAGGCCGTACCTCAGCCAGAAAAATGAAAAGTTGCAGGGAACCATCGTATATAGTTAGCTCAGGAACAACCATACGATGGTTGCCACAATTTTTTATTTTTCTAGGTGCTGAATGACCGATGCCGGGATGCGGCGCCAAGCGCGCGGGTCGCCCCCGAGAGCCGACTGCGGGCAGAGGGTTGCCTACCCGCCGGGCGCCTCCCCCGACTGTCGGCAGTCCATAGGCGCCGGCCTGGAATGTCTGTACAGTATTTTGGTGTCCGGAACACTGCGAGAAAAAACTACTGTTAATCCGGTTTATTTTCATACAGTCTTTTTCTGTAGTTTCAGGTACAGGATTCTCCGTACTTTTTTTGACATTCCATCACTGCTAATCCTCGAATCCAGATTCTCGCCCGAAAAGGGAAAGGACACTTTTCCTTGCTTATTTTGGGTGAGAATTTTAAACCTCAATTTGAGCGAGACATTTTTTAGCCTCGCTCTATATGAGTAAGGATTTCTTAGTCTCACTTTATTTAAGCAAGAATTTTCACTTTATTCGGGCGAGATCACAAAATTCTTTCTCAAATAGAGTGAGGAAAAAAATTCTTACTCTCCAGCGAGTAATAAAATTACCCTCAAATTCTCGCCCGTATGGGAGCGAGAATCATGATTCGTTCATTTTCAGTGATTCCGTACCCTAAAAATTGAAATTGTTGAAATGGAAAACCAATTATAGAAATAGATTCGTCTCGACGAGACGAACGAAAAATGTAACCATATGTCATGGGTTTGGACTCACAATTAAAAAGTTATTGGCCCACAACAATCATAGGTTTTGGGGTACGGAATGGAATGTACGGAGAATCCTGTACCTGAAACTACAGAAAAAGACTGTATGAAAATTACCGGGATTAACTGTAGTTTTTTCTCGCAGTAAACATTCGCGTAAAGAGTTGGGGCGTGTCTCTATCTTCCGGTCGTTCGGTGACCGCGTGGCTTAAACGCGCCTCTCTGGCGGTTGTGCGCGCAATCGGCACAACGGCCCCGCCCCGCCCCGCCCCGCCCCGCCCGGCCCCGCCCCGCCCCGCCCCGCCCCGCCCCGCCCCGCCCGGCCCGCGCTGCTTCTGCAGTAGTTTTTATCTCGTTTTAGCGCGCTTATAATTTGGCAAGGCCTCAAGGGCGCGGGTCGTTAAGCCAGTAAGAAGGGAAGAGGGGGGGGGGGGAGACTGGGGCGTACATCAGAAGAAGAGTGGCCTGGCCGGGCGGGCGGGCGGGGAGAGTGATACGGAGAACAAACTATCATGACTTATTCGTGGAGAAAGTTGGCGTCCGTGACGGCGTCCGGCACGAGGTGTGGGAGGCGAGGCGAGGCGTCTCTCTCTCAACAACTCGGCGCTCTCCAGCTCCTCGCCCTTGCCACCCTTGCCCGGCCCGGCCCCCGGCCCTTGGCCCGCGTACAGTACACTGCTCGCCAGAAAAGGCCGCTGCGCTCTGCGGCCCGTGAGCGAATCACGGCAAAACGGAAAAGTGTTTTTCGCGCCGAGCCAGCCCCCCCCCTACCTACCCCCCCCCCCCCCTCTCTCTCTCCCCGGCCAGCTTCGCTCAGCTCAGCTCCATTCTGACCAGTCCGCGTTCACGTTCCGGGCACGTTCAGCGGCAGTAAAGACATTACGGGCAGGCGGGGAGAGGGGGGGGGGGAGTGGGGCGGGGTAGGTAGGGTGAAGTTCAAGGACAAGAATCGGGATGCTGCCAGGTGCAAGAGAGAGTGAGTGAGAGTGGGAGAGAGAGTGAGAGTGAGAGAGAGAGAGAGAGAGAGAGAGAGAGAGAGAGAGAGAGAGAGAGGTGTTGGCGTCGCATGCCCTGTTTACACCCGTCACATAGAGATATCGACGCATAGATACTCAATTTGCTGTCCGCCTGTCGAGCAGCAGCACTGCATGAATATGTCTGCGCAGAAGGCAGTGGGGCAGCAGCCGGGGGCTCTAGCCGTGATTCAACCCCCTCCACGCTCGCTGCCCGCCCAGCCCCACCCCACCCCACCCCACCCCACTCCACCCCACCCCACCCCGCCCGCTCCGTCCGAAATGACAGCCACATATCCGAGGGGGGATAGGGTCTCACCAGTGCGTGGTGCGGCGGGGGCGGGCTGCGCATCCCCTATGGCTTAAGTCGCGGGGGCGGTCCGGGGGCGGGCCGGGGGCGGGGCTCCACGCGGTGGTTTGAGGCGGTGCTGGTGGTGGAACCATCCAGATCACAGTACGTTTGAGTGTAAGGCGCTCGCTCAGGGCCGGGCCGGGCCGGTCGGGCGGTGCGCCTGGGGGCGGGGCACATCGAGTCCGAACGGCAAGTGGCCGGGCGGGCCTGGGGCCTACAGGGACTTAGGCCTGGAGCAGGAGCAGGGGGAGAGACCAAACGACAGAGAACGTCAAAAAAATTCTTGACCGTCCTGTTAATGAAAAAACAAGGCAACTTTACGAATAGGCGGTAACAGCCGCAGTCCGCAGTACGTCCGCGCCGAAGCATTGCACTACACTGTTAAACCGAACTGACATGACGATAACTGTTGCTACGAATATTTCGTCACAAGAGCTGTGATGAAACAGTCGTCACATGACATACATTTCGTCACATGACATACATTTCGTCACATGGCATACATTTCGTCACATGACATGAATCTTTCGTCACACTGTGATGAACCATTTGTCGTTTAACATTTATCTCACCCCTTGTGACGAACCTTACAAAAGTAAAATTTAGCACTGACTTTGTCGTAATGTGACGTCTTAAAATTTTACAGTGTAACTGTGACGAACCTCACAAAAGTAAAATTTAGGACTGACTTTGTCATAATGTGACGACTTAAAATTTGACAGCAGTGTAACTGTTCGCTCTTTCTGCCCGCAGGTCAATGAGGCTCGCTCGCTCCCCGTCACAGCCGGCGCCGGCGGCCGCGAGGTGAGTCACGCTGAGCTTCCACCTTCACTTCCGGTCTTTGTCTTCCGCCCTTTTCCTTCCCCCTGTCCCCCGCATCCCCCGGCGAGTAGCGCTGCCCGGCCCCGGCCGCTTATTTTGAGAAGCTCATCGAGTTCGGCACCTACATCTACCCGCTTCACTAAGTTCAGCCCCTTTCACTCCCAATTTCAAGAGTTAGGTTAAATTAGGGTAGGCTAACCTAACAGGCTAACCTAACCTAGCCTAACCTATCCTAACCTTACCTAGCCTAACCTATACTAACCTTATCGAACGCTCGAAATTTGAGGCTTTCTGGCGGTTGGGTGCCGAACTCCATGAGCTTCTCAAAATAAGCGCCCCGGCCCGGCGCGCCGCTGCTCCTAAAGGCAAATACGATTCCTCAGGGAGCGTGTGTTTAGGGCGCCCGGCCCGGCCCGCCCCACCACGCCCCGCCCCGCTACGCCCCGCCCCGCCACGCCCCGCCACGCCCCGCCACGCCCCGCCACGCCCCGCCACGCCCCGCCACGCCCAGGGCTGCCGGTCACTGAGCGCTCATCGGGAGGGGCGGGGCGGGGCGTCAGGCGCCGGGCGCCAGGTAGGAGTGGCGCGGGCGCGGCGGTGCCCCCTGAGGGCGGGGCGGGCGCCCTCGGCCTCGTGACCCGCTGGGGCGGCAAACCTGCCCCGAGGAGCACACCCCCCGCCCGCCCCGCCCCGCCCCGCCCCGGTCCTCACTAGAACGGGGCTTTTCCATTATCCTGCAATGTACTTCCGGCCTCCACCCTCACCGTCGCTCTACCTCCCGTCACCCCTCCCCGCCCCGCCCTTCTCATACAACTTGGGCCTGCTCTTGACGGAGCTGGCGGCGATAGGCGAAAGGCGTCGTGCGACTGTTTCCCAACGACGCGACGCGACGCGACGCGCGGGCAAACTTTGACTAATCCTTCCCCCTTCCCCTTTCCACCAGATTTTGAAATATTTAGTGACGGCTAGCGTGAGATCAGCTGAGGTTTCGCAGGACCGTTCAGTGGCACCGACTGGAGTTATTGGCTCCCGATCGACATCGCCCCGCCCCGCCCCGCCCCGCCCGCGCTAGACAGGCGAGGTAGCTTTACCGCTGGCCTGCTGGGGCGGCGCGCACGTGCGCAGGTGCGGCGGGGCGGGGCGGGGCGGGGCGGGGCTGGGCGGGGCGGGGCGGGGGGGCGGGTGGGGGGGGGCGGGGCGGGGCGGGGCGGGGCGAGCAGGTGGCGCAGCCAGCCGGAGTTATTGCGACGTCGCGACGTACGGGTTGTGGAGAGCGCTGGTCGGACCGGGGTGTTCCACTTCACGTGCGCCTCGCCCCGCCCCGCCGCTGTCTCGCCGATGCAGATATATGCGTTTAGTCGTTGCCGCGTCCGTCTCGCTGCAGGATCATGTTTCTGGGCGCGCGCTTGCGCTGGGGGGCTGGAGGCGAGGGGGTATGTACCCTCAAAACCTGTGATCCGACTATGACGTCTATTACGCTCTATTACGCTTCAAAAATATCGGGATTCAGCGGAAAACAGCCCAAAACAACCCCAACATAGGTAAATTTCATAGAATTTCGTCTATTACGCCACTATTACGCATGCTATTACGCATGCTATTACGCGTGCATTTACGGCCAGAGTGACCCGACTATTGCGCGAGTGCATACCCCCTCGAGTGGAGGCGGGGTGTTTGGGGGGTGGGGGTGGCTGCGGGGAGAAGCTGGAAATTTAGTAGCATCGCAGCAGTGGGCGGTGCGGCGGCGGCCCGGCGCATCTCGTGAGCCAGGCCAAGCACACCGGAACTTGCGAGAACTGTGGCCTGTGGCGCCGCAGCGACCGCCAATTGCCTGCCGCACCGCGGAGAGGAGGGCGGGGGCGGGCGGGGGCGGGCGGGGGCGGGCGGGGGCGGGCGGGGGCGGGCTGCGGCCTTATCAGGGGCCTTGTTGTTGTTCCAGTTCCGTGTGCCTGCCCGCCTGCCCTCCGGTTCGGAAGCGCGCGGCGCAGCGCGCCCTGGCGCGGGCGGGAGGGGAGAGGGTGGAGGGCAGTAAAGACGACAGGGCCCCGCCCCGCCCCGCCCTGCATGGGCGCTTTGTGTTTCTGGATATTGGGTCGTCGATGTGGCTGTGCGCATCAAATATTTCTCATACTCACACCTCCCAGCACCGCTACCACCACCACCATCGCGCTTACGTGGTACGAAGCGCTCAGCCCATCAGGACGCTTTTGTTTTCTTCGCTATTCTTGCGCCCCCTGTGAATCGAAAAACGCTATATACTCAACACGGTATATACTTAAATTTGCAGAGTGAAGAAAAAGTAAAAATGTATAAAAAATAACGCCGTCACAGTCGGAGTTTTGAGCCTGGGAGTGGGAGAGGGTGGCGCCTGATTCCACAGCGCCGCGCCGCGCCGCGCCGCGTCAGCCCGGCTGTGAACACTGGAGACGAGAGCACACTGTGTTTTTTCTTCATTTGCCTCACTGCCGTTGCTGCAGGGCTCTGCAAACGGAAGGCAGCGACCGGGAAAAATACACTAGCCGAGTCAAAGGCACCTGCCGGCGTGACAGCGTGGCGTGGCGCGGCTCGGCTCGGCTGATCTGTCCTGCTCCGCAAATATTGGACGTTGGAACGCCCGGCCCGGAGGTGGGGCGGGGTGGGGCGGGTGCCTACGTAGACCGTGGCCACGCACCCGCTGATTTCGGCGCCCACTGCTGCATGAAGAGTAGGCAAAAAGTAGCCCGAAACATCGGAGGAGAAAAGCGGGCTGCCTCTGCGCCTGCCCATTAGGCAACATACACGTACCTATGCTAAGGTGTTGCCTGCCCAAGGAGGCAGGAACAGATGTAGCGCTCTTGATTCCACTGTGTGCAGGCTGCTATTATTGCCTACTTTTCTTTCAGCCTTGTTGGTAACAGTGTACTGCTGTGGGGCCGGCCAGACCGGACCGGAATGCCGCGACGACATGGACCGTATTACGGTATTTCATCCGCTCCAGTGTCTGGAGCCGTCTCGAGTGCCCCGTAAGGTTTTACGGCTCAGCGAGAATACAAAGTACCGAGCCGCATACTGCACCGTGCAGCGTGCAGCGCAGGTGGAAACTTTCAAGAGGGCCATGTTCTCCATCAGGGCGGAGCGGAGCACTTGAGGTGGACGCGGCTCTTCGGTGAGGCTCGAGGCGAACGGGGAGGAGAAGGGTAAGGGACGCAGCGAGGCAGAGGCCCAGGAGGGGCGTGCCCCCTTCTCCCCCTCCCCCCTTTATGCGTTCTCCTTCCGGGCCGCTTTAAGGCTGGGCCGCGGCCGGCCGGGACGTACCCCCCCACCCCCTCCCTACTGGTTTTACCGCTGGACGTGCGCGGAATGCCGAACTATGGGAGTGAGAGATTGTGCGTCCCTAAGATATCTCATACAGCATTTTGTGTTTGGACATCAACGCATTCGTGCGTTGGTAAAGCTGACAACGGTCACGTTAATTATTGTCACAGACAAATTTGTCCACGATGTTAACAAAAGACATTTAGTTGATTAGAAAATTTGATGTTATAAATTTTACTATGAAGACTTGGTAGCAAAATCGTGTTTACGTTAACGTTTAAATTAGTTAAAAGCTTACCAAAAAAAGCCATAAAAGAACTGAGTGTGTGTACGACAGCGTTTTACGTCCTCTCCTCCACTCCCCCTCCCCGCTCTCCCCCGCACGCACGTAGCGGCCCGTGCCAAGCTGTTAATTGCTGCTTCCTCTGGGGGAATCTCGTACCGTCGCGTCGGCAGCGTTGTGTCATCCTTCCTCTCCTATTTTCTTTTTCCCTTTTCCCTTTTCCCTTTAACTTACCACTTCCCATCATCAGGAATTTTTGACGCCTAGTGTTGTCCATTTTTTTTAAAGGAAATGTTTAAAGAAAAGAGCAAAAATAGGGGGTAAATAGAACTTTGTTGCGCCGCCGCCGCGCGACTTTGATTGTTTTTCGGAGGAGGATGAACTGTGCTGGCGGATAATTAACGCTATTCGCAGTCTCGCCCTCCCCGCCCCCCTCCCCTCCCCTCCCCCAACCTCCTCTCCCCCAACCTCCCCCACCCTCCCATCTCTGCCTTTTCCTGCTTCAGAGGTTATCGCCGCGTTTTATCACGACGAGCCTCGCCAAGTTTGCACCCTGCGGACATCAATACTGCCCCTCCCTCCTCCCTCCACCCTCCACCCCCTCCCCCTCCCCCGCCCCGCCGGCGAGGACTGTAACTGCAGCCTCTGCCTCCTCCTCGGACGGTCAAGTGAAATTAACTCGTAAGTTTTCGGCTGCAATTCACCCCCACCCTTCCGCTCTCCCTCTCCTTCCTCTCTCTCCATCTCGCTCTCCCTCTCTCTTTCTTAACGCGCTTTCCCCTCCTCCTGCTCCTCCTCCTCCTCCTCCTGCTCCTCCTGCTCCTCCTCCTCCTGCCTCGCACTTCCGCGTCTTCCCCGTTTGCACATTAGCGTGGAGGAGAAACTTTGCTTGTGAAATATGATCTCTCTCCCTCTCGCAGGCGCGGCTATCCGCCTCCCCCTCTCCCGGGCCGGGTGCATAGCGCGGTGCACGCGCTGCCGACTGATTCAGAAGAGCGCTCTCCTCACTCTGTCTTTCTCGCACTCTAGAGGCGCCCCGTATAGGTGCGAGAGAGACAGCACTGTAAAAAATCCTGTACCAAAGTACAGGATTGGGTACGGAAAACCGTAGTAGGGGAAGTACAGGATGACCGTACCCTATTTACTGTAGTCTCATAAGGTCCCATGTTAAAAATACTGTGGTCCGTACCGAAAATACTGTACTCGGGGAGGTACGGGCTGACCTGGCAAATTGTCTACCAGACTTTACCGTACCAATTACCGTGGTTTTTTCTGACAGTGAGAGCGATCTCCTGAATCAGTCTGCTGGTGTCCGGGCGTGCCTCTCGTTGCATAGGTTCACTTTAAGCCGCAGCGTGGTGCGACCTTGCGGCGTGCTGCTGCGGTCCCTTCAAGGGCCGCTCCAACCGACCCTTCCCCACCCCACCCCGCCAGACCCCACCCCATCCCACCCCTCCCCGCCGTGCCGTGCCGTGCCGTGCCTATCGCACGAAGCCTCGCCCGCGATTCGGATTATTTGGCAGGTGAGATTGTAGCCGTTCTCTCGCCATGGGGGACCTTGACGCCCTCCCTCCCTCCCTCTCTCCCTCCCTTCCTCCCTCTCTCCCTCTCTCCCTCCCTCTCTCCCTCCCTCCATCCCTAAACGAGTTTTCTCCTTTTCCAAACTCCTCCTCCCCCGGCTAATGCCATCTCTCGCGCCCGCACGCGTCGTGATTGTGCCCGCGGGGTTTACTTTTCGATGTGGAGCCCGCGCGGGGCCGCGGGGGCCGCGCGGGGCCGCGGGGGCCGCGCGGGGCCGCGGGGGGGAGCGGGAGCGGGAGTGGGTTGGTCTGGGCAGGCAGGCAGTCTCCGCCAATAATCCGCTCAGAGACGCCCCGTTGCCCCCCGCCCCGCCCCGCCTCGCCCCGGCCCCGCGCCAACCATTCAAACTTGCGCGTTGCGCGGCCGCCTCGCCCCGCCGCGACGAATCAGCTGCTCGCTTATTTTCTTCCGTTTTGTATTCCATACGGCTGCAGCTGCTGCGGCGCTGGAGCTGGCGGCAGCCGCGTGGAATGGCGTAAACGTGTTTCAAGAGTTGAAGGCCTTTACCAAAGAAACGCCACGCTCTCGCCCCCATGCAGCCGCATCGCGATTTTTGTTTCAAAGTGTGAAAAATTTTCGCGTTTCAAAAAAGCGTATTTCGTTTATTATCAAACGAATTACGAATTATTTTGGTGCTGATTGTGCCCTTGATCATGTGTAAGAAAGCTTGCGGTGAATTTCACCATTTCAAGTTCAGTTAACCCTGCATTACCGTAGCTTCCAGGTAAACTTCACTGCAAAATAAAGTGATGCACCCAGAGGCTCACCACTGGCCAAGCGTAAGCGCCTGTGGGAGCGGAGCTAGGTGACCCGCACAACTCGTGTGCGCGGCGGGCTTGCCTACCCGCGCCCCTGCCTGGCCGGGCACCTCCGCCCCAGCCTCCGCCCCAGCCTCCGCCCCAGCCTCCGCCCCAGCCTCCGCCCCAGCCTCCACCCCAGCCTCCGCCCCAGCCTCCGCCCCAGCCTCCGCCCCAGCCTCCGCCCCAGCCTCCGCCCCAGCCTCCGCCGCAGCCTCCGCCGCGGGGTTCTTGGCTGACTCTGGGTCGCCTGCAGCACGCGGGGCGGGGCTCCTGGCGCGAAAGGGAGAGGCGGTCTCCACACGCCCCGCTGAGACCCCTGCCCCAAGGCATGCCGGCCATGCCAAACTGTGCCGGCCCCCTTGCAATGGCGGGGCGGGGGCCCCTGGTGGGGCTGTGCTACCCCGTGGGGCCCCTCGGAACGCCGCATGTCAGGGTATAACGAGTTGGCGGTTCGATTTATGCCCTGAGCGGGGAGCCTGTTCCAACCACTCGCCCCGCCTGGCCCTGGCCGGCCCTGCTCGGCCTTACCCTCCGCGTCGCGGTGCTCGGGTTCCACAGGCCTCCTGAGGCGTCCGACCGGCCCGGAAGCCTCAGCGTTGCCTGAAAAGAAGGCAATATGCGGCCCAAGCTCAGTAGAGTAAGGCGGGGTGAAACATCGCCTGCCTTCTAGGAGCGCACATGTGCCACGGTGTTGCCTGCTAGGCAGGCGCAGATTCCGCCCGCTACTCCTCTGTGTTTGGTCTGCTTATTGCCTTCTTTTCTGACAACACTGCCGGACCTGCACAACAAATTATTCGAGTCGTGTTGTTTGCCCTCTGGTGCTGCTTGCCCCGCTCCTGCCTGCTCCGCCTGCTAATATCCCCTTTTAGCCTCTGTTCTGGTGTTCGTTTCTCACTCTCCCACCGTCTCGCCCCCAAGCTGCTCTCACATCTCTGTTGTGAGACGGGGCGTGGCGCGAATTCATATTGCACCCAAATGGACCAAATCGGATTAATTAAAGCGAAATTAGCTCTGCAGGCGGGCTGGGACCAGCGGGTGGGGCGGGCGGGGCGGGGCGGGGCGGGGCGGGGCGGGGCGGGGCGGGGCGGGGCGGGCGTGTCGCGGCAGTGGCGCGGCGCCAGGCGGGACCTAGGGGACGAGCTAGTCCAGCAGGGGATGGGCGCGCCGTGCGGTGCGAGGCAGGCAACCTCAGAGCAACTATAGCTCGACCAGCAGACGGCTCATTGAGACGAGACAAGAAACGTATTTCGCGTCTAGGGAGCCGCAGGTGGAAGGAGAAGATTCTACCCCCAGAATAAAAATACTCACTGTAAAAAATATCTTCGTAAATTTACGACTTTTTTCGTAATTTGTGATTTATTTACAAACGGAATTGTAACTTTACGATCGAAATCGTAAATTTACGAAAGCCTATTTGGGCTCGTTTAAGAATCACAAGTCACTACCAAAGTGTCCTTATAAATTTGTAATTTTACAATTTGATATCGTAACTTTACGACATTTTTCATGGAAAATTTTCCCGTAACTCTTACAAACATTTCTCACAGTGCTGGGGATACCATCATGAGAGGACATGTCTATACCCTTATTTACCCGACGGACAGAATTATTTGCAGTCAAATAGTGACTAGTGCTGTCAAGATCCACCCCATTTGTTTATTTTCTGGGGGTATCACCATTCCAACATAATGATACCTCCCATATGAACGGTACTATCATCCTATGATGATGGTAGCCCCTAGCGGAAACACATGAGAGGGTATGATCATCCTTCGACGTTGGTACCCCTGGTATTATTATCCTGGGGTGGGTAGGTTTTTCGCCTCATACTGGATCTCCGTCACCATTAGCCGGTGATTCGGCGCGTGTGGAGGGTTGCCTAGCTCGCCACTGGCCCGGCGTCGCTGCGAGTTTGAGGGGCCTGCTCTATTCACCAGCAGCGCTGGCCTCTCAGCTCAGCTGGCACCAAGTTTAAGCCGACCGACCGACAAAGTCTCTCTCTCTCTCTCTCTTTCTCTCTCTCTCTCTCTCTCTCTCTCTCTCTCTCTCTCTCTCTCTCTCTCTCTCTCTCTCTCTCTCTCTCTCTCTCTCTCTCTCTCTCTCTCTCTCTCTCTCTCTCTCTCTCTCTCTCTCTCCCTCTTTCTTTCCTCTCCCCTGCCGAGTGCCCCTCACTTTTTACCGCCTTCGTCCTTCCTCCCTTCCTTCCCTTTCCTACTTCAATTTTCGCCCTGGTGTAATTTCTCCTCGCTCGCTCCTGCAGCCGGCTGTAATTGCCGACGAAGCTGAGGGCCTGGAGTCGGCCAGCCGTAGTGGTGATGGGGAGGGGGGGGGGGGTCTGTTCAAGAGCCGCTCTTATACGCCTTAACTTAATCGGCTGTCACCGCTGCTGCAAGCCGGGGCCCGGCCCGGCCGGAGGGAGGGTGCGGGGCGGGGCGGGGGTGGTTAGGCGCGCGGCCCGGCCCAGCCCACCACGTCACTACCGCTGGAGTCAATAAAAGCACAAGGGTACTCCGGACGGAGAGACAGACAGACAGACAGACAAACGAATAGGCGGACGGGGCGGGGGGCGGGCTGCAGAAAAGACTTTACGGCTCATTTCTGCCGCCTCTAACAGCGTTGGCGCCGCCGTGGAGACTAGAGCCCTGGGGAGAAGAGCAAAGAGCACTCGATTTGTACCCTAAGTGAGTGTGTTCCCCCCACCCCCTCCACCACCACCGCCACCATAGGGACTTGGGGCATAGCGTTTGTACCGCTCGCATCCACCTGAGGAAGGGACCAGGGGAGGGGGAGGTAGACCTCGCACGGGTGCACTGCTACCGTCTTGGCAAGGGAAGTTATCGCCGTGCTCGCCGCCCACGGCCCGCCACCGTCACAGCCCGCCCGCCCCGTCACAGCCCGCACCGCCCACCGCACGGCATTGTCACGCCCCCGCCCCCCCGCCCCCGGCGGACGGGCACAAGTTTATCTCGCCCCCTTCGCCCTCGTCAGTAATTTATTCTAGATGAATCGTGCCGCGCATATCGGTGGAACTTGTTTTGGGTACCCGTCTTGCACAGCGCGCCGCGTTCCGCCCCGCCACCTCCCCGCCCCCTCCCCGCCACCTCCCCGCCCCCTCCCCGCCCCGCGCCGCCCCCTCTTTGTCCGCTACTGGTCCGCTGCCGATGAATATGCAACAGGGTCGTGTCTGTTGTAGTGGCCCGCCCCGCCCCCGTCCGACCAGGCGCCTGGCTGCGCCGCGCCACGCCCCGCCACGCCCCGCCACGCCCCGCCACGCCTCCGCACGGATACCTCCAGAAGCAGGCGAACCGTCTAAATGAGGGGCGGGGCGGGGCGTGGCGTGGCGGGGCGCGGCTCTCTTCTCTGGCGTGCGGCTGGGCGGGGCGGGGCGAGTGGTCCCTGTCGGCCGCAGCCTGCTGCCGGAGCGTGACCGCCCCGCCCCGCCCCGCCCCGCCCCGCCCCGCGGTCCGCTGGGCTCCAACGCTCTGCGGGGTTGGGGCTGCTGTTTCATGCCCGTTAGCTCGTACGTGTGGCGGCGCGTTTTCCATTTCCCGTTTGGTGGGCGAGTGATTGCGCTGGGCTGGGCCGCCCTGATGAGGTGCGGGGAGGAAAAAGGACGCGAGTGAGGGAGCGCAAATGGAACCTAACCGGCAGTGACTTAATGTCGCATCGGTGTTGTTTATGGCGGAGAGAGGGGTTCGGGCCTCATCCGCACCATCGAGCACGCAGCGAGTGCCACTTGAGGTTCACGCCGGCCCGGCCCGGCGGCAACGCGCTCTCTCTCTCTCTCTCTCTCTCTCTCTCTCTCTCTCTCTCTCTCTCTCTCTCTCTCTCTCTTTCTCTCTCTCTCTCTCTCTCTCTCTCTCTCTCTCTCTCTCTCTCTCTCTCTCTCTCTCTCTCTCTCTCTCTCTCGTTCGAGAACAGTTGAGCGCACCCCACTACTACTCCACTTACTAATCGTTTTAATTAGTGTTAAAACTACCATGAGTGAACCTACTCAGTGAAATTTCGCAAGAACTAGTTTTGAAGAAACTGTGGCATTGATAGCAACCCGCGGGAAGGTTGGAAACTGTTGAAAAGTTCATTTCAAAGAACCGGCCTAACCATGTGCTACTCGTCACGGAATCTTCTAACCTCAACCAAGACAACTTCAATCAACAAAGTGCTTCCGAAAATCCACAAGAAACCTCAAGCCATTCAAATTCGTCTTTTTTAACATCAGAACTTCAACATACTCCATCAAGAAAAGTGGCAATTGTTTTGAACAACACTAATTGTTTTACCCAAGATCAGCTGCTCCGTGCTGTGGCCGACCGGGTCGGCAGCCAAAACATAAACTATTGCTCAAAACTTAGTGGAGGTCGATTTTGTGTTTATTTCTCAAATGAAGCCGCCGTCAACAAAATATGCCAGAGTGGAGGTGTCCTCATTAACTCTACTTTTATTTCTTGTCGAAAATATGTGTCCGATGCAACAAATTTTAAAATTTCCAACTGCCCACCTGAAATGCCAGACGAAGAACTACTAAAACTTCTCGCTCCCTTTGGTAAGCCAGTGTCAAAACCAGTTCATTTGCGTGTCTCCACCACTCATGAGGATCTAAAACACATTAAGACCTGGAAGAGGTCCCTTTTCATGCAAGTCCCAAACAACGCTCCACCCTGCCCAAAAGTAATGCACATCACCAGCGCGGAAGGAGTGAAGCATACTCTGTACATTGAGACAAACCACAACAAACAAGACATGAACGCCACGTCGCAAGCCTACACACCAGCCCCATCGCTTCGTCTTTCCAAAGCAAGAGCCACCCAACCCGAAGCAACTATGAACCCTCTCAAAACTTCAAGCAATGAAGATTACCAAAACAAGCAAAACCTAACCTCAAAACCTACCCGCCCGCCCCCATCCCCGCTCACCTCAGACCCCGCCCGCCCGTCCCCATGCCTCCTCACCAGCTCAGCTGTTCTACCGCCACCACCCCGCTCCCCCACCCTCTCTATCTCTCTACCTGCTCCATTACCTAATTTCTCAAAAGATCCCGAACAACCACCCAATTATCATTCTCTCTCAGTCTCATCCAATTCAAAAAAGAGACTTCACTCCCCTCAATCCCCATCATCCAACCCGCCCAAAGCTCAAAAACAATCTATTGCTTCTCCAGAAATTACAATCCCAGAAGTTTCGTGGACAGTCGTCCCAAGTCCAAACCCAGAAATTACTCCAAATGATCCTGAAATTCATAAAATCGTTTCTTCCATGTCCTTCAATGACCACAAACTTAAACAAGAGACTTTTGAGTATATTATTTCTCAGTGTAAAATGCCAAATGTAAATATTAGAAGATTTGCCCACAAATACAGATATATTTATAAGTCTTGTATAGACTACTTAGAACTAGTTAAAAAACTTGATGAAGCCTATTCTCTATGTGAAAATAACATTCCCCTCAAGAATGCCATTATGAAAGCCTCCCAAGAATTTCATACTTTGAACTTGTCCCATAAGAAATAAAAATCCCTTTTCCTTCACTTAGCTACATTTTTGTAAATTTCTATTTTCATATTTTCCTATAAAATAATTTCTTTAAAATTACACTGCTAGACACAAACATGCAGCACCGCATGATCGCTGCAATGACAGCTATTTGTGACAAGATTACTTTCCACCTTTTAGACCCATTTTGTACAATTTAATCCCCCCAATAAATCCTTTTAAAAACTAAAAAAACTCTCTCTCTCTCTCTCTCTCTCTCTCTCTCTCTCTCTTTCTCTCTCTTTCTTTCTCTCTCGCTGTCTCTCTCTCTCTCTCTCTCTCTCTCTCTCTATCTCTCTCTCTCTCTCTCTCTCTCTCTCTCTGCTTTTTGTTCAGGAGAGGAGAGGAGTGGGTTCTGGAGATGCATATCGCTGCGCCTGTGTCTCCAGCTCCAGCCCGGCCCGGCCCGGCCCGCCCCGCCACGCCCCGCCACGCCCCGCCCCGCCCCGCCACGCCCCGCCACGCCCCGCCCCGCCACGCCCCGCCGTCGGTTTTCTTTTTGTCGACCTCGCGCGTCGTTTTTGCGACCGCATTGCTCGTGGGCATCTCTCCTTGTCCTCGATACCCTCCGCCCTGCGGCCGCCGCTCTGCTCGCCTTGCCCGCCTCCTCCTCCTCCTCCTCCTCCTCCTCCTCCTCCTCCTCCTCCTCCTCCTCCTCCTCCTCCTCCTCCTCCCCCTCCCTCCTCCTCCTCCTCCTCCCTCCTTCTCGTCCTCCTCCGCCTCCTCCCCCTCCTCCCCCTCCTTCTCCTCCCCCTCCT
The DNA here is from genome assembly GCA_033675135.1 of Frankliniella intonsa. Lineage (NCBI taxonomy): Eukaryota > Metazoa > Arthropoda > Insecta > Thysanoptera > Thripidae > Frankliniella > Frankliniella intonsa. Next base: position 1,975,886 of record CM066249.1, on the reverse strand, counting down.
CCCCCTCACCCCTCTGTCAGATGCAACCGTTTTGCCCGACTATAGGGAGGAGATGGCCAGGCCGCCCCGTTGGCCGCTGTGCTGGCGCGGGGCAGGGCGGGGGTGGTTGGGGCGTACCTCCAGGGCGTTCCCATAAGGCGGTGTGATTAGCTTCCTGGCCGATAACGAACCCCCAGCCGTCTGACGCTGTGGGGCCAGAAGTGGAGCAAGGGCGGGGGCCGCCCGGTCCGGAGGGGGCGCTGTCTGTGCGGAGGCGGGGCGGGGCGGGGCGGGGGCGGGGCGGGTGCGTAAGGCCGGACCGGACCGGAACTCCCGAACGCCTGCCGCAGCGGCGGTCACGCCGTTAGGTCCTCTCGGGGGTCCGAATGCGGGATCCCCGGGTGGAAGGATCTACAGTAAAACTACAGTTTGAAGTGCAGTGGTTAAACTGTAGTTGCCAAACTGTATTCTTTCTATTTTTAAAAGTCAGATTTTTCTTCAGTTTTGATGTACAGATTTCACTTGTAGTTTGCACAACACTGATCATGCAGTTTTTCTTCAGTTTTTTAAGCAGTTTAGAAAAGCAGTGTACTTCGTATGTTTTTTGTTACTTATTTTTATACTTTTGCACTACAATATGGAATGAAGTGTTAAGGTATGCTCTTTATACAGTTTCTCTGTATGGGTAATTCACTCCAAAGAGCATAAAATGTTGTCCTTTTAAACAACTTCCTTATATAGAGTTTGTTTACTACTAAAGGATATTTATAATACACTAATAAATTAAGTGTTCAGCTGGAAAGCTCCTTGAATTGTTCAACTCCGACGTTGAGCTGCTGGACGGTCTGGTTGAACACGTAAAAGTGTTCAACAAAACCAGTTGCACACTTCGAAATATTCAATGTCGTGTTGAACACATGCAATTACGCAATACGGCGTTAAACTCTTCAAGGTGCTTGCCAGTTGCACACAGTATTTATTGGTGTACACGGTTCACTGAAAACGCAGGAATGATGCATGTCGATCACGAGAGGATGCTTTTTATTATTCTTATCACTTGGTTGTACCTTCAACGATTTTTAACACAAAGATCTTTGCACTTTGCAAGAGGGTGACAACACACCACAAGTCACGTTAGGAACCGCCGTTAACTATATATTGCACATGAATTTCAAGTTTAACGGTCAGGCATATAAACCTGCAAGCGTTAATGATTTTCAAAACACAATTCGCAGGCTTCAATTGTTCTGACGGAAGGTTAAGGAATTAAAAGTAAGCGACGCGGTCTCACATACTGAGCCTCTGGTAGAAGGATACCTATTACGTAACTATTGTTATTATGTTGGGAAACTACACTTAAACTGTAGTGTGTACTTCATTGAGTCGGCTGGCTGGCCGTCCCATGTGATCGGGTCACGAACCACCTTCTTCTATCCTGGCACGGTGGCTCAGAGGTAACGTACGCGTCTCCGAGTCCTAAGGTCCATGGTTCAACTCCAAGCGGTCGCAGAAAAAGGTAATCGAATTTCACTTGAAGTACGAGGTGGAGAGCGAGTAATAGATGAAGAAGCGAAGGGGTAACAAGGAAAGGGTTAAAAAAAGGGGTTGTTCAATTGTGAACAACAATCAGTAGAGTTTTGTCTGACTGTAATACAACTATTTGCAAACTACAGACAAACTGCAGTGAAAGTGTAGTTGAAAGTAGTTCAAAACTAACAGCGGCTGATTTTCGAGCCCCGGCTAACTGTCGGAAAACTATAGTTGTCCGAAAAAAGTGGTACTTTTTCCACAGTTAAACTATAGTTTTCTATACTTTACTTACACTTTAAATGGACTTTTTTATAGTTCAACTGAAGTTCCAGTGCACACAGACTACTTTACAAACTCAGTTACAAATATATTTCTGACTCACTTCAACCTTCAGTTAAACGGGAAAAAATATTTAGTATTTTCATGTAGTTCAAACTGCATATCCTTCCACCCGGGAGAGGAGTTGGTGCCGGGCGGGGCGGGCGCCCATGCCGCGCCCTACCCCGCCCCACCTCCGCCCCGCCCCACCCCGCCCCGCCCCAGCCGGCTCCCTGGTGCAGGTTGACGCGCTACTACCGGGTCAAGGGTACAACAAGATAGTGCTATGGTTACGCAATTTGTTACGCTGTCGCTCGCAGCTCCGCTATCGGGACCCTCCAACGCTTTGCTGCTACGCCAGCACCTCCCGGTCGGCCCCCGCCACGCCGCACCCCCAGGCTTTTAACGAGGTCAGAGCCGGGTGGCCTCGGGGCAAGGCGGGGCGGGGCGGGGCGGGGCGCGGCGACCCCTGCGGCCCTCTAGTGGGCCGGCTCCCGGGCCCGGCAGTGAGAAAAGATGTGGCGTTTATATCGGCGCCGTAAAGCGCGCCGTGACGGCTGGGGGGCCGGGATGAGGCAGCGCCGGGAAATATTTATCTTTTTTCGCCTGGCGAAAAATTTCCGCCGTGGTGTGCTAATGTGCGGAATGCGAAGCGGGCCGCGCTGCGGGGCGGGGCGGGGCGGTGGCAGCTCTGTGGACTCGGTGTGCATTCCAGCCATTCCATTCCATTCCCAGTTGAAGCCGTCCTCAGCACCACATGGAACGCCCCCGGAACGCCCTCTGTCGCGCTCCCTCGCGGGGACCCTCGCACGCACACGCCCACGCACTTAGTAAATATATTTTCCTGTCGAGCACAATACACTTTTATTAATGCTGTCTATTCTCCTGGCACCAAATTTAGCACGGAGCACAGTTTTTGTTTTTTTTGTGTTGCTTAAAATCGTTTTGGTCCCAGGATGTATAGAAACATAAAAGAATTATGTCGTCGAACAGAAAGAAATTGTGAGTGCGGTAGCGCCACGGTAAAGGCCCTCACATGCTGCGAGTGCGAGTTTGGCAAACCCAAAACAGACAGTTTTAGTCGTAAAATGTCTTCTTGCGGATTCAAGTACATAGCGTAGGTAGAGTGTTCCTCTTGATATGTTCAATGCGCAACGTACTTCACTGTGAAAAATATGTCTGTAAGTTTACGACTTTTTTCGTAATTTGTGATTTACAAATAGTGTTGTAAATTTACAATCGAAATCGTAAATTTACGAACGCTTATTATTTGTGCTCGTTTAAGAATTACAAGTCGATACCAAGTGTCCTTAACATTTTGTAATTTTACAATTTAATATCGTAACTTTACGACATTTGTCATGGAAAATTTTCCCGTAATTCTTACAAATATTTTTCACAGTGTTGAATCCGCAGGAGGATTTCTCACGACTTAAACTGGCGTTCCTGGGTGCACGTGGGCGAGAAAAGAGTTCTCGGGGAGCTCTGTGTGGCGCGGGTCCTTGTGTGCCATTTCCACTCCGAGGCGGGAGGAGGAGGAGAGGGGGGGGGGCCTGTCGACCTTAGGCTGACGGGCTCCACTTGTAAACAATGTTGCCGCCATAAAACGCGTGAAGAAACCAGAGAGCTCCGCGGATTCTTATCCTGGCGAAGCAGGCTGCCGCGGCGGCAGTAAAGCCCTCCCGACACCGGGGCGGGGCGGGGCGGGGCGGGGCGGGGCGGGGCGGGGCGGGGCGCCGGAACCCTCACATGTCGACACCCCCAGCAGCCGTCCGTACACACGGCGCGGATACCATCGCGACGTGCCGCCCGTCCCTTGAGCGGCAGAGGAGAACCCGCCCACCCCTCCCTCCGGCCCGGCCACCACTCAGCTGCCCCATTCAGAGCGCTTGTCAAATAAATCTGTCAGTCATCTGAGCAGTACGGCACGGGATAGCGGCTCTCAATGGTCCACTTCTGCGCTGCTCTCGGTCCGGCCGGGGCGGGGCGGGGCGGGGCGGGGCGGGGCGGGGCGGGGCGGGGCGGGGCGGGGCGGGGAGGCGCCTCGGCGAGAACGAGAAAGGCTCCAGCAGAGGCACGCGCGCCCTGGCCTGGCCTGGCCTTCATTCGCGCTTAGAATTGTCGAACCGGGAAAGTCCCCCCCTGTCGTGGGCATTTTTCTCTGCGCAGGGAAAAGCATGCTGTGTCACATTCCGCGTACCTACCTATATACAGGTGCAAAAATGCTTTTGAGCATATTATTTGTAATACGCATTTTTACTATACAGCGTGCGAATGGCCTGTAGCCCTGTCCTCAGCTCAGCACCCGGCCCGGCCCGGCCCGTCCAGGCGCTGTAGGGCTGACTGCGCTTCAGTCAAATCCAATTTCAAGTCCGAGGTGTGTCCGCTTATTAGATCCCTCCCTCTCGGCTCAAATCTCGTTTTGATCGATCGTTGAGTTGCCGAGGCGACCGAGCGGGCGAGGGCACGGCAGGGCAGGGCAGGGCGCGGGTAGAATCCAGCTCCTTACAACTAGTTGACCGAGGCGGACAGCGCCGTGGCGGGGGCGGTGGGGGCGGGGGCTGGGCTACTGGTGGCGGCGTACAGTCTCTCAGGGCGGCGGGGGCGGCGCGGAGTAGCCGGCCGGCCCGAGCAGAGTGAAGTGGTGAAGGATGGAAACAAATATGGAAAGCCACGAGCACGCGGTCTCGCTTCACCCTCGGCTTCACCTCTCCGACTGAGGGGGTTTGCCGCGGGTCAGACAGACAGATGCACTCACTCCCGGATTGTCGTTCGGGGTGTGCTTTTGGCGTCGAGGATAGCAGCTCTTTGTCGCTTCATTTACTGAGCAGCCGCGGCGTGGTGTCCGTTCTGGCCGGCCGGCACGAGTCACTGTGAGGGCGCGGGCGGGTGCGCAGCGCGGCTGAAAGCGCTTCCATACCGCGGCGTCGTCATGCGACGGCTGACGGGGCAGGGTGGGGCGTGGCGGGGCGGGGCGGGGTGGGGCGGGGCGGGGCGGGACAGTATCGACAGTTTTCCTCCCCTGACTGCGGGTGCGGCGTGGCGCGGCGTGGTGAGGCGCCCGCATACGCCCGCCCCGCCCTCGCCCCGACATGGCCAATACTATACCGATGGCCAACTTGACTCCCAAGTTGCGGGCGCGGCGCGGGGCCCAGGCCAACCCAGCCCGGCCGTACCGTCGGACGTCCGTCCTCTGGCCGCCCCGCCCCGCCCCGCCCCGCCCGACCCACCCGACCCGCCGCAAGCCAACCCAAGTTTTGCCGAAATCGGAGTTGTCGCGGTCGGGCAGACTTGGCCTGCCGGACTTGCCACTTCAGCGGTCAGTCCTAGCCCAGCCCGTGGAGGCCGGGGGGGGGGCGGGGGGGGGGCGCTATAGCAGTGTCCCATAGCGGCCAGCGCTGCCGCTCAAAGCGCCCCGGGCCTGTAGAGAGGCTGCCGCTGCCTCCGCCGGGCGGACCGGGCACCCGCTTAGGGCCCTATTCAGGACGAGAGAGGGTAGAGAGAGAGAGAGAGAGAGAGAGAGAGAGAGAGAGAGAGAGAGAGAGAGAGAGAGAGAGAGAGAGAGAGAGAAAGAGAGAGAGGGGTTTAAGAGGCTCTGTAGGCAGAGGTGCCGGCGCCAGAGGGATGAAGGTTAAGGTCGAGGTCGGGTCGAGACAGAGGCCAGGAGGAAGGGACCGGATCGTGGACAGCGCCTTATCACGGCGGAAGCAGCCCACCTTCCGCCCCCCACCCCACCCCGCCCCGCCCGCGCCGGGGCCCCCGCCTGTTGCGCCGCGCCCCGCCGCGCCCGGCACCCCTCCTCACGACATGAATGAATGAAGATGACGCCTTGCTCCACCTCTCTGGCGGGGCGGGGCGGGCGGGGCGGGACAGAGGCGCAACAACGTGCGGTGCCGCCGGGCCGGGCCGGGCCTGTGTCTCGGTCCGGACCAGCACGGCGTCCTTGGCGAGCGGCCCCCTCGCCCCCTCCCACCCCTCCCCCTCTACTCGCGGGCGCACCGCACCGCGCCTCGCCTCGGGGGACTCTCTTCTCTTCTGTAAATCCGCCTTTGGCTCGAGGACGTTTGGAGCTGAATGGCCTGCTTGTAGCGCACCCGGGCCGGGGCCGGGGCCGCGCTTCTATCCGCCGCTTACGCGCCGCGGCCTCCGCCCCGCCGCACGACTCAAAGACATAGTCCTTTTCTTTTCATTTCTATGGTTCCGCTCCTCCTGAAACTCGAGGTCAAGTGGGTGCAGGTGGGCTGTTATATTTCCGACGTGTCTGTCTCGTCGAGCAGCTGGAGGCCCGGCCCGGCCCGGCCCGGCGGGGCCATCCCTGTGCTGGAGGCGGCGCGGGGCGGGGCGGGGCGGGGCGGGGCGGGGCGGGGCGGGGCGGGGCGGGAGCGAGCGGGGCAGGGAGAGCGGGCGGGAGGAGTGTTAGGTCGTACTTGAGGGGCATTACGCGGCCACGCCTTAATTATTCATGTCTTTTCATCTCGTCGGCGCGGGACGCTGCTTTTTAGGATGGGTAGGTGGGGGTGTTGATGTGCGTTGTTCTTATCCGGCACTGAATCCAAGCACGTTTTGTTTGTTTATTTATTTGTTTGGTAAATGATTACATTATTCATGAGTGGCGAGGGCGGTGGTTTTTGTGTGTAGAGCCAGCCGCCGTCGCGTAATACGCGTGGCGATAGCCCCGCACGACGCATTGGGGTGGAAGGGGGGAGGGGGGCGGAGCGGGCTATGTCCTCCGCCATTTATAAAAGTGCCGTGATGAAAGTGGCGGGGCGGGGCGGGGCGGGGCGGGGCGGGGCGGGGCGGGGCGGGGCGGGATCAGCCTGTATCGGCAATATATCTCATCCAAAGCCCCTGCCCGCCCCGGCCCGGCCCGCTCCGCTTAGCTCAGCTCTCCCGCAGCGTTGCCTCTTGTTTCTCCTCCAAGGAGGACATGAGGCTCTACGGGACGACGTGAGTGGGTGGGGTCTGCCAGGCCTTCCGTGTTGTGTACGAGGTCCTGCGGCTGCGCCTACTGCGTCAAGAGGTTCATCGCCAGCTTTTTTTTTTTTTTTTTTTTACAAATTTATTCTTTTCACAGCTTGACCGCGAGCGCTCGATATCGATCGAAACATTGGCTGCCCGCGCGCCGTCAATTTGTCAGTATTGCGTCCATCGAGTGCTTCACGATCGGCAGAAAGAGCAGATTCGTGTTTTTTTTTTTTTTTTCGCGAGTGTCACTGTACTTTGAATCTAAGGTTATGAGAGTATAGTTTTATCCAAGAGTGGAAAATATTGCGTTCCGAGACGTACGCTGCGGCGAGGCAAGGCGTCTGAGTCTGCTGTCTGTCGCGCAGCGCTCCCCTCCGCTCGGCTGTGCTACTGCGCTCGCCGGTCTGGCTTTGTATACGATCGCACAGAGAATGCCGTTTGAATAGCCCGCCTCGCCTCGCCTCGGCTCGTTTGGGCTGCTGATGTGATGTCGAGCTCGAGTCCGCTACGGTTCTCGTCATCACGGAAAAGGGCGATATTTTTGCCTGTCACGCGCTGCGTTAAAGCCACCCATAGGTCAAATAATTGACCCAACCCAGTTCAAAATTTGTTGTGTATTTTTCAAGCAACTATTAAATTTAGATATTTTGAAGAAAAGAAAAAAAAAAACAAAAAAAACTTAGTACTTCTTTCGTTAAAAGTTACCATATTGTTAGTTTCATGTATTAATAATTATTGCATCTCATAAACTTTATTTTCTGAGCCTCTTTCGAAATCGGCTTTCTGTGAGGCCTTTTCTGTAATAAAAATATTCTGCATTCATCTCTGGTGTGATGCGTTGTCTATGATACTTAAGCACCTATGCGTGTTGTAAACATAAACTTATTGTAACTAAAATGAGCACACCTCTGTGTGTGCACTGTTATTCAATTCCTGTGACGTCACATTCGTTTAACTGTAAAATCTGTCACAGTCGTTATAATATGATGTCACATTTGTTGTAATGTGAATCGACAGGGCAAAGTGCCGTAAATTCGGCAGTCACATTCAAAGGAATGTGACACTTACATCCAACTGAATGTGACAGTTTGTACAGTGAAATGAATGTGACGTCACATGAATCGAATAACAGTGTGTTCGGGGAATCAATATCCTGTGGAAGTTAGCCTCCCGCGGGAGGTGACTGTGAGGAGAGGAGAGGAGGGCCTTGTGCAACCTCTGCGTCTGACATGAGGAAGTGCGCCGCGCAGCGACGCGACGCGACGCGCCGCTCCAGGACGCTCCAGTCCAATAAGAGCTCCCGAGGGGCGCTTTGTTGCCGCGCTGTGCCGCTATCATTGCTAGGACCGCAGCCGGGGCGGGGTGGGGCGGGGCGTGGCGGGGCGTGGCGGGGCGGGGCGGGGCGGGGCGGGGCGGGTGGGGCGGAGCGTCCAACCTCCCCCACCTCGCGCCCCCCAGAATGAGGGAGCCCCCGCCTCCCCCTCCCCCTCATATACACACACACACACACATTCTGTTCCAGGAATGCTTCTTATTCATCCTTTCCAGAGCTTCACAGGGCGGAGCACCCCGTCCCCCCCCCCCTTCTCCTCAACGCGACTATCGGAATGGCGGCGGAATGGCGAAACAACAACAGCAGCAGCGCCAGATATCCCCGGCCCGCCCCGGCCCCCCCGGGGGGGGGGGGTAGAATAAGTTTATTCAGCTTCATCTGTGGCTCCAAGGCGGTGCAGCGGGATTGGTTATTAGGCCTCGGCCGTGAGCCACTGGCATGCGTCTGTCTACAGCGCAGTGAGTTAGTGAGAGGGAGAGAGAGAGAGAGAGAGAGAGAGAGAGAGAGAGAGAGAGAGAGAGGGGGGGAGGGCGCGGGTATTACTAATGGAGATAGTTCTGTATCAGGACTTCCGAGTGGTCCTGTGCAGCAGGCTCGCTTCCTGCAGGGTACTTCAGTGCGTGATGGGACGGGACGGGCCGAGGCCCAGACCAGACCCAGGCCCGGGGCAGCAGCAGGCAGCAGCGTGCCATGTGTTCCGCTGCAAATTTCCTTCTCGCGGTGTTTGTAACTCCGGCTGGCATCCCGGGCGGAAGGATCTTAAGTCTGTACTACATCGCTGCAGTTCAAATTTGATTAACATCGCACTACATTTTGCGTCCAAGAATAAGTTCCGTCTGAGTTTTGTAAATGTTTACAGTCCCAATTCACATTAAGTTCATGCAAAGTTAAGAAATGTGGAAGGGAAGTAAACTTAAAGTTCATCAGTTAACTCTAAGTATAAGAAAACTACTAGTTTTTTCGACATACTTAACTTTTTCGGGAAGATTTCGGGTAGTTTCATGGTACTGGGTTCGTGAACTTTGTGCGCACTTTTAGTTAAGCTTCAGTGTAGTTTTTTGTATAGAGGCTTTATAGTTTTTCTGTGCCAATCCAGCCCCCACCCCCACCCCCAACCTACAAAAAAACAAATTATCTTTTATCTCCTGATGTACTGTACTTCGGTCCTCTTATTCTTCCCCTCCTTACTGGTGAAGCTGCATTATTGTCGGATTCGGCTGCTGACGGGAGTTGAACCTGCAACCTCGGCCCTATGAACTGACGCATCAGACCACTCGGCTAACCTGCCGGCGTTCCTGAGAGTCGTCAGATACTCGGTCATATGGAGAAGGCCGCTAACAGCCTGTGTCAACGGCTAAGTATAGTTTGCTTATACTTTTGTTATACTTTTAACATACTTTTGCTCTTTGCAGAACGTCGTAGACATTTGTACGTACACATCATTCGCGAAGTGTTGACATGATCTTTTAGATTAGGGTGGCTAATTTGGCTTCCTGGGATAAACCGGCCAATAAAAGAAGCCTGCCTTATGGGAACTTTGTTAAGATATTTGGGGCATCCCGAGGGGCAGCCCCAACGCCCCACACCGTCGGGATGCAGAGAGCATCGTGAGGGGAAGGGTGGGATTTCCAAACAGGGAGACACCCGATATGCAAATAGAAAGAAACACACCCGCTGAGGAAGCTGCAACGAGCTACTGAAGTTGCAGTAAATGTTTTCTTAGACTTTTTCAAGCAGTAAAAGTAAAACTGCACTGTAATGTTTACAGTTAAGACCCGTGTTCAAAAAATGTTGAAAAAATATTTTCTTTAAAACCGTACAAAACTGTTAATTCAAAAATGAACCCAGATATAACTAGGAGGCAACAAACTTGTGCAAATAATCTATAATTAGAAATTAACTTCGTCAGTGAATCGCAAAGTTAGCGAAAACTTCACGAAAAGTGAAGACACCAGTATGCTGGGGAGTGAAATTTCGACTCAATGTATAATATAAAACAAGTCAACTCTTGGTGTACTTTCCATCTTCACTCCAAAGTGCACTTTGCCATGTATACCTAGAACAGGGGTCGCAAACTCGCGGCTCGCGAGCCACGCGCGGCTCGCCTGGCCAGGCGGCGCGGCTCGCCGAGAGCCGCGCACCTCTGGCGTTCGGGTGGATCCGAGGCTCTCCGAGAGCCGCTCGGGTCGCTCGAGGCTGGACTGGACCCGGCTGGCGTTGCTCTGTCGCCGGCCACGAACCGGAGCTCGCTCGCCCAGTGTGTATGTCTGTCTTTGTCTCTCTCATTTGCGTGCCCTATGGAGCGACAAAGACAGACACACGGGCTGGCCGATGAGCGCCGAGCCAAGCCAGCCGGCAGTGGCAGCAGCGTGGCGAGGGACGGACAGCTACCGCAGCGACAGTATCTCTATCTCTCTCACTCTGAATCCCGAAGTGCTCGTAGTGCGTGTGGCCTAGCAAGCGTGGCTCGGCGGATAGCGCGAGTTTGCGACCTCTGGCCTAGAAGTATAGTTTCAGTAAACTTCCTTCCGCGCGGGATTGAGCGCGTGGAGAGTGAGAGTGAGTGGCAGGGAGGGAGAGGGAGGGGGAGAGGGAGGGAGAGATAGAGGGAGGGAGCGATAGAGATAGAGAGAGGGAGAGAGAGAGATAGAGAGAGGGAGAGCGGGCGGGCGAGAGCGGATCTGAGAGCTTAACAGACTCGGCTGGGCGACAATATGATGGTGGGAGTGAAGGCAAAGTGGCTCTTGTCCAACACAGAGGGGTGGGGTGGGGGAGGGGTCGCCTGCTGGACCGGCGTGCCGGCCGGCCGGACACTACCCCTTTCTTCCCCATGCCCCCGGCTATTCGCAGCTTTGCGCGCCAATGTCATCTGAAGGGTAAATGAAATCACTGGACGGCGCGGCGCGCGCTGCTGTTCATCATTGCGCGGAACTCTGTTATTGCTGTCCACTCTAGTAAAAGCTTACAGTCATTTTCACCGTAAGCTACGATGAATGTCGCTGTAGGCTCAGGGTGCATCACCGTAGCTTACGGTGAGTTTTCATATCTTTGTGAATTTATGACTTTTTTTTTCGTGATATGTTATCGAACGATATTGTAACTTTACGATCAAAATCGTAAAATTACGAAAGCCTATTTGTGCTCGTTTAAGAATGTGCTCGTGTAATTTTACAATTTGATATCGTAACTTTACGACATTTCTCATCGAAAATTTTCCCGTATCTCTTACAAACATCTCTCATAGTGATTGGAAATCTTCGACTTTCTTATCTGCTTTGAATTTTCCAAATAGAAAACCCCTGTACCGAATGTCATCTTGTTCAACCTATACCTCTCTTATTCCATCCGTAGTTTTCGTCAAACTATATTTTTTTGCGGGGTTGGCGCTAAAACGGCCCATATATGTCGCCGCGCGGCGCCAGCGCGCTTTTCCGTGCCAGCACCCCGGCACGGCTCGGCTCGGCTCGGCGCGACGGTGATTATGGATTCATGGCAGGACACCGCCATAGCCCCGCTGCCGGCCCCGCGCCCCGCCCCACGCCCCGCCCCGCGCCCCGCCCCGCGCCTTAACTCCCAACAACACCGCGCTTTTATATTTCAACCTCCAAAGGCCTTCCCTTCCCTGCCGCGAGTAGAATAGGCGAGGACTGTAATGAATTTCTGTGATGGAGTCATTACTTGAGGCGCCAGAGCAGAGCGCGGTGGGCGGTGGCGGCGCCGGCGCCTCCTACGAGTAACGGCTGGCTGGCCGCGGCGCGCAGTAGCGTGGGCGGTGGCACGGGCGGGGCGTGGTGGGGCGGGGCGGGGGGTGGGGAGACACAATCCACCGGCACCGGCACGCCGAGCTGCGGAGGGGACCGCGCGGGGCCGATCCGATATCCCTGTTTAAAATGTGCGGCACGATAGAACAGCCCCTCCCCGGCCGCGCGTGGGCATGAGCGTGCCCTAAGGGCGCGGTGGGCGGGGCGGGACGATCTAGTCGAAATCTCTCATCCCCGACGCGGTATAGAGGGATGACTAGCGGTCGAGCAGCGGTCCCCCCCCCCCCCCCCCCGCCACCGCCGCAGCCGCAGCGGATCAAACCTCCATTTAAAGTTTAGCGTTCGCGACCCTGTGTCTCCTCCGGCCGCCGCGGCCGGGCCGGGCCGGCTGTTTGGTGATTTTAGAGAGGCTGAGCGCCGAGGGGGTCTCAACTTCGTCTTGCAGTATACCTCGGGATTGCCAAGATAGCCAGATTGCCTGTATATTTTTACCCACATTAAAGGCAAAACGCCTGCATATAGGCAACAATTGCGACTTCTGTACCCTGTTTTGTGAAGATTGCCAAAGATTGCCTATGGATTGCTTGGTGTACACTCGCTAAGCGCTCAGGGCTCAGCTAGGAGGAATATCAGCGCCGCGCCGGGCCGCGCCGGGCCATCCCTCTCCGCTGCGCAGCGTGGCCCCCCCCCCCCACCACCACCTCTCCGCCAATCCTTTTAGCGCGTGTCGTGGTGCGGCGGATGCGGTTTTCCAGTCAATTGCATTTGTTTGCCTCGAGTCGGGTCGAGTCACTCCCCGGCCGGCGCGGCGCCGAGTAGCTGCGGCAGCGGGGCGGGGCGGGGTGGGGTGGGGCGGGGCGGGGTGGGGTGGGGCGGGGCGGGGCTGGGCAGGTCCCGCCCCGGACTCTCATCCGTCTCGACACTTTTCCTGAATAAACTAAAAGGGTGAACGCCTAGGGGGGCGAGGCGAGGCGAGGCGGTCCGCGTGTCCTGTTCTCTACGACAGGTGTGACTGCTCTGTTCTGTGTTCACCGCTCGGAGGAGAGTAGGACCCGGCCTGCCCGGCCCGGCAGTCACTGGAAACGTTCCTGTACCAAAGTACAGGAAGACCGTACTATACATCCATAAGCAAAATCTGTACTTGAGCAGGTAAAGATTGACCAGGCAAATTGTCTACCAGTAATTGTAGTAACCGTACTATTTACTGTGTTTTTTGTGACAGTAGTGTGGAAGATTCACCTGTGGTGAACGGCCGCCTCACCCTCGCCCCGCCCCTCCGCTGCGCACTGCAGGCGGGCTTGGAGACCCTTGAATGACAAAGTTAGCTGGAAGGGAGAGGAATCCGTGCCGGGCAATGCCGCCTGACTCGGCGAAGCCGCCGGGAAGAGGAAAAGTCCGCCAAACTGAACGCTTATTGCACAAAGTTTTTCGAGTTGGGCGTTTAGCTGCACAACCGGCCCTCTGTGTGCGCGCACCGCCGCCCTCTTGCCTGACACCCCCCTCACTCCTGCGGTCGCGCGTCACCCGCCCCGTCGCGCCCCCGACCACGCCCCGCCCCGCCCCGCCCCGCCCCGCCCCGCCCCGCCCCGCCACTCCTCTATACCGTCGAGTCGACTTCCGGCCCGATGCCTCGGACGGTTAACCCTCACCTTTTATGGATGTGGCGGAGACCTCCTGAGGGCGCGGCCGGGCCGGGCCGGCGTGGAGATAAGATGTGTGATAAGGAAAGAGAGGAGGAGAGGAGTGGAGAGGAGAGGAGAGGAGAGGAGAGGAGAGGAGAGGAGTGGAGTGGAGAGGAGAGAGAGGGGCGATCGTCATCCCTGCTTTATGGCCGCCTGGCCTGGCCCGGCCCGGCCCGGCCCGCGCGCCCTATAGCCGCACAGGACAGGGCGTATAGTATAGGCGGCCGAACTGAACTGTCCTCGCCGGTCTTTTGGATGCCCCACGGTCATCCTCCCTCCACTGCCAGAAATTTCCACGGTAATTTCTACGGTTTTCCCCGTTTTTTTACCAGGTCTGGACCGTTTTTAGTCGGTGCGGGACGTCCGTAGTGCGTACGTCCGTACTGCCTTTATTCAAACTTTTTTCGAAGTTTGAAGAAACTTAACTACGGAATTGGTCACGGAAAACACCGTATTTTTAAGGTACGGCTGTTCCGTGATCAAATAAGAAAACGGATTTTACTGTAGTCTCTGCGGAATCGGGTACGGGATATTTAACAGTGTCCTCCTTCTTCTTCTTGTCCCCTCGCCCCTCACCATGAGAGAAGGACGCCCTGGAGAAGACGCTATTCTCTGGCGAGGGCGTGCACCGCTAACTGGGGGACCAGCTAGCGAGCGCAAATGGAGATCTACCGTCGATTTTTCAAGTGCGTTGGAATCGCAAAGGTCTAATGCACACAATCTGTGAATCTCATCACTGTGGGTGCTACGGTACGGGCACAACAGCCCGCCTAACGCCCCGCGAGGCGCGCGCCGGGGGCTCCGCCAAGGCTGCCTGCCTGATGGCTGGCCGCCTGAGCGCGGCTGGCTGGCTGCCGGGCCGGGCGGCTGCGCGCGGGCGATGCGCAGAGCGCGCGGCGAGGCGGCGCGCTCCCCCCTCCACTGCGCTCGCTTCGGAGCCGCGCGCTCTGCGCATCGCCCGCGCGCAGCCGCTCGGCCCGGCAGCCAGCCAGCCGCGCTCAGGCGGCCAGCCATCAGGCAGGCAGCCTTGGCGGAGCCCCCGGCGCGCGCCTCGCGGGGCGTTAGGCGGGCTGTTGTGCCCGTACCGTAGCACCCACAGTGATGAGATTCACAGATTATGTGCATTAGACCTTTGCGATTCCAACGCACTTGAAAAATCGACGGTAGCTCTCCATTTGCGCTCGCTAGCTGGTCCCCCAGTTAGCGGTGCACGCTCTCCCCAGAGCTTAGCGTCTTCTCCAGGACGCCCTCCTCTCATGCCCTCACACTCTCCTCTGCTCAGTGGTGTGGCCGGGCGCCCTTGGGTGTGCCCTTGGAACGCCCCTGGTAGTCCCTCCCCCCTCCCCCCTTTCCCCGGCCTCATTCGCATAGTACGGTCTATATCACTTTCCCTCTGTCCCTTCTCCCGCCCGGCCACGCCCCGCCACGCCCCGCCACGCCCCGCGCCGGCCTCGCGGCTCACTCCTGCCGCAGAGGTACACATGATTGTTTTCGGGGTGCACCCGGTCGGTACTGAAGCGCGTCCGTAATGGAGGCCCAAAGGGGCAGGTTAGGCAGGGCACGGCGGGGTGGATGCTGATGAGGCATTATTATGTGGCGTGGGCACTGCATAATACCGTCCCTAATGCTGCTCTCTGTTTTCACAGTCCTGTCGGCCCCAGGTCCAAGTCTAGGTCCTGCTGACCTCCGCCGCGCCGCGCCCCCAGGACCCCCCCCCCCCCCCCCCCCCCGGCCCGGTCACCAGTACCAGATACCAGGGTGACTGCGACCTTATGAGGATTGTTGGTTTCTGCTCCCCTCAAACTTGAACGCCGCCGCAGTTTACCATTGCTTCCCGCCCCGCCCCGCCCCGCCCCGCACGGCCCCGCCCCGCCCCGCCCGGCCCCGCCCGGCCCCGCCCAGCCCCGCCCCGCCCCGCCCCACCTCGTGGTCCTGGGCCCGCAGGGCAGGGCTGCCTGTGCGTAGGCCTGTGCGGTGTCCTATGATGCACTTTTTGCGTCTGCCGCCGGTGCCTGTACACCACGCCGCGCCCTCTGCGGCTGCGAGCGGAGGGCGTCGATGTCGATGGCCTCTATCGGGTTGTTTGCGGCCGCGGCGCGCCGTCGCCCGTTATGTGCAGGAAGCACCCGGTGAGGTGCGGCGGGTGCGGCCGGGCGGGGTGGGGCGGGTACATCGGGGGCGGATTCACGGTAATGATAATGCACCACGGCGCGCCACACCTCGGCCGGGCCCGGCCCGACTCGGCTCGGCCCGGCTCGGCCCGGCCCGGCTCGGCTCGGCTCGGCTCGGCTCGGCTCGGCTCGGCTCGGCTCGGCTCGGCCCGGCCTGGCCTGGCCCGGCTCGGCGTGCGCAGAATGGATGATCACGCAGGGAGTCGTAGACTGTACACTACACTCTCCAGTCCACGCCCCCGGCCCGCCCCGCCCCGCCCCGCCCCGCCTCGTCACAACGCTGGGCCACGCCAAACGGGGCGTGGTGGGGCCTGGCGGGCGGGAAGCAGGGCAGGGAGTGTCACGCCGTCGTCGCGACGCTCGGGCGGGGCGGGGCGCGGTGGGGTGGGGCGGGGCAGGTCGGGTGCGGCGGGGCATTAGCCTCGTCACCATGCCAACGGCTTGCGCCTCATCTGGATTACAACCACGACGGCGAGCTGCAGCCGCCCCGCCCCGCCCCGCCCCGCCCCGCCCCGCCACGCCACGCCACGCCACGCCACGCCACGCCACACCACGCCACGCCCCGCCACGCCGCCAGCGCTCCAGTATCTCCCTCACAGACGAGACGGGGCGGGGCGGGCGGAAATACAAGTAAAAAAGTCGAATGCCGCGACGCCATTTCTTATTCGCCGCACGCAGGCCGCGCGTCCTCCGCGCGCCGCCGGGCCGACAGCCGACGGGGCCGGACAGGACGGGACAGCCGCCCCCACCCCCGCCCCCACCCCTGCCCCCACCCCCGCCCCCGCCCCGCCCCCACCCGCCCGGGGGCCGCGCGTGATTTGTGTGGCTGTGCGCGCGATTACACTGGCGCTGGCCGGAGCCTGCCCTCCCCCCTCCCCCCCCCCGCCACGCCGCGCCAGGCCCCAACTTTCTTGGCACGTCTAGCGCCTAGTGTCTAGGGCAGAAGTGGCACTACAAAACAGTGCCCCGCCACGCCTCGCTCCGCCACTCTTTCCCCATCCTCTGTCCCTTGGATAAGCTATCGCTGACCTCAGCTTGTGCAACTTCCGCAAAACTGTGGCGAGCGGGGGCGGGACGAAGCTGGGGGCGGAGGCGGGTCGGGTAGGAGTGGGTGATGTTGAGCTGTGCACCCCGGCGCATCCCGCCTGCTTGTGTGTCTGCTTGCGCTCCCGCCCCCGCCCCCGTCCCCGCCTACACAGACTCGGGGCGCATTCCCCGTTTTGATTCGATTTCCTCGGAGGATGTCGAACCCTGATGCACGGGATACCTCATGGATGTAACTGGTTTTGAAGCAGTTTTGAACAGAAGTTACGGCGCAAGCTTATAGAGAGGGTCGTGCGGATACTCAGGGCTGTTTGTTGTGAGGGCCCGCCCGCTTTGGCGGAAAGTCGAGGCCGGCCAGCCCACCCCGCCCCGCCCCGCCCCGCCCTGCCCCGCCGGATGGCACGAGACGGTTATTGCACCCGTTATAGATGCGAGTTTTCGAGGAGAGCATATCGCTCCGGATCGGACAGCGACTTATTGCATGTGTCCGGTCCTCCACCGCCCCGCCGCTGGGGCCCGGGTCTGACGGGCTACTCTTGCTTATTCTCCTCGTCCTCCTCCTCGTCCTCCTCCTCCACCTCCACCCTTCCTCGTCCTCCACCACCTCCTCGTCCTCCACCTCCACCACCTCCTCCTCCTCCTCCTCCTCCTCCTCCTCCTCCTCCTCCTCCTCCTCCTCGTCCTCCTCTCCGATAATGCTCTCAGCCCACCCGGGCGTGCCCTGCCCCCGCGCTGCGCTCCTGGAAATATGGGAGCGCCGCGGAGCGAAGCGGAGCGGACAACGTCTGCTGGCGGGCCTGGCCGGCCGGGGCAGGCCGGGCCGGGCCGAGCCGGGCGAATAGTTCCGAGAGAATAACCCTCCATCTCTGTGCTCGCCGTCCGGGTCTCCGTCCCGGCCCTGGCCGAGGGCCGCCCCGCCGCGCCCCGCCCCGCCGCGCCACGCCACGCCCCGCCCCGCCCCTCCCCGCCCCGCCCCGCCCCGCCACGCCGCGCGGTGCACCAGCATAAAGGAGAGGAGTAGGAAGAGGAGCGGGGTGCAGGCGATGAGGAGGTGGCAATTTCCGCGAGCAGCTTGATGATGAAAAAGAGAAAGAGGGCGGGTCGGGGCGGGGCTAGGCACTAGCACGGTCGGGGATTATGAAATTTCTCCCCTGAGTTGTGCCCCTCCCGCCTCCGCCGCGCTGCGCTCTGCTTTTGGAAGCTGGCGTCGTGTTATAGGGGCACATTTTTTCCTTTCTCGCTTTGAGAATATTTTCTTTTAATTCCTCGCCAAGCGCGAGCGCGCAGGCTCGGCCGGCTTAAGGTTAATTTTCTGCTGGGTATTCTCTTAATTTTTTTTTAGTTTATTCCGTCTGTGAGGTTTTGTTCCGTATATGAGGTTCCGTCAGTCGCGTGCACGTCAGCACTGTCCGACTGCTGCGCAGGACCCTCTCCTGAGGCTATCTAGTCCATGACTTTTTCTTTTTATTACATAGGCAAGAGGAGAACCATGCCTCTCTGTAGCCTGCTGTGCTGTGCCCTGTGGCGGTGAGGGGGGTGGGGGGCCTTCACCCTTTGTCCTAATACATGTTGACGGTGCAAATCGAGGCCCCTCGACCTGTGAGGCCGCGCTGGGCCCACCCCGCCCCGCCCCGCCCCACCCCACCCCGCCCCGCCCCGCCCCGCCCCTTGAGCTCCAGCAGGGCCTTCAACCCCGGCCGCCTGCTGCCAGCAACGCACCCAGCCCAGAGCCCCAGGGTGCGCGGCCTGTCGGGCCTGTCCTGTCCCCGCCTGAGCCCGGGGCGCAAATAGAGACCGTCCAGTCTTTCTTAAATTCCACGAATACCTTAAAGACATCGGCCGCTATCCGCCCCGCCCGCCGCGCCCCTTTGCTGAAAATCCCTACTTGGCCGCCGCCCCGCCATGCCGCCAGTGCCCCCCCGCCCCCTGATGGTGTAGAGGCAAATAGCTGTCCCGCCGCGCCGCGCCCGTTCTCTGCCAGTCTGCATTTTGCAGCGGCCTTGCCCGACCCGACCCGACCCGACCCGCCTCGGCCCCAGCCTGGCCTGGTCTCGCCTGGCGTTCGGAGACAGGACAGCGGGGCGCCTCTTTCATAGGGGCGGAGCTGGGGCGGGGCAAGGCGGGGCGGGGGAACGTCAAACGGGACTCCTGTCCGACACGGCGAAGCTGGAATGCCTCCAATCACGCCCCTCCCTCCCCTCCCCTCCCCCGCGCCCCCGCACCACCTCCTCTGCTGCTGTGCACCCCCGACACCCGACATCCCTCCAGGAGGTCACCTCCCCCCTCCCTCCCGCTAGGCTGCGCGGGGCCGGGCCGGGCCGGGCCGGGCTCTCAGTTTTCTCGGAGCCCAGCCCACTGCTCGCAGTTTCACGGTACAATCATTGTTCCTAAATCCGGACAATTTTTGAAGAAAAACGTCTGTATCTTCTGTAATTTTTGAAATCTGAAAAATCGCTGGGGATTCTAGAATACTCACGTCTAGACCCACCCATTACCATTCATAAATATTTTTTCGGACAAACGGTGTATGGGTGAGGGCTGTTTGAATCGTGTCCGTATTTAGGAACCAAAGCGTCCTAAAGTCGGACAAGGTGTCCTAAATCCGGACAAGTACTGTTTTTCCCATTAAATTTACGATTGGGCGACTGAAAATCACATGGAATCGTAATAAGACCATCCTATTGTCATATTAGGGTAATTGTAGGAACCAACAAAGAAGTGGGAGAAGGAGGAGGGGGGGGGGGGAATTAGTAGTAATAACTTGTTCTTTTTTCGCGCGATGGGTTGCCTGAATTCAGGGGCTCTGTACTGCGAATGGCCTACCTCTCAGGCGGACTTTTCGTTAGGCGAAACCTGTCTTTTGGGTAAAGGCACCAAAAATGATCGCGCTACGCGGGGATAACGAGAAGAAACAACGTGTCCGACTTTAGGGAGCATTGCAAAATCGCTTCCTCCAACTAAACCGTACGACAGAAATTCAAAACTTTGGTGTCAAAGTGTAGACAAAAGAACCCAGTTTCACATATGTTGGGGTCAAAATGACCCGACCTTCCACCGTTTGAAGCCCCGTATTCTTGCAAGACACACAAAAAAAGTCCTCTTTTTTCCGGATAAAATTCAAAATTTCAGGAATTTTTGGAGGGAGCAATATTTTTGAAAAAAAAAATTTGTTAGCAGAAATAGAAACTAGAAGGTCTTACCTTTCTTTCAAACCCATGAAAGTTAAATTTCGTCAACGAGTAATGGATTTAGAGGCAACAATAGTGAAAACCAGCTGAATGTCCGACTTTAGGGCGCAAGTCCGAATTTAGGAACAATGATTGTAAATCTCTTTCCTGGGACGCCCAGAAAAGTAGGTACTTTTCCAGGAAAGTTCTTGGGTATTTTCAGGAAAAGTACTGGAAAAGCAAGGAACTTTCCTGGGAAAGTACCTACTTTCCTGGGAGGTCCCAGGAAATAGATTTACCGTGTTGTCCCCTGCTTTTCAGACGTGTAGTGGTGGCGGCGGGGCGGCGCGGAGGCCCAGCAACTCAGCACCGGCCCGAACAAGAACGCCCTCAGTTTCCATACGGCGCGTCTCGCCTGCCGCCGCGCCAGCTACCCGACGCCCCGCCCCGCCCCGCCCCGCTCCGCCCCGCCCCGCCCCGCCCCGCCCCGCCCCGCCCCGCCCCGCCCCGCAGCAACTTAACTCGCCGCTACTGTCAAGTTTTTATACGGAGCCTGAGCTTGGCGTCGGGCCGGGCCGGGCGGGTCGGGACAAGGGCGGGCGTGGAGCGGAGCGTGGCTGGCGATGTGCTGGTAGGAGAGCGCTGACCTCGCTGTAGTGCGCACCCCCGCAGGCACCGCCGCCCCGCCCCGCCCCGCCACGCCCCGCCCTGCACCGCCCCACCCCTCACCCCGCCGTGCCACGCCCCTGGGTCTTCCCCTTGGAAAGCCATTGCTGTGTCACCCGCACTTATAATTGGTTAAGTGTAGGAAGCCAGCTGCGGGTGAGGGGAGGGGGGATGAGGGGTTGTGAGGGGGTTAAGGAGGTGAAGTGAGAGAGGTTTTGGGGCGGGGCGGGTCAGCTTGGTGAACGACCTCTGGCCGGCGGCGCCCCGCCCCGCCCCGCCCCGCGAGGGAGCTAATGGTCGCCGCCCTCAGGCGGTGTTCAAAAATAAAGCCATCGCAACAGGTCGGGGTGGGGATAGACCCGGGTGGAGGCACACGTCAAGGTCTGACTCGTGTCCGCCGCGCCGCGCCGGGCCTCCGGCCACCCCTTGGCGTGCGGACCATGGCTGTCGCCCCCGGTAGCACCCGCAGCCCTAATGAGGCGCCGTTCGGTCGTGCTGCTGTCAAATAAGTAATACCCGCTCAGTTTTTCTCCGCCTGTCGTATTCTCTCTTATTTTTCTCGTCTTGCTCTCGCTCTTGTTTCTTCACGTCTCTGCGTGCTGGTTGGATTTTTCTTTTCCTTTTTATATTCCCCACCCCCACCCCCGCCCATGCCTTTTTTTCCCTGTTTTCGCGGTGCCCGGCCGGTCGTTACGTTGGCAGCAGTTATTGTCACGAGCGCGCGCGCACACACAGTTTTTGTCGCACGGTTGGTGCGGCGCCTCGTCACGTGTGCTGGCCTGGCCGCCGCCCCGCCCCGCCCCGCCTCGCCCCGCCCCGCCCCCCGCCACATGGTCCTGTCCGCATTCACTGTAATATTTGACTTTGGCGGCTCAAACACAGATTGTCCCCCATGGGCCTCCTGTGCTGTGCTATTTTCCCTGCGCGCTGCTGGGACCGGCAATAACGCCGCTCCGCTCCGCTCCGCTCCGCTCCTCGCCGCTGATTGGGCGAAACAGGTTGACCTGCAAAGAAGCGGGCGGGCGGGCGGGGTGAGATGAAAGGGGTGAGTCCTCTGCTGCAGACCGGGTGCGGGGCGGGGCGGGGCGGTGCGGGGCGGGGCGGGGCGGACCGGGGCGGGGCGGGCCACGGCGAGGGTTTGGGTGACGGGGTTCCGCAGTTCAGGTTGCCGCGACGGCTGAACTGTTTTGCTGGCGGCGGAGGTAGGGGGTGGGGAGGGGGAGGGGTGGCGCGAGAGGAGGCGAGTTGGAGGTGCAGCTGGGCTGCCTCGGGGCGAGTGCGAGGTGGGGCGGGGCGGGGCGGGGCGGGGCGGGGCGCGGCGGGGGCCGTGGGGCTGGTGACAAAATCCAATTCCGTAGAGATGGTATTGTATCGCCTGCCTGCCTGCCGCCCCGCCCCGCCCCCTCCCCTCTGACACTTGCGGCGGCAGACAGAGGGCCAGGGTGCCAGAGGGGTAGTCCTTGTGCAGGGTCACCCCTCCCCTCCCCCGCCCCCTTCGCGCGCGCACACACGCACGCGTGGCGTCGTGTGAATCACATGCCCGCCCCGCCAAAGACCCGTGTCGAGTCGAGTCGAGTCGAGTCGGGGACAGGGCCGATGTATAGGCCCCCAGCGCCTCGCACTCGCAAAACGAAACGACCAGCACGCTAACTGCATGGTGTTTGTATGTTTTTGTGCAAACGTTTGTGCAAAGTGAAACCTACGTTTCATTTTGGACAAATTTGTGCGTAAAAATGCAAAATGTCGTACACATGTATGCAAAATAGTGTTTAAATCAACGCACGAATCTGTGCAAAAAATTTGATTGCTTAACTTTGTACAAATAAAAGATACAAATTCAGTTAGTGTTAGGATAGATTTCGGGATACCACCGATTTTCATCTACTACGATACCGGCTCAAGCTGCTTAGGGAACGTTCCGTATAGCTGGGGATGTAGCCCAGGTTCGGCAGACCGTTGGGCTTGGGAGGACCACGAAACCAACGTTTGGACAGCGACAGGTTACTTTGGTTTTCTGGTACACTTTTTATACGTGATTCTCTGAAGGGACGGCGCCTCGCGGGTGTACTCGTGATTGATGGGGTTGGTAAATGCGTCCGGGAAGCTAAGTGTTAGAGCTTGGCAGTGCGTCGGGAGGGAGAGTATATGCACCTAGGAAGCCGCCTGAAAGGTAGGCAAAACGCCTCCCTTTGCCCCTGTAAGTAGGCAGAAAGTGCTACTTTGCCCCTCCCAAAGACAGCCTCTGCATCCGCCACTGGTACTCTGAGGCGCGCAGCTCAGCCCTCGCGCCACCTCGCCCCGCTCCGCCCTGCCCGCCCCGCCCGCCCCGCCTCGCCTCGCCTCGCCTCGCCTCGCCCCGCCCCGCCTCGCCTCGCTTCGCCTCGCCTCGCCTCGCCTCGCCTCTCTGCTCGGGCTAGGCCAGGCCTTCTGCTGAATAATGCATATCATCACGAGGGTATTGTGTGCCGTCCTCTCAGTAGTGCATGTCACCGCATTACGTTTGTTCTCTCTTTTTTTTCCCTTTCTTTCTTTCTTTCTTCCAGACGCGCTCGCTCGCACTCCCCGGCTCTGCTGTTTGCATACGGTTTGTTGGCGCTGGCCTGGCCTGGCGCAGCGCTAAACCAAGTTATTCCAATCCAATGACGTGAATAAATGTTTTCAACGAACGCTTTTTGTTTTCTTTTCCAGGTGAGGGTCCCGGTGCTGTAACTCGTCGCGCGCGAGCGTCCGGCCCGGTCAGTATGAGTCAATCTGTTTTCTCCAATTTATCGGAAGGAAAATAAAAATGGGGGCAAATGGCATCGGGGGAGGTCTTTTTCTTTTCGCGCTCGATAGACGGCGGCATACCAGCCTCCAGGAAAGTTAGGCTAGAATAAATATTGGTCCGGCCCAGTCCGCGCTGAGCAAACCTTTACCAATATCGTGCGATGTATATCGCCGGGGCCGTTTCCGTACGTCTTATTAAAACCGCACCTACGTCGACCGAAGCGAAGCGCCGCGCCGCGCAAGGGCAAAGTAAAAGTAACAACTGTGCTGTGCCGCGCCGGGCCGGGCCGGGCCGGGCCGGAGCCGGCCGCACTCGGGATGTGTCTGCCGTAACCAGGACAAAATGGTCCCCACCCTGGAACCGCTGAGGGCGTTTGGAAAAAAGGAAAGCTGGCTCTTGGGATAGATATAAATGGTACCCAACCCAGAACGTCGGGAGGAGGGGGGGGGGGGGCGAGTAAGGAGATGAGACACACGACGCCGCGCGGGTGATTGTGTGCGAGACTGAGGGAGTGAGGCGGACCAAAGTAATCAAAGTGCGCAAAGAAAAGCGCGTGAAGGAAACTGTTTTTAAAATTTTAAGAAGTATTTAGCGAGGAAATAAAAAACCTGGTTTACGTCTTTCTATAACATAACCGCCATAACTGACTTAGGATATCGTTTCTTCTCCGAAGCACGTATTAATTGTGTACGGCGGACGATTCATAGAGTTACTGTGTTTTACTAAATTTAGTTGACGTGTAACTTTAATAAAGTCAAATGAATACGTGCTCTCACAATAAACTAGCCTGCTTCGCCTTCGGAGGAAAACCACACAGTGGGTACCAACAGAGAGCACGTTTATGGGGAGGGTATACCTGCTGTGTACACACCGCCCCGCCCCGCCACGTCCCACTCCCAGTAATTTAGGCCTGCCTGTTGAGCCGCGCCGCGCGGCGCGACGGCCTGTTACAGCGCACACCGGCCACCGCGGCATTTCCTTGTTGTTTATTCACGCTCACTGGGGGGAGAGAACTCTTTGCAAAGTTTTGGGTGAAGCCTAGTAATCTACTGCTACTCCATGCACTGCCCCGGCACTGCCCCGGCCAGCCCGGAGATGAAGTGTTAGAGGAAGTCGGCCCAGCTATAGACCCTTCTCCCCCCCTCCCCCTGCTCCTGCCTCTCGGGGCTCATCGGCTTAGGCTCCTCGACGAAAGCGGGCATACGCCACGTGCCAGGCCGCCCCGCCCCGGCCCCGCCCCACCCCGCCTCGCCCCGCCCCGCCCGCCGCCCGCAAAGTAAACCCAGACCAAGAGTGTGGAGCACCCTTAATTGGAACTAACTGATGCGGCGTGGCGTGGCGGAGCGGAGCGGAGGGACCCCGCAGAAAACTTGTTGTTCGACTGCGTGCTCTCCTAACCCCACCCCTTTCTCTCTCTCTCTCTCTCTCTCTCTCTCTCTCTCTCTCTCTCTCTCTCTCTCTCTCTCTCTCTCTCTCTCTCTCTCTCTCTCTCTCTCTCTCTCTGTCTCTCTCTCCCACGTTAATGAGGAGCGGTCCCCGTCGCGGCCCGTTAGTCACTTTGCGTCTGCTAATTAGAGCAGTGCGCACTATTCTCCCGCCACTATTCAGATTTGCCGCCAGTGCACTCTCGACCGTGTGTGTGTGCGCGCGCGCTCGCGGGTGCGGCCGCCCTGCTGCTGAGCGAGAGACCGCAGGGCGGGGAGGGGCCGGGCCGGGGCGCCGCTGGGATGCGGGGAGCGCCTGGGAGGTAGGCCGCGCTGCGCAGTGGCGCGCACGCGTGCGGGCGTGTTGCCTACCTGCCGGGCGGTCCGCTGCGCTCCGCATCAAGCGCGGTGCGGCCGTGGCGGGGGCCGGGGCCGGGGCCGGAGCCGGGGCCGGGGCCGGGGCCGGGGCCGGGGCGGGGGCCGGGGCCGGGGCCGGGGCCGGGGCGGGGACTGAGGCGGGGGCCGAGGTCGGGGCCGGGGCCGGGGGCGGGGGCCGGGGCCGGGGCTGAGGCTGAGGCCGGGGCCGGGGCCGGGGCCGGGGCCGGGGCGGGTCCGCGGCCGGGGCCGGGGCCGGGGCCGGGGCTGTGCCAGCTACGCGCAGCGCAGCGCGTGGAATGTCGCGATTACACTTTGTATGTGTGCCACGTGACCGGACCGGACGCAGCCGGGCGGACGGGACCTCCATTTACGCAGATTGTCGAGCCTCTCTGTCTCTCTTTCTGCTTTTATTGCGGCACGTTTGTCGGACGGACATTCCCATTTGTTTTGACGCGCAGCGCAGCGCTTTTTCCCGTTTATTCGTTTATGTATTTTCTTTTTGCTGTTCTCTCTTTTGACGCGCAGCAACCAAACTCTCCAGTTCAGTATGGCGGCTCGGCTCGGCTCGGGCCGCGAGTGCAAACCTCACCTGGCGGGCGTACACTGTTATTCAATTCATGTGACGTCACATTCTTTTAAATGTAAAAGCTGTCACATTCGTTATAATATGATGTCACATTTTTGTCGTCATGTGAATCGACAGGGCAAAGCGCCGTAAATTCGGCAGTCACATTCTCATTCAAAAGGATCTGACAATTACATCCAAACAAATGTGACAGTTTTACAGTGAAAAGAATGTGACGTCACATGAATCGAATAACAGTGTACCAGGAAAAGAACCGGCCCCTCAGAAACTTGTAATGCGAGAGGCTGTGCACTCGCGTAATAGTCGAGTCACTCTGTCCGTAATAGCGTACTGCGTACTATAGTGATCAGGTTGTGTAATGTGTGACAGAAAGTAGCTTTCTATTTGCTTTCTATGCTCGGATTATAGCGTCTCATACGGTTTGTGCGCGATCAGACGCCACCTCGCTCCGACTGTTCAGAGCTAGCCACTAGAGTCTGGGAGGTGCAACATTGCGCTTGACGGGCGCGAGGGGTTGGGGCGGCCTGGGGACCGCTGGGGATGCCAGAAATACATTTCCCGTTCTGTTTGCACGATGAGAAAATACGGGGTGGGGGGAGAGAAGAGTGTTTGCTTTTACTTCAGAATGTAATTCATCCCAGATGAAATTGGGGCGGGGCGTTAGAGGAAGAGGACGAGGATGGGATAGAGGTATGAGTGGTACCGGGAGGGGAGACACTCGGCGCAGCTCCGTGCGGGGCGGGGCGGGGCGGGGCGGGGCGGGGCGGGGCGGGGCGACCAGTGTGGTGCGCAGGCCCTGTGTACACCTGCGGAGCGTCACGGCGCGGTACGGCAGCGTCTTCAACTCGTATAGCTCGGGGAAATGTTTGTCAGTAGAGTATTTTCAATGTTGACTGCTGACTTGAGGACCGCACACTAAAAAGTTTTGCCAAATTTCACTCCTTGCGGTGTAAACTTTACACTATGACAGTGTAAAAATAGACCACTCGTATAAGTGTAAATTTTGCACTACGCAGTGTAAGTTCCCAGTTTCCCATCCAAACCCCGCTACATTTGGGTACTACTGGATCCCGTGAGTGAGTTTTTGACCCCGCCGACAAAAAGTCCGACACCCCCATCCGGGCTCTCCGGTAACTTGTGGAAGAACGGCTCTCCATCTTTCGGTGGTTGGATGCTCCTAACTGGGTAGGCAAAGGTAATTCACGTCCATATAATAGGTTGCCTAGCCTAGGTCACATACGTTTCCGACGACACCTCAGCGCGCGTTGCCTAAAATACGCGCTATTCTGGGACAATCAGGAGCAAGAAGGTTTACACTTTCTGCGAGGTAAAGATTTTTACACCTAGAAGTGTATGCCCACATCGGGTTTACACTTTATGGTCTATTTTCACACTGAGAAGTGTAAACAACCACTTTTTACACCACGTAGTGTAGTTAAGAGGCTTTACACTAGCGAAGTGCAAAGTTTACACCGTAAGGAGTGACATTTCGACAGGAACTTTTTAGTGAGCGGATCGGGTAAGCAGGCCCCGTTCATACCCAATCCCCTACCCTAGCTAAAACAATATGACGTTGCAGAGAGCCGTGCGGGCGGGGCGGGGCGGGGCGGGGCGGGGCGGGCGGACATGGGCAGCTCTGATAGCAGGGATTAGCCACGCTGTCTGAACCCTCTGCATCAGAGGGTATTTGTTCCGCACTGTCCCAAACTTTAAGCTCCGTCCTGCATTGTGTAGGCTGCATGTCGGCGATTTGCTTTCGCGCCGCGGAACTTGTCCTGCTCCAGGACAGATGGATGCGTTCGGGATCCGAAAAGCATCGGAGCAGGTCATGCAGCTGAGGTGGTGTCAACACGGTGCGATTGTAGGAGGGGTTGCGGGGGAGGGGAGGGGGCTGGACTGAGGGCGTGCAGTGACCCACCCGCCGTGGGGGAGGTGAACCCCAATCCCAAGCCCAAGCCCAACCCCAAGCCCAACCCCAAGCCCAACCCCAACCCCGGCCTACGCCGCGCCACGCCGCTCCGGTCCGGCCCGCCCGGATGTGGCGCCTGGGGGGCTTCCGTAGGCTGAGCCAAACCAGACGGGTGAGACAGTCGCCTGTACTGACGCCGGTCCCGCCCCGCCCCGCCCCGCCCCGCCCCCGCCGGGGCGTTCCTCCCCCTTCGGACTTGCGTCCGCCCCGCCACGTCAGCCGTCTGCCGGGAGGGTGTCGTTTATCACTATTATCCACTCGGCTTCACGCCGATAACGGCTTGAGATAATGCGTCACCACACGAGCCGCCCCGCCCCGCCCCGCCCCGCCCCGCCCGCAACACTGCTGATGCAAAAACTTTATCGGGCTGGAATCGGGTCAGGCTTGTGCTCTGCCATGCTCCGCGGCGCGCAGCCGCTCGATGATGTATTGTGTTACGTGAGGAAGGCGACGAGGCGGCGTTCGCTACGGAAAAAAAATGACGAGAAGTTGATGCAATCATTTCGCTAATACTTGAGACTGATGCACTTCGCACTAGTGGGGAGGTTTTAAATGTCCTCGCACGATCAGTGAGAGGCCGTGCGGTCCGCCGCGCGTCACACGGGGGCTTAAGCCTCGAGAAAATATATGTGATGCTGTCGCCGGACAATCACGAATCATTGCGGACTACAAGAGATGGTGGATAAGAGGAGGGCGAGAGGGGAGAGAAACGAGATAAAATAGCATGAGAGAGAGAGAGAGAGAGAGAGAGAGAGAGAGAGAGAGAGAGAGAGAGAGAGAGAGAGAGAGAGAGAGAGAGAGAGAGAGAGAGAGAGAGAGAGAGCGAGCGAGCGTAAGGGGGGATATGAGGGCGACAAGAAGAAGTGCATTGCGTCCGCGGAGAGGAAGTGCGTCGCGCTGATTTATGGGAACATCCGCCTGCTATAATTAACAGTGGGGCTCAAATGAGGTCGATGTACCCCATTCCACGAGCCAGGCTTAGCTTGCCGAGACGAGAGAGGGCGCCGCGGGGCGGGGCGGGGCGGGGTGCGGCAGGGCGGGGCGGGGCGGGGTGCGGCAGGGCGGGGCGGGGCGAGACACCGCGGGGTGCGGCGCGGCGCCGCGGGGGCGGCAGACCGGAGGGCGGAGCGAGGCGGGGCGGGGCGGGGCAGGGCGGGGCAGGGCGGGGCGGGGCGGGGCGGGG
The DNA here is from genome assembly GCA_033675135.1 of Frankliniella intonsa. Taxonomy (NCBI): domain Eukaryota; kingdom Metazoa; phylum Arthropoda; class Insecta; order Thysanoptera; family Thripidae; genus Frankliniella; species Frankliniella intonsa. The sequence goes on along the minus strand of CM066249.1, from coordinate 1,946,963 downwards.
CGGGGCGGGGCCTGCCCGCCTCGGGATCACCGGAGCGTGACTGCGTAGAGAGGGGACCCGAGGAGGATCCGGGGGAGGAGGGGGGGGGGGGCACGACCGCATCCGGGTAAAAATGTGAAGGAAAGGAATGGGCAAGAAGTGTTGGGAGCTAGGCGAGGCGAGGCGCTTTGATGTGGCTGCGCCGGCCGGGCTGCGCGGGTGGGATTAACCCCAGCTCTCCCCCGCGCTGCGCTCTCCATCTCACTCCGTGCTGTCCCTCTGAGAGGGGTGACCGATGGGCCTGGGGACGCCTCCCCCGAGGTGCGCCAGCCCCCGCCCCCGCCCCCGCCCCCGCCGACCTCACGAGCCTGTCCCCACCGACGGCGACATATGTCGTCCAGATCGACTTGGAAATCGCGGCTGTTTGTATGCAGGCCACGGGATTTATTTACACTTGCCCCTCGCGAGGCCGAAGGGCTGAGGACATAAAAGTGGCTGCCGCGCGCCGGCTGCGCCGGAGGGAGGCCCGCGTGTCGAGTGCGCCCCCAGGCGGGGCGGGGCGGGGCGGGGCGGGGCGGGGCTGCACGGAGCGCGTCGCACACCCTCGGGGAGCGATTGACCCCCGCTGACCTCGGCGGCTGACCGCGCGCGTATGAGGTCTGTGCGGTCGCCCCCTCCTCCCCCTCCCCACCCCGAGCGGGTGGATGACGGAAGAGGTCGCGGAGGGGGGGGGGGAGGTCTCGCAGTGAGACTCTCGCTGGCGCGCCGGTGCAGGGCCTGGCCGCCTGGCCTGCCTGTTCTACCTCGTCGCTATTGCCACCACCAGCACGCCGGGAATCTAATCCAGTGCTGTCGCGGGCCAGGCGCAGGGGAGATAACTGGGGGGGGGGGGGGGTCATCCTCGTCCTCATCTAGGCCGTGCTCTCCTCTGTGTGGGGTAGGTTACGAGAGGACTCACGGGCAGGGGACTTTCTCTCTCTCGATGCGGGGCGGGGGCTTCGCTGGGCTCCGCTGCACGCGGATTCAGGTTATCGTTCTCGTCGCCCTGTCTCTCTCGCACCTATGCGGCACGCCCAATGAGTGCGAGAGAGACAGAGCGACGATACCCTGAATCCGCGGCCTGGGCTCCGCTGGGCTCCATGCGGCTCTGCGTCGCTGCCGAGCCTCCCTTTACTTTTTGTGTAGAAGGACTAAAGACTGGAGGACCTGCAGAAGAGTCTCTGCGGGTGCACACTTGTGTGTGTGTGTGTGTGTGTGTGTGTGTGTGCGTGCGTGTGTGTGAGCGTGTGGCTCTAACAAGGCGATACCGTCCTCGCCCCGGCGTCGCTCTCATTCCCGCTAGTTTCTCATAGAAAGCGAGCCGGCCCCGGACGCTGGAGGTAGGAGACGCCCCGAGTGTGTCGTTTGCTTTAACAGCCGCTCCTATAAGGGCGGGGCGGGGCGGGGCGGGGCGGTTCGCGGCCCACACAGAAAAAAAAGACGTCCATTTGATGTCTATAATATATAAATCTTTTCGTAGACTCCAAGTAGTCTATATTGTCTATCAGTAAAACCTGTATGACAAATGGAATGGAGGAATCTCCAACGTATATTAGACGTCTTTTTATCTGAATCTAATAGATATCTAGCGATCGACAGTTGTTATTGCTACATACTTAAAAATAAAAATTTTAAGGGGAGGTGGACTAGACATACTATAGGCCGTTCAACATCTAGAGGTCTATTTTTGTTGAGGTGGAGGGAGGGGGGAGGGGGCGTCCACCTTGTCCTGTCCCTCCTCCTGATCCTGATCCCCACGCCAGCCTACTCACATCGCTTGCTCGCCTCCGCCTCACCAGCCTCATCCGGAGGGACGAGAAGCACATCAAAGACCTCTCTGCTGTACTCTGAGTTTTCACTGCCCGCCCCGCCCCGCCCCGCCCCGCCCCGCCCCGCCCCGCACCCCGCCCCACACCACGCCCCGCACCCCGCCCCGCACCCCAGCAGCAGCAGCAGAGAGCGGGCGCGAGTGGTGCGGGGCGGGGGCGCTTCAAACAAGGCCCTGAGGGAGGGAAGGTGGGGGGGGGGCGTCCCTTAGGGATCAAACACGAGACAAAACACTGCGGGACGGGACAGGACAGTGTGCGGCACACCACTGGCCTGGCCAGGGCTTTCGCGTGGGCTAGCTGTCACCAGGCAGCGCCGGGGGAGGCGCGCGGATACAGGGGAGGGGTGGGGGGGCACGGGGCGATCGAAACTCGGGCCTCTTCACGAACCACGTGATAGGTAGGCAATATGTGTTACAATCCGCCTGAATTTAGGCGACATGCAAGGCTTCGCTCCCTAGGGGTGATCTCCCAGGGATCGGCTGGATCCGCGTGAGAGGCGCGCCCAGCCCCGCCCCGCCCCGCCCCCCGTCCCGTCCCGCCCCGCCCCGCCCCACCCCGCCCCACTCTGCGCCTCATGTTCTTCAAAGGGGCGGCCGGACCGGACCGGAGACCACTGGCCCTCCTTGCCCACCTCGACAATGTCCACCGGCTCGATCAAGTTTGACACACTGCTTTAAGAAGGGACCACCTGCTAGCGACGAGCGATAGGAGAGGAGAGAGGGGGGGAGGGGAGGGGGAAAAGGAGAGGAAGAGAAGAGGAGAGGCGGTAGAGGAAGACGAGTACAGCGCGGCGCGTGTGCGCCTCCCAGCAGCACAGAGCTGCCACTACCGGCTGCTCGCCTCGCTCGCGGGGGGAAATGTGTTTCCCGTCGATAGGTTTTCTTCCGCGCGATCTCTTCCTAGCGCGTGGCGCGTGGACAGGCTAGAGCGTTCGCGTTCAGTGCCCCTCGCCCCGCCCCGGCCGCACCCCGATCAGACTTGTCAGAGCGCTGTCTAGAAAGGCGATATCAGCTCTGTCGACATTTAATTAAGGACACTGGTGGTCAGAGGCAAGCGCGCCCTCTCCCTCTCCCCCTCCCGGCTCAAGGGCTCTGCTCGGCCCGAGGAGGCCCAGGTCCTGACAATAGCAGAGGCCGGACGGCCCGCGGCCCGGCCCACACTCCACGCGCCTCGGATTGCTGACCAAACTGCTGGAAAAGTTGTCGGTAATTTAAGTGGGTGGTGGTAACATTTCGGAATCGGCGACGGCGTTATTTCTTGATAGTTGAACCCGTTATTGGCAGCTTTACATTGCTGTACATACGTATTTTTAGTCTAAAGAGAACGGTGTGCCAATTGCGAGGTAGGCGTGCCGTTTTGCACCGTACCATTGGCACATCGTTCTCTTTAGACTAAAAATCGTGCTATCGACATGCTGTTTGGACCTAATCGCATTCATTTTTAACGGGGATTACGATGCAATGAAAAAATATTACAATATTTGAACAGAACAGTTTTTGAACGGAATAGCCGGGAGCCCTCTCTAAACCCCTCCCGAAGGGTCGCTAATCCTCTCGCCGGCGCCCGGCCCGGGGACGGCCCGGAGGCCCAGCAGTGTCTCCAAACGGGCTGGTAGTTGCGGGCTCCTCCGCTTTTGCTCCAAAGTAAAGATGCCCGCAGGAGCCCGCAAGGTTATTCAAGTCTAAAATTTGCACATAATTTCCAATTTAATTGTATTTTTGCCTTGATAGATCTTGAGAATAGTTTTAAATCTTAGCATATGTCAAGGCAAAAACACAATTAAATTGGAAATTATGTGCAAATTTTAGACTTGAATAACCTTGCGGGCTCCTGCGGGCATCTTTACTTTGGAGCAAAAGCGGAGGAGCCCGCAACTACCAGCCCGTTTGGAGACACTGGTAGCCCGGGCCGGCCGCCTCGGAGTGGAGGGGATGACTCCCGTTCCAATATCGAGGTTCCAATAACGAGGTACGACTGTATTTGCCCGGGATGGAAACAAAACCGTGAGATTTATTTTTCACTTGCGGTGAGAACAATTTTACTTGCCCCTTAGCAGCAGAGAGCGGGTGGTGCGGCTCAGCTCGATCTCTCCCTCCTCTGCCCCCTCCCTCCCCTTCCTCCCCCTTCCTCCCCCTTCCTCCCCTCCTCCTCCCCTCCTCCTCCCCTCCCTCCTCCCCTCCCTCCCCTCCCTCCCCCTCCCCTCCCTCCCCCTCCCTCCCCCTCCCTCCGTCACCCCCGAGTGGTTTCCCGACTAGTCGTTTGTGTTCAGTAGGGCAGCAGCAGCAGCAGCAGCCACCTGCCCCAGCTCTCGCTGAGCTCGGCTTGGCTGCGGGGCGACGCGGAGTCCATTCGTCTACCCACGGGCGTGGGTCTGTTTCACTTACCGCTTCACGACCGCTACTTGCTTTTGCTCCCTTTTGCTGAGGCCGGCCGTCCCGTCCCTCTCCCTCCCTCCCGGTGCGGTTCCCACCACCAGACCCACACGGCTGAGCGGGGCGGGGCGGGGCGGGGCGGGGCGGGGCGGGGCGGGGCGGGGCGGGGCGGGGCCCCTGGCGCGGCTGCGCCCGCGTCGGCAGTTTCCCCAGTATTTTGGCACGCAGCAACAAGGCAGTGGTGCGGCGCGCGTTGGCGCCTTCCCCTTTTTGCCCCGCCGCGGTTTTTGCCTTCCCCTCGCTACTCCCCGCCGCGCCCCGCCCCGCCCCGCCGCGCTCCGCCCCGCCCCGCCCCGCCCCGCCGCGCCGCGCCGGCAGCGTGACGCGCCACGTGTATCGGGAGACATGCCGATACGATGGCGCCAAGTAGTGATGCTGGGATATCGGGTATGCGGGGATGGATAGGGGCGGGTCGGGAGGCACCAGCCCTTCGCCGTTACGCCGGAGCGTGGCGCGCGAGCTTTGCGAAACTACTCTGCGGTGTGGCGGCAAACTTTTGGACTTTTTGGGACAATATCGCCCGAGCCGGAGGCCGGCCTCCTGGGGATGACGTGGAGCCATCGACCCTTTTGGAGGTCCGTCAGCGATGCGGGGGCGGGGCGGGGCGGGGCGCATCCCCGGTGGTCCGAGAGGTTATATCATACGCCCGGAGATGCCATAAAGCAGGGCGGACGATCGTCCGTGCCAGCGGGGCCGAACCCAGGCGTGGTGGGGCGGGCGGGGCGGGGTGGGCCGGGATGGGGCGGGGTGGGCCGGGCGGCAGCCCGAAGGTGAGTGATGGCGGAGGCGAAGTGTTTACTGCCGATGGAATGACGGCTAACGACCGCGACCCGGGCGGAGCGGAGGCGGAGGCTGAGAGTGCTGAGAGACAGGCTCCGCGGGGCGGGGCGGGGCGGGGCGGGCCCAAGCCGAATGGCCTATATCGCACGCTCCCTCACTCTTTCTCCTCCGGCCCGTCCTCCACAGAGGCGCCCCGGCCTCGGCCCGGCTTGTGTGTGCGTGTGTCACACGGCACTCTGCATTCACATTCAGATTGCGATTGCATGCAGCGCGGCGGCGCGTCGGCCGCATTGCGACGGAAGTCGCCGCCCTGTGTAAGGGTGGGGCGGGGCGGGGTGGGGTGGGGCGGGGCGGGGCGGCGCGGGGCGGGGCGGCACCCGGCCGGCACAACACAGCGCCGCGGTGCGGACGGACAGCACAGGACGCTGGACTTTGATTTACGCCCCAGGCCCTTGCGCTACAGCGGGGACGCCCTGCGCGCCGCGCCGCGGCGGCCACTGGAGGGCACCGCGTGCCCTCGCGGTGTGTTCCATACGTGTGGCTCACGGCCTCTGCTTTCTCTCCCGTTGCAGGCGGAGGCTATGAGGCGCGGGCCTGACCGACGAGGCCGGGACTGGGCCGGCGGCGGCGGCGGCCGACTCCCGAGGGAGGAGGCGCCCTGAGCACGGCCTCTAGCCTCCCTGCCTCGCCCCGCCCCGCCCCGCCTCGCCATGAACAGTTCTGGCGGAGGCCTGCTGGACCCGTACAACGGCACTGGCCACGGCCACGGCGCCGGCCCCGGCCTGGACCTCGGCCGCGACCCGGACGAAGTGCTGTTCCAGTTCGTGACGGAGGGCGTGGTGCTCAACTGCGTGGGGCTGCTGGGGCTGTTCGGCAACCTCATCTCCATGATCATCCTGTCGCGGCCGCAGATGCGCTCCAGCATCAACTACCTGCTGATCGGGCTGGCGCGCTGCGACACCGTGCTCATCGTCACCTCCATACTGCTGTTCGGGCTGCCGGCCATCCACGCCTACACCGGCATGCTCTTCACCTACCAGTTCAAGGTGAGCCGAGCCAGCGGAAGACGTTTCGCCGTACATCAACGTTTAATTTTAAGTCGTCACATTACGACAAAGTCAGTGCTAAGTTTTACCTTTGAATGGTTCGTCACATGATAAATGGTTCATGACAGTGTGACGAACGATTCATGTCATGTGACGAACGATTCATGTCATGTGACGAAAAATTCATGTCCAGTGACGAAATGTATGTCATGTGACGACTGTTTCATCACAGCTCTTGTGACGAAATATTCGTAGCAATATTTATCGTCACATGACAATTCGGTTTAACAGTGTGATATTCCGCTTGTGACAGGTGTACCCCCACATTGCGCCCGTGGTGTTCCCCCTGTCCGTGATCGCCCAGACCGTGTCGGTGTACCTGACGGTCACCGTCACCCTGGAGCGCTTCGTGGCGGTGTGCCACCCCCTGCAGGTGAGTAAGGCTGCGGCCCGAGGCTGTGACTAATGTCAGCTGTCAGAGCGCGAGCGGCGCGAGCACGGCGGAGCTGGGCAGAGTCTCACGGAGCACCTCTGTTTGCCCCCAGGCGCGGTCCTACTGCACGTACGGCCGGGCGCGGATATATGTCCTAGTCACCATCATCTTCTCCACGCTGTACAACGTCACCCGATTTTTTGAGGTGAGCGAATACCTTTGGATACCTCTGCCTCTTTTTTGTGCGCCCGTCATGCTAGGCCGCTGCGACGCCAGATCCAGGCGCCGTTTCTCATGGCGCGCTAGCAGTTCCGCATCCATAAACTATTATGCCGTGCGCACGTGGAACGGGGCGGGGCGGGGCGGGGCGGGGCGGGGCGGGGCGGGGCGGGGCGAGCACGTCGCCATGGAGACTGCAGGCCCGGCCCCCGGCCCCGGCCCGGCAGGCGCGTAGGCTCGCAGTCGTTCATCAACGCGAAGGGGATCATCACATTGCTCTCGCAGACGCGAGGCGAGCCTGGCCTGGCCCGGCCCGGCCTGGTCGGGGTGAAAAATGCGCGCCAGGCCTCCACTCGTCTTTTGACGGCCGTGCCCGACTCCATGCAGCCAGTGGCGGCGGGGCCAAGGCCGGGGCGGGGGAGGGGGGGGGGGGTTCTCTCTCGCGGGGCTCTCCTAGCGGGGTAAGATTGAGACCAGCGGGCCAGGCCTATGGCTCGGCCTGTGGCGGGTACGGGCAGAAGGAAGAGACGTCTCCTTCAATTATTTGCATCCGCGCAGTATAATCGTGTTTATTATTATTTATTATTTTTTAAGCTGTTTTCCTGCGTCGACTTTTCCTCTCGTATCCATCCTCGCGCGCCGCTGCTGTTTGCAGCGAAACGCCAAAGACCCCCCAGGAGGATAACGGCAGGCGTGGCGTGGCGTGATGGGGGGTGTCGTGGTGCGGCGTGGCGTGGCGTTGCGTGGCGTGACGTGGCAGGGGCGGCAGGGGTTGAGCGGAGCAGCGCCAGCGTCTGACGGATTGCCCCTGATTGATAGGGGCAGCCAATCCCCGCCCCCGCCCTCGCCCCTAACCTCTGCTCCTGTCTTCTCCAGCCAGAGCTCCGCTCCGAACGCACAGCTTGTGCTTGGCTCTTGGCTCCGACCGGCTCGGCCGCATTCCCGCCCCCGCCCCACCCCCACCCCACCCCCGCAGGAAGAGCCTCTTTCTCATTACAAGCCGGCCCGGGGCGGGGCGGGGGCGGGGTGTCACGGGGGCGGCCGAGGCCGTACACACAAGAGCCACCCCCCGCCTCCGGACCAAACTTCCTCTTCATAGACACATTTGTGGGCGGAGGGGGGGGGGGGACGCTGGTCCAGGGCCGACCAACCACTCACCCACTCACCCACTCGCTCACTCTCTCACTCACTCTCTCACTGTCTCACTCAATGTCTCACTGTCTCACTCTCTCACTCACTCTCTCACTCTCTCGCTCACTCTCTCACTCACTCGCTCGCTCGCTCACTCGTTCACCCTCTCACTCACTCGCTCTCCCACTCACCCCATGTCTTCCGGTGCAGGTGTACTGCTGCGAGGCGACGTGGGACCCGCACCTCAACACCACGCTGTACGCCGTGCAGATGACGTGGCTGCGCCGCGACCCGCTGTACATCAACGTGTACATCACGGGCATGTACCTGGTGTTCATCTACATGCTGCCCTTCTCCATGCTGGCCGTGCTCAACGCCGCCATCTACCGGCAGGTGAGTGAGTGAGAAGCGGTCGCGCACCGCACCGCACCGCTGTTAAAGGCAGGGCAGGACTGGAGCTCCTCCAGGGTGTGCCTTTGGTGTGTGGCAGCAGCAGGCTGGCCATCCCTGTGACTGTTAGTATGAGAGGAATTCGCAAAAGTTTTCACCCGCAGACTCGTTAGTGCAGGCACCCGTGCACACAAAGCATCCTGCGAGCTGAAGAACCTACCCTACCCCCCAGGCTAATAATACCGGATGATCCTAGGATGATCACACCCCCTGACGTCCTATGATGATGGTACCACCTGGGTGATGATCATCCCAGGATGGTGGCGCCCCCGGTCCCGGTATCATTATCCTGGGGGTTCGTTCTTCACCTCGCAGCTCGCAGGGCGCTGTTTGGCCAGCGGCACATTTGGAAATGACACAAGATGTCTCTCAAAGGCGCCGGCCCGGCCCGGCCAGCTGCGCTGCGCCGCGTCGCCTCAAAGGATGCTTTGTTGTGCTCGGCTCGGCGCGGCGTCCGCGGCCGCGGCACGGACGGAATTCGCCCGTTCGGCTGCGCGGGGCGGCTGGTCGAGCTCTGGCCCTGCTCTGCTATCCTCTCATCACTGAGCTCACCTCGCCTCCTCATCCTTAATGCACGCTGCACCGCCCCGCCCCGCCCCGCTCCGCCCCGCCCCGCCCCGCGCTCCACCCAGAGGTAGTCACTAGGACTCTACCCAGAGGTACCGCCGCCCCCGTAATCAGCGCAGTGCAAGCGCAGTGGCACTCCCGCCGCCCTGCCCAGTGTGAGGCTATGAAAGAAGGGCGCCCTTCTTTCATGGCTACGCAGCAGGCCAGGGCAGCGGTTCGGGTTCGCCTCAGTGTGCGGCGTGGGCGCGGCGGGCGGCAGCTCTCTCTACCTCTCTCTCACCTCTTTCCCTTATTCATCCTCTCTCTTTTTCTCGTGTTCCAGATCCGGCGGGCGAACGCGGAGCGGCAGCGGCTGTCGCGGCTGCAGAAGAAGGAGATCGGGCTGGCCACCATGCTGCTGTGCGTCGTGGTCGTCTTCTTCATCTGCAACATCCTCGCGCTCGTGGCCAACGTCATGGAGGCGTTCTACGACAAGATAATCGACCAGCTCATCAAGCTGTCCAACCTTCTCGTCACCATCAACTCCTCCGTCAACTTCGTCATCTACGTCATCTACGGCGAGAAGTTCAAGCGGCTGTTCCTCAAGCTGTTCTGCCCGCAGGGGAAGCTCCTGTGCGGCAGCCCGGCGGGCGGCGGCCGCGACAGCCCCGAGTGCGACAGCGTCGTGTCCAACGGGGACGGCCGGTCGTACTCCGTGCGCTCCACCATGATCATGCAGCGTGCCAACACGGTCCGCAACGGCAGCCGCGGGGGCGGCGGCGGGGGCGGCAGCGGGGGCTGCAACGGGCCGTCGCGCGTGCCCTCCGTGGGGCCCTGCGTGTACTACCCGCACCACCCGGGCGGCAGCAGTCACCACAACAACAACCACCACCATCACCACCACCACCATCACCACCACCAGCACTCGCCGACCGCCACGGCCACAACGGTGCTGGACGACTAGCAGGCGCGGCGCAACCCGCAGGGCCGCAAGCAGTACGGGGTGCAGGTGCCGCGGGGCAGCCTCGCCAAGGGCTCCAAGGGCACCAATAAGCCGACCAGGTTATCTGTCAAGTTCCTGTAGGCGGCCAAGTGCAGGCGCGACCGGGTGGAGAGGACAGGGGAAGGCTTTCTGTCACGCGAATATCGAACAGAAAACGAAGCGGTGTGAGTGACGAGAGCCTCCTCCCCTTCTGCCACTCCCGCTCCCCGGTCGCTCGCCCCTTGCCCTGCTCTCCCACGAACTTGTTTTGCGATCCGTTGCTGCACGAAGCGACCGCAGCGGGCGCTCTCTGCGGGTTGTGCTCGTGAATTGACGGGGCTCGGCCTCGGCCACGTTTAGCCCTCAAATTAGCTTCCTGCAATTAAACGGAACTGGTGTATTTTTAATGACAAACTATGGTTAGCTGTGATATGGGGATTGGTTCGGTGGCGTAATTTATTAAATAGAGTTAATAATGTTGGGTTGTTATATATTATGTGCCTCTCTTAAATTCGAAAATAAATCTACCCTCTAAGGCAATTTTTATTTTTTAAAAAGTAGTTGACTAAATTAATTGCTCTACTTTATTAAATGAAGTTTTATCAATTCTCAGGCATGATCATTGTAGGGGGTGAGATAAGCAAAACTATATGTTTCTGTACCAAATCTACCCGAGGTATAGTTTTATTCCAGACATTCAGTTAATATTTTAAGGAATGCAGGAATCTTTAGACTATCTTGGCCAAAACATTGTTGAAGAATTGATTCAAGTTTGTGTATTATTAGAACGTTCTTTCCACCTTTCGCAGTGTAAAAAAGAGAGTAGTTCTTATTTAGTCAGGATGCATAATAATACTGAGCATTTTTTTTTTTTTTTTTTCCCCTCTTATTGGAGTTAATTGTGATACCACTAGAAGTTTTAATAACCCTACATTTTGTAATTCATTTGGCCTATCCTCTGGCTAATGATTCTCTTACATGTAATTTTGTATTTTGTATCAGTTTGAGTCGGACTCGTTGATCTGCTAATCAATTTGTTTGTTTTGTGACCAGAATGGTTCAGGTGTGATAGTAAAGGATTGAAGTAATTTGGACTGATATTTGCGACTGTTTCTGTATTTCAAACTTCAAAAAATGTTCTCTTTTTAATATATATTTGAATTTAAACTCAATGTGTTAGTATTTCTCTAAAGGAAGTTTAACAGTAATGAAACACATTGTGAGGAGACATTCTAAAAATGTCTTAATTTCAGTAGCTGGTTATTAACATTGCAGATTCAGATTTTTCAATTCTATCTCTGTTTTCTGATCCTTAGGTGCAGAACCTTTACAATATTTTTCCATCTCCATTTCCTTGCAATACAGTCTGCCAAAAAAGCTTTGCCGTTCATGTTGCTGCATATGCCTTGTTTTCTAAATATGTAACAGTGTTTAAGTCTCTGACTCCAAATGAAAACCCTTTTTTAGTTAATCTGCCAGAGCCAATGTGTGTACAAACTTTCTCTACTCAATATAAATTAATCAAATATATTTTCAAAGTGCACTAGAGGTGCGCTTGATGGATGCTGTAAATAAAATGAGGCTGTGACTGTGTGCTGAATGAGTGAGGTGTACATGTGCCCTAGTGTGTGGATGTGTTTTAGTTTATTGAGCTGCGCTCTCTTTTTATGTCTGCACACGTGTGTCAGTCCATCGCGGGCAGCACCAAAAACTTCCGTAATAAAATACTATCAAATATCATATTTATTGCACCACATTATCCCTCAGTACAGTATAACCCTCGTCACCAATAACTGATTTTTACTTAAACACCGTCACCCTCATTAAATTTTCCATATTCCGAATCTTGTGAATAACAGACACGTCACATTACATTTGTGATAAGATTTTTTCCGAGGCAGAAACAAGCACACAGTGCCAGTGCGGCCAGTGCCCAGTGCCGTGCTCACTTCGCGCAGTGCTTTGAATAATCAGTCAGGCCCGCCAGCGGCGGCGCTAGTCTTTTCTTTTCCCTTCCTGCCGGTCTGCATTGGAGCGCCATCTATGGGTGTCATTCGAAAACAGTCACAGTGAGTGGCGCCGATTCCCGCGCTTTGCAAACAGTCCCTTGACTTCACAATGGACGTACTCCAGTGTTTGTCAGAACAATTTGAAGAATACGGATTAGAAGTAAAGGCAGCAGTTCTGGACAAATGTACGTATGTTACAAAATTTCGCGACTGTTGTTTTAGTCTTTGTTTGCTAATCGCATCGTCTTTTGAATCCGTTTTCTCGACCTGTTCCCGCCTGCCAAACTAACCTGCACATTTTGTCTAGTTTACGTGTTTTGTTTAACAATTTTTAATGCATGGTCCCCGAATATATAGAAATTAATGTTTACTTTATTGCCACCGTTTATCGAGGGTTTTATTACCCTTTCATTTGAAACCGAATACGTATTTTAACCTCATTCCTTGGACCAGTCAGCCCCAATTTATCACATTGAAGCAAATAGTATTTGCTACTAATTGATCAGCTCAGGCTGCTAATATTACTATCTGTGTTTGTTTTTGTTGAGATCTGTGCGTCATTATCTATTGCTGTCTAATGGCATGAGATGTAATTAGAAGTGGTTTGTTTTTCTAACCAGTGGTTCTTCTTGTCAGGTTTCGACATTTGTGTTCAGTATGGAGTGGATGCTCAAGAGTTCGTGGAGTCCTGGATGGCTTTCAGTGTGTCGAACAACCTCCATGAAGTCACCTTGGACACCCTCGCTCAGATGGAGAGAAAAGAGTTTGCAAAACGCAATACCAAAGATGTCCCAACTCCCAAAGGATCATCAAAACTTAACACCAAAACTAGCAGTGTAGTTGTTTACAATGCTAGCAAAGATCCAGTTCAGTATCCTTTTATTATTTTATCGATGTGTATGAATTCAGTAATTGTTATGTCTTCTTTGTTATAATTTTACCTTGACTAAAATCACAGGGAGGACAATATCCTGAGCGCCTATTGTACCACTCCAAAGGTAAGTGAAGATATAATTCGTTATTAGCTTAGCATGTTTATTTTAATTTAGCTGCCTGTGTTGAGCATATTCATGGTAGTGCTTGGCAATTAGGGGCTGCGGTACTCTGCATTTCCAGTTCTTTTCTATTTCTTTTAATTTCTTCCTAGTTCCATGCTGCTTTTTATGTCAAATGATCTATTATCGTGTCAATGCTGTGATGTGAAATTTGCTGATCATTGTGCACATCTCAAGCATGCAGGTGACATTATAGAATATAATTACTGGAAGTGCTTATCCTTTGTCTTAAGATTGATTAATTGAACTCCTCTGTTAATCTATGAGAACCAAAACTAAGATTTAATTTGGCTAGTTTTGATTGTGAATGTCTGTTAAAGTCAAGTCTTGGTGTCTTTGTTATTCTACAGATAGACCCGATAGTCTGTACTACAGCAGGGAATTATTTTACGTATGACCAGGTAGGGAATTATATGTTGCCTGCTGAAACAGTGTGTGAAACACCTTGTTTCTTGTAGTCTGAATTTTTCAATTCTTATTAGGTAGTTGCCACCTCTGTAGCTAGTTACTTTTTTAGAACCGCAACATTGTGCACTATTTTATTTCCCTCCTTGGATCTGCACACTCATCGTGAGAACGTCAGCAATTTTTTAAATCATTTTTTAAAGACTTTGGGACAGTCCGACATTTCTTTGCCTTCGGGTCCCAGTCCCAGCCGTTGCGGGTGGGCCCGAAGCGTGGGACCAGAGGGCCTAAGTAATGCTGAGACGACTATAGTGTGGAGTGGTCGGGGAACGCCGTTGGTTCGGTTAGTCAGCTCAGTTGGATCGGTTTGCTTGCTGCCCCGACGCGACGAGGCTGATGGCCGGCTGTACTCCCCGTCCCCGTCCGTCCGTCCGGCCTGTCACGTCCGACCGTTTGCCGTGTATCTGTGCGTCCGTCTGTTTGCCTCTCAGAATCTCAAGGCCAAAGTCGCTTGGCACGGCGCGTATCGCGGCGGGGCAGGGACCTGGCGGCTAGGGACCCGGCGGGCAAGGCTCGCGGGGCGTAACGTGGGAAGGCTCTCCCTGTGGCCGCGGTCCGGCCGGCCCCGCGAGGCGGGAGGCTGCTGTTACTTCGCGCCGACTGTGAAGTCGTCACGGCGAGCTTCACGTCATGCTCGCTGCCAGCGCGGTCGGACCGGGCTGCGAGGCGAGGCATCCGACCGGCGAGGCGAGCCGGGCCGTAGCGAGCCGGTGGTGGCCGAGTCGAGCAGGCGGACCCTGCGCGCACGGCTCGGCCGGGCCGAGCCGAGCCAGTCCTGGGCACCCACCGAGCAGCGAGCGACCCGACTGGCCCCGGCCCGGCGGCCCGGCTTCAGCCAGTCAGTTTCCAAGGAAGTTCCGAGCCGCGCGCGCTGCAACACGTTCTACACTGCCGTCGGCGTCGACCCGACGCGTTCGTCCCTTGTTCTTGAAGTGTGTCCCTCTTGGCGGCCCCGCTTGTGAAGCGAAGCAGTGTCCCCGGTCCTATTGTAGCTAATGTTTGTTCGGCGCGACGCCATGGCCCCGCGGGTCGCAGGCTGGCGCTCAGCCCGCCCGCGCCCGCGCCGCGGGGCGACCTGTTGCTCACGCTCACGTGCCCGGCCCCGGGCCGCCCGCCGCGCTGAGCTGTGTGCGCCGCGCGCCGCGCCGGCGTGTGACAAGCAACAAGCGGGTACGGCTCCCGCCCCGCCCCGCGCGCGGACTCGACGCCCTGGACCAGGAGGAGGCTGACTGGCTGGCGGTGAAAGGTGCGTTACCCGGCGCAGCGCAGCTTTAGCGTCCCCCGCGCTCGCGCCCCGCCGCGCCGGTGCGAGTTAGGTTGTTGGCGTGGCTTGGCGTCGTTGGCTTGGCGTGGGGTGGGTCTGGTGCGTGGCCGAGGAGGGAGTCCGGGAGGACCCTCCTCCTTCTCCGCCTCCTTGAGTCTGACCCCCCCCCCCCCTCACTCCGTCAGCCAAGGAGGAGGGGAGCCGAGCGAGGGAAGTGGGCATTCTTTTGTGCGGTGCGGTAACCGCCGCCGCCGCGCGGGCGAGCCCCCCCCCCCCCCTGCCCCTTCTGTTCCCCGTACGTCGGTCGCGTTGGTGCCGCCGCGGTGTGGTAGTAGATGCAGCTGCAGCGAGTGGCTCAGTGCGGGTAGGGGGAGGGAGGTCTCTGCTGTAATTTTACGACACCTGTCAACCGCGTTAGTGTCATTGCAGTATTCTTGAATTTTTGCTATTCGTTTTTACTGCATGCCTCTCAAATTTTTTTGCAGTTAGATTTAACTTTCCTTCTGCATTTCAGTTTTGCTTGATTTGTTTTGAATTGGTTTGGGCCTTACTGTTTATGCCTTTCAGCATGTTTAATTGCAGCTTCATGTGGCAGCTGCCAATGGGTTTGGATCTTGTACACTTTGTAATTGATGTGGTGACTAGATCCACACTCATTGACATTTGTCTACACTTATCAACAGTACCATACCTCAAGATATGGATATCCGTTCTTCTTTTGGAGGTTGGCGAGTCTGGGTCTGGTGCATGTGTATTTGATCATGACTAGATCCATACTCGTCTACAGCCAGTAGAGTACTCATCGTGGGATTTCGCCAACTACTTTATCAGTGTTTAATTAATTTATTTTGCTCTTGCCTATTACTCAAAGCATTTTATTTCATTTTCAGAGAAGCCGTGCTGAAAAAAGATGCGCTGAACTTCATACCCCTGAACAATATGGTACTAAAAAGCAAACTACTGCAGGAAGGAGTCCTCGCATGGCCTTCTCTCCCGCAAGCTTTTCACCCACCGTGTAAGCATACTGTCACTGTATTTTATCAATACTTCACATCTTGCTATGTAGCTTCTATTACAAAACTCTCAAATGATTTCAATTTTTTTAATATAATTTTTTTTCCCATTTAGGGGTACTCCATCAAGTAAATACTGCTCTCGAACTAATGCTGGTCAAACAGTAACAGAATGGGGATCTTTGCCCCCTGGAGCTACCTGGAAATCTGAGGGAAGCATACCCAATTTAAGGGTATCAAGTTATGCTGGACATGGACTACCTACTCTCTCTGCTGAAGTAAGATACATGTATGAGAGACTTACCACCAAAGCTTGTGTACTTAATGATGTTGTTGATTGGTTAGGAAGAGAAATTTGTGTAAGACATGGGCTTGAAGATCCAGATCATTTAAAAAAATTGCATGCTGTAAGTGTCTTTCTTTACAGTTTGTTTCTCTTGAGAACTAACATTGTGCTTTCTTTTGTATTAGGTTGTTTAAAAAAATCTAACTTGTTCTTTTGCACTTCTAGGAACCGTTTATTGGTGTTGGTCATATTTGTTGTGATGCCAATGGCAGATTAAACCCTAGTTCAGTTTTATTGGAGGGTGCAAGAGGACATCCCAGTTTTGGTATCAGCGTGCCTCTCAAATTAACTTCTGTCTCATCCTATGCCTTATTTCCTGGTCAAGTTGTGGCTGTAGAAGGAACAAATCCTACTGGAGAAACATTAGTGGCTCAAAGAGTTCTGTGTGATGCCCCTCTCCCTCTCCCATCAGAGCCATTAAGACTATCCACTGCCAATGGTAAGTTTGTAGGAACTGTGAATTGGTTCGTTTTTTGTTTGTTTTCAACATTTAATGTTAATTAATGTTTACAGGTCCTCTTCATGTTGTTGTTGCTTCTGGACCATTCACTCAAAGTGACACCATGACATACCAGCCTCTTGAGGACTTGATTATGTATGTCCAAGAACACCAACCCCATGTCCTCATTTTAGTTGGCCCATTCCTTGATGCATTACATCCTCAAGTTAATGATGGGCTTTTAGCTCAATCTTTTAATGAAATTTTTGAAAACATAGTTGACACTTTGATGCGACCGCTTGCAAGGTATTTTACATTTGACATCTTTATTATCTTAAATCCTGTGTGCCATCATACTTACACTTTTCATCCAGTTGTCATACAGAAATTGTTCTGGTTCCCTCTTCTCGCGATGTTCATCATCAACCAGTGTACCCAACTCCTCCTTATATTATTCGCAAGACCCATCCCCGCCTTCACTTACTTCCTGATCCATCACTCCTGGATGTGAATGGTATTATATTTGGGATTACTGCTACTGATGTTTTAATGCACATTGGCAGAGAGGAAGTTTGCAAGTAAGATCCTTTGTCTTTGTAGCTTTTTTTTGTCCTGTTGTGTATTTGGTATCTACTTGGTGAGTCTAATAAAGGACATTGCAATTTTCAGCCCTCCGCAAGGTCATGATCGCCTTGGCCGTCTTGCTTCTCACCTTATTAATCAACGTTCCATGTATCCTCTCCATCCCCCACCTGAAGATTTAAATGTTGATTTGGAGATGTGGGATGACCACACTCACCTTCCAGTCACACCTCATGTTTTGATCCTACCATCTGACTTCAGATATTTTCTTAAAGTAAGTATTTTCCATTAAGCTTACTTGCAGTTTTAGTTCTTTTTAATTTTTGTTCTAAATATTTATATCTAACTTGTTTTCTACAGTCTGTTGCTGGTTCTTTCATTGTTAACCCTGAAAGACTAGCAAAAGGTTCAGCAGGCGGTACCTTTGTGAGGATGAGCATCAAACCTTATGTTGGTGAAGACAAATCCTTGGTGAACAGTATATGTGCGCAGGTTGTTAGAATTTAGTCATACCTTTTGTGATAAAGCATTATGATGTTTGAACTTATGTATATAATCATTTTAATTATATTTTTTAAAATTCTGTTCATGGGATTGAAGTTTTTTTGAATTTTGTGACCTAAAGAAGCAATGTAACCATTTGCCTGTCAAAGATTTTCCCTAAATTAATTTTAAATCTGTTTCACATTAATTTCCATACTCTACCACTGCCCATTTTATAGTTTACAAATCATATTATTAAAATGATGTTGGCGCATGCCCGAGAACTGCTATCTATTCACCGAATAACTAAATCTTCTTTTCGTAGTTGAAAATGGCAAAAATGTATGTAACTGTAACTGATTCCACGAATAATAGAGACTAGAACACGTACCTTACGTTCATTTCTATCAACGCCCAAGTGCTGTGAAGATACTGTCGCATTAACGAACCACATTCACATCCACAATCGCGCATTGGGGCTTGTAAAATCGTTATCTTTTCTTCCCCTGTTTGTACCAATTTTATGTTCTTTTCTACCATGTCAATATGTTTCTTGGATTTTCTATTCCATTTCTGTCATTTAAACAAACAAGCTCCTTCATTCATAATTCCGGTATTTACTAGTTTGCGAACATTCACCAAAGTTTAGAGAATCTGAAATTACTTGCCGCTTCAATGTCGAATGGGAGTAAAGCCACCTCAACCAGACCAGAGTCATGACAAAGCCAAGCTAGGCTTAAGCTATTGCCTTGGTCAGTCTGGGAGCAGAGCAGAGAGGCCACCTGTCAACCTTGGAGTTACGAGCGCCTAATCGCTCAGGTCTGAGCGGTCGGTACGGCGCTTATGGCGCCTGGCATACGTTTCGTAGTGTGCAACAAAGGTCCCCCAAGAATTAGAGCGCGATCGGAAAGATCTGAGGATTTTCGACCCAAATCAAGGAGGCTTATTAGCCTTTGCATTTTTACGATTTTCGGCTGAAGCTTTTTCTTTGCTCCAATATGACGGGGGTTGTGCAGGGGGGCTCTAACGTACCCCTAGACCAACCCCTGAGAATTTGGTCGAAATCAGAGACAATTATTTTTCGGCCCAAAATCGCAAAAACGCAAAGGCTATAGCCTTTGCATTTTGACGATTTTCGGCCGACAAAAAATGTTGCTCCAAAGTGACAGGGTTGTGCAGAAGGGACTTTAACTTACCCCTAGACCAACCCCCGAGAGTTTGGTCGAAATCGGAGACAATTTTTTTTCGGCCGAAAATCGCAAAAACGCAAAGGCTATAACCTTTGCATTTTTACGAATTTCGGCCGAAAAAAATTTCAATCCAGATTGGAATTGAAAGCAGATGATACATTTTGTAGCTACATGTTATTATTTCATTTACGTTGATTGGCATATTTAATTTCATTGTATCTAGAGGGTCGAAGCTGGAGGGTAGTTCAGACGATAATAAAAATTAAAATAGGTAAGGTTTGTTTTCATTTTAAAAATATTAGGGGACGGGGCACGGGTCGCTTAATCCAAAGCGTCCCAAGGTCCGAGCGAGCATTGTTGATCGGCCGTTGCGGCAGCGGCAACTGCAAGGCATTGTCGCGCGGGCGGGCGAGCGCGCGACACAATCCCCCCTGTATATTATTCTGCCACACTCACCACTCGCTTTATGAGAGTACAAGCTAGCTGATACATTATCTTACGTTTAGTAATTGTCATTTAAGTAAGCTAGAATGTATCATCTGCTAAAAAATATTGCTCCAAAGTGACGGGGGTTGTGCAGGGGGCCTCTAACGTACCCCCAGACCAACCCCCGAGGGTTGGGTTGGCGAGAAACCGGGATCTACTGCGAAAAATTGCGACCAATCGACGCAGAGCGAAGGGCCCATGCGCTTCTCTGGTTCAAAATTTCGCGCGGGGGCAGCGCCTTGCTGCACGCACTGGAGCCGCTTCTCGCCACACGATAGCGCCACTTTTACCCTCTCTTCTCCTCCCTGTAGCCGCCCTGTAGCGGCCAGAGGTTGGCAACGCTGGCTACCGCCCTCCCACCTCTCCCCTCCCACCGTCAGACCAGGATCGCCTTTCATTTGGCTGCCGCAGGTGGAAGAGGTAAGTCGCTTGGCTGGGTTGAATGGAAAAACCACGTGTTGGAAGCTACATGCGTTTCCTGTGTCCGTCTGGACTGGATTTGGGGTGTGTGGAGGTTTTGTTCAGATTCTCCGAACGGTTGCGCATTTCCTTCTTGGGTTCTCGGTGTTGGCCTTGAGCTCGAGTTTCCTCGGTCGCACTTGACTCTTCCGAAATGCAGGCGTCGCGTAACTTGCTCTCATTCGCGTTCAAGAGAGGGCTGCTCTGAGTTCACATCTAGGTTAGAATGCCTGCCTCGTGTTTCAGTATTTCAGTATAGAGCTGTGTATGGGACATCTAGGTTAGAATGCCTGCCTCGTGTTTCAGTATTTCAGTATAGAGCTGTGTATGGGGCAGGATAGGAATAACGCCTCTAAATTTGGGATCTTCTCATTTATTTTGAAACATTCGACATACTAATTTAGTGCTATCTTTTGTTATTCTTCAGGATGATGCTGATTCTTTCGTCTATCCAGTACCTTGAATGCTGATTGAAAGTGTGGGGCCAGGGGCCACGGGCCACCTTTACATGGACCCTCACCACTGAAGACCCTGCTGATGAATGCTCGAATATATTGGCCTGCTTGGAATTCCTTTTGCGATGTTTGACGCTGCATTGCAACATGACCAATAGCTCAAGGTGTGTATTTCATTTACTGGCTTATGCTGGGCTCTATTATCCATCACATTTTTTTGCTACCTGCTTGTCAGTCTCCAGATTTTTCCTGCCATGCTAATAAGTATTGTTTGTCTGTTTCAGGTTGCCAAGTTGCATTTGTTCTGTTGAACCCTGCCCTTGACGGCTCCCACTTCACTTCCAAAGACTTCACGGGGCTGCTTAGATCTTTACTTGTCTGCCATCACAGTGCTGATAAGCTGTTTTCATCTGTGATGTCATGTCTCATGTCTGGTGCTTCTGCTGAGCACATGGTGGGTATTTCATGGTTCAGCTGTGCTCTTTTATACATCAGATTTGTTGCTATCTGCTTGCCCTTCTTTCCTTTCTTTCATGCTAATAGGTTTTTCTTAATTCTTTCAGGTATTCACCATGTTCTGCATAATGTACTGAAGCTGTTATTTCACCTCTTAATCTCCATCCGCCGTTTGCTGTTGCAACCTTATCATCTGCAGTGGTCATGCTGCTTATGTGAAGGTAAGCAATGTTAAGAGCAAGACCTACTCGATCAGCTACACTGGACGTTTTGTTGTATACGATACCCTCTCAAAACGCATTCTAAACCAGAGCCTCGCCCAAGCCCACCTCCTGGCTCCACCACTAAGTGGAAGGGACTAGGGACGTTTTGGAACTACATCAGAGCCTTTAAAGAATTGTTAAACCCCATAGTGGAGATTTTATTTAAAACATAAAATTTTCTGAATTTAGTTTCAATGAAAGTGATGTAATTGTTCCCCTAATTTATATGAGAATATTTTCATCTGGTTGTGTGATGAACAACTTCAACAATCATGAGCAGTAATTCGGGCGGAGACCGTAGAGCTATTTGCTACCGCTGGCTGTAGGCTGTGGGGAGGGGGGTCCCCAGAGTGGCTTACTTTTGGCACGTTCAGACTTGGTCCTGTCAGGGTTTTGTACGCAGCTGAATATCCAGTGGAGCTGATCAAGGTGGTCTTATTTAAGTGTGACAGTATTGATCTTTGAAAGAAATCTGAGAAGTTAAAAAAGACTTGTATATTTTGATTTGCACCCACTTCAAATAATTTTTTGAAGCGTCTTCGCTTATAATTGGCTATTCCTGTGGCTAAGACTAATGTCCACACACATCTGCTAACTTCAGCAAAGTTGTAACTGGGACAAATATGGCTTACCTTTAATGAAGAGTGGTGCATTTATATCTATACAATTTGCAAATGAGTGCCCAAAGAGAAATCCTGTTCTTTGTCTGCCAAACAGCACATTGTTGCTGCTGCCCCAAAGATCTTTTCCCATTTGGATTCCAAATTCAGATCTTGGAGCTAAATAGCCATTTTGGCAATGTTCATTTCCTGCCTCACCAGTACACTAGGCATGCTTTCAAGGATGATTCATTGAATCTTATCCTTTGGAGTAAGGATTTAATAATGTATAGCTCTGATCAGATTATTGAACTTTTTCTCAAAATAAAAGAAATTAGGTTGCTAGTCTCTTTTGGAGAACATTTGTAGTAGTAAAAGCAGTAGTTCATATTGCAATTTGTAATTGAGCACTTGGGGGTTTCATCTCAAGGTAGTTTGCCACTAGCAGACTGTGATTGGTTTGGGAAGACAGACCTTTGACAACAGGAACTAAGTTAATCCTTACATTTGGAGTGCATTCCTGGCACAGCACTACCTGTTTGGTTGGGCTGCTGTACAAGCTATAGTAAATGAATGATAATATTCAGCAATTTAATATTTTAATTAACTTCTATTAGTATGAGTAGACCTTTCATGACAGTAACTTTGATAAACAATGAATTTTTTGAGCTTGTCTAGTACAGCACCACTCCTGTGGTGAATTTTAATGTCTAGTCTGTTACTTTGATTTCTTTCATTTTGAAATTCAGTGCCCTGAATTTAAGATCAGGCAGTAAGAAATATTTCCCTTTTGCAGAATGGTGAAAAAGCATTGAGTTATTTGTATTTTAAATATCTGTCGAGGAAGCTTTGACATAAGTTATGAAAGTCTACTCATTCCTTTCGTTTGCCAAGTTCACTTGGTATTGCACCACTGTTCTGAATCAGAATATCTCTTAAACTCACCTATGAAGTAGAAGGCAATTGGCTTTCAAAATTCAACTAACTGCCACTTTCCACCTTTGCTGGTTGTGAAATCAATAGAAAATTGCAATATTCCTGCTAGTACTTTGGTCTCCATTAAAATACTAGAAATCATAGTGGGTAAATTTTGACACTAAAATCGTGGAATGTTTTTGAGTTGCTGCCATTGTGACTAAAACAGAGATGCATGTCATGTTGAATAAGTTACCTGTATAATGGTGAATAACATCACGCATTTGTTTGATAGTTTAATTGATTTTATTACCATTCATAGAGAATCACTTGCTGCTGTGTTAGTCTGCTCAGAGCTACCAATAACTGAAAGCAAACTTATGGTAGGAGTGAATTTTATGTCTGTTTGCCACTTTGGTTTGTGGTAATCATTTTAAATAAAATATTTGAAGTAGATGTAACTTTGGGCTCATTATAGCTTTACCTTCTTTCAATTCCTGATTATATTTGGATTTCAAATTGAAATGCCTTAGCAAGATGTAATATTTTGGCAAGTCATCACTTGTACCTGCCATATTGAATTAAAGAGGGATTGTAGAATATGTTTTTTTATTTTTATTTTGTTTGTCTTTCTAAATAAATCAACAGAATTGTGATGAAATGATACTCTTTCCTTGAACTGCTTCTGATACATATTTGTTTTTGCAGGTTACATGACGAAGTTACGGGGAAAGAAGAACCAAATGTGCAGCCGTTGACGATTCTTCAAACCAAGCAACCAACTCAAGAAAGGAGGACTGTGAAGATTCTTCCAAACTCAAGACGAGGATGTCAGCATGAAGAAATGAACTTACTTGCTTCTGGTAATTTTTTAAAACTAATATTTATAGTTGAAATAGATGCAACTGACTTCATTTTAGCTTCACCTTCCAATTGCTGAATATATATTGATTGCTAATTGAAATACCATAGCAAGATGGAAAATTTTGGCATGTTCTCTCTATTAAAGACGGATTGGATAATTTTTTTCACATCATGTCTTCCTAAATAAAGTCAACCAAATCGTGAAATAATGATACTCTTTTATTGAACTGCTTCTAATACATATTTGTTTTTGCAGGTTACAAGACGAAGTTACGGGGAAAGCAGAACCAAATGTGCAGCCGTTGACGATTCTTCAAAGCAAGCAACCAACTCAAGAAAGGACGACTGTGAAGATTCTTCGAAACGCAAGACGAGGATGTTGGCATGAAGAAATGAACTTACTTTGAACTTACTTTTGCTAATGTGAGCAACGATTGCTTCATGTGGAGGAGAGATCAGTCACAGTGGAACATGGAATGGCCCGAGGTCCTGGTACGCATTTCTCGGGCTCCTTTAGTGACATGTTATTGAAGGTTCACCAGGCCACTGCTTGCTCTCGGGTCCTGTGTTTCATCTCGTCGGCTGTGATTGAGTTCATATGAAGTGATTGTTGCGTAGAGTCAGTTTATGAGGGGTTTTAATTACACTCCTCTTGACAGTTAATTTGACTAGTTTTTTCCAGATGGAACTTTGTTTGACCCCCCCAGAAATTTTACTTGGGCCGCATCACATAGGGATCTCGAGATAGCCTACAAAGGGGCCTTTTTTTGCTGGCCTCCCATTGGCCAGCTGCTATTGCTTCTTTTTGTTCTTCTTCCAATAAAGCTTGTTTTTCTTTATTCAACTGTTTGTTTATTTTTATTGTTTTTTGTTGCCGCCTTTCCACTGCTCCAAGTCCCCAGCTCAGCTGCTGCGCCTTCGAAGGCGCAGCAGCCAAGCTGGGGACTTGGAGCAGTGGAAAGGCGGCAACAAACAATTCTTTTCCCCTCCTTGGTTGTTGGCTTTGGCTTTCCTTGCTCGAGCAGCTCACTGGTGGAAACCAATGAGCAGCTCGAGCAAGGAAAGCCAAAGCCAACAACGAAGGAGGGAAAAAAAAAAAAAAAAAGTACAAGTGCTGAAAAGTAAACAAAGCATGAATGTCAACAACAACAAAGAGCAGAAGACACAGTATGACAAAGTGAGAGGAACACTGCAAAGGCCAAATACTAAGTCCCAAAAAAAGAGAAGAAGAAATTGGCCAGTGGCAGAGCAGCACAAATGTTCACAAAATTGTAAACAACAATGTAAACAAAGCACTGTGTTCCTCTAAATTTCTCATACATTTAGAGAGAAGGAAGGCAGACAAAGGCGAGGCATAGGACCCGCTGGGATTCGAACCCAGCAGTGAGACAAGTCCCACTCCAGGAGGCCGTATTATACCAAAGCCAGAAGGGAAACAACACAGCAGAGAGCAGTAAGAAGTATCCATTCAAAAATTGAAAAACAAAAGCAAAGAGAGGAATCCCTCTCATTCGCCCCCTCTCACCCACACATTGACCTTCAGGAGTCTGGCCTAGGTCAACATGCCAGCAATAGGGGGCAACTACAACAAGTTGAAAGCAAGCAAAAATTTACATTTCAAAGGTACAAGAGCAAGAAACCTACTCCTCACACCCTGACCATGAGGAGTCTGGCCTAGGTCAACATGCCAGCAATAGGGGGCAACTACAACAAGTTGAAAGCAAGCAAAAATTTACATTTCAAAGGTTACCACTAAAATGCCTACTCCTCACACCCTGACCTTTAGGAGTCTGGCCGAGGTCAAAGTGAGAGGAAGCAGGCAGGCCAAATGGCGCAAAACAAAGCATTCAATGGATACTTTTTGCAATAGAGCAAGTAAAGAACAGCAGACACAGGGGCAACAGGGCAACACTCATATATCAGTAAGCAAAAGCCGTCACTCATCTCTGTTCTCCACAAAACAAGATTTACTACTTTAAAAGCCTCTATCCGAATTATTAAATGCATCCAGCATCTGACTAGTTGGCAAGATACCACCCTTAAATAAGATGGATGGAAAAGTGAACAAGTATTATTTTTAAAATACCTTAGAAAGGTAATTGCACATCGATAAAATGCTGATGATATCTCTTATGGATATCAGTTGGCAAGATACCAACCATAAACTAGATCGATAAGTGAACAACTAGTATTTATACAATTGACAAACAAATTCTGGATAAAGACGAGTGACTGGCCATACACTTTAAACAATATTGCATTGAAAACAAATAAATCTACACAAGACTATTGTATTATTAAGTTTGTTTGAAAACTAGAAGGCGTTTTGAGAATGAACATGCCTTACTCCAAATGATAAATATCTACACAATACTTTCAGTTCTTGAAAAAGAAAAGATCTCATTTACATTTCATTATTCTCAGTACGAAGATGCAATATTGTTCAAAGAAGAAGAATCATCATGAGCACAGAACTGCGATTTCAAGTGGAAGGATACCCACTAATGCAACAAGCCCTTCTGACTCAGCTAAGAGTCCTAGCTTCCCTATTTTCCCCCCATTGTTAACTTATACAAAACCCTTTGATTTTGAAATGAACACGCAAGTGTGCCTGATAGAAAATGCTACTACTGTAGTGGACTGTCTGTCGCCTGATCGGAATCCATCTGGTCCCAGATTTCCTCACAGAGGGTACTAAAGACACCCCCACTTTCACATTTAAACAAGAACGCAACGTAAAATAAATTTCTGATTCACACTAATGCCCAAATTAAGAGCTTCATGTATGAACCATAGCCTTAGCCTCAGCCTCACCATGAGGTAACCTAACCTTCATAGCTAACCTCCCTTGGGCACTACATAATGTGCTACAAGAAAATTACAGACTGTCAAGGAAATAACGACATTCCACTAAAAAGAATATCATTGAAAAGTTACACCCAATGCTGATGGTTAATTCTTAGCTTACGGTAGGCACTCAGCAGCAAGAGGACCCATTACAGGAGCGAGGATGATCAGTTTCTCCTCACCGACACAATAAAATATGTGATATTTAAATATAAAAATATCACACTCCTCCCAATTATTAATTAGTTAAGAAATATTACGTTTGAAACAAATAATATTATCACAATTACACTTACCAAAGTCGGCAGCACACCCTGAACACCGGCGTCCGCCATGATCCCTCCGAAAACAACAAACACCTCCGGCTTCCGGCCTTCCGGCTCCGGCTGTAGAAACTGACGTCACACGCCCGCCAGGTTTAGTGCCATTCAAAATACGATTCAGAGAACACAGCTCGCTTACCCGTGAGCTGCTAACTAACTGACTCCAATGTAAGAGCTATATAATTTATCAAAGGAAATAAGACTGTGAAAAATCTAATTCTTCTGCAAACTTGAGTGTAATTGTGATAATAATATTATTTGTTTCAAACGTAATATTCCCTAAGGGGTTGGTCTAGGGATACGTTAGAGTCCCCATCCAAAACCCCCGTCATTTTGGAGCAAATTCGTTTTGGGCCGAAAATCGTTAAAAATGCAAAGGCTATAGCCTTTGCGTTTTTGCGATTTTCGGGCGAAAAGAAATGGTCTCCGATTTCGACCATACTCACAGGTTACCTTCTTCTGGGACCAAATAACACAAAGCAAGTCCTAGGAGTCCTATACCGGACTTCGTTAGTGAGAAAATAGGCCCCTAAGCCACCTCGCCTGAACACATTGCCCGCTATCAGGAAAACTGCATTTCCACGCAGACAAACCGGGTTTTCGGACAAACTGACCCTTGCGGATTGGTCTAGGGGTACGTAAGAGTCTCCCCTAAACAACCCCCGTCATTTCGGAAAATATTAATTTTCGGCCGAAAATCGTAAAAATGGCAAGGCTATAGCCTTGGCGTTTTTGCGATTTTCGGTCGGAAAACATTGGTCTCCGATTTCGACCAAACTCACAGGGGACCCTCTTCTGGGACCAAAAAACACAAAGCAAGTCCTAGGAGTCCTATACCGGACTTCGTTAGTGAGAAAATAGGCCCCTAAGCCACCTCGCCCGAACACTGCGCGCTATCAGGAATACTGCATTTCCTCGCCGACAAACCGGGTTTTCGGACGAACTGACCCTTGGGGTTTGGTCTAGGGGTACGTTAGAGTCCCCCAGCACAACCCCCGTCATTTCAGAAAATATTAATTTTCGGCCGAAAATCGTAAAAATGGCAAGGCTATAGCCTTGGCGTTTTTGCGATTTTCGGTCGGAAAACATTGGTCTCCGATTTCGACCAAACTCACAGGGGACCCTCTTCTGGGACCGAAAAACACAAAGGAAGTCCTTGGAGTCCTATACCGGACTTCGTTAGTGAGAAAATAGGCCCCTAAGCCACCCCACCCAAACACTGCGCGCTATCAGGAATACTGCATTTCCTCGCCGACAAACCGAGTTTCCGGACGAACTGACCCTTGGGGTTTGGTCTAGGGGTACGTTAGAGTCCCCCAGCACAACCCCCGTCATTTCAGAAAATATTAATTTTTGGCCAAAACTTGTATAAATGGCAAGGCTATAGCCTTGGCGTTTTTGCGATTTTCGGTCGGAAAAAATTGGTCTCCGATTTCGACCAAACTTACAGGGGACCCTCTTCTGGGACCAAAAAACACAAAGGAAGTCCTAGGAGTCCTATACCGGACTTCGTTAGTGAGAAAATAGGCCCCTAAGCCACCTCACCCGAACGCTGCGCGCTATCAGGAATACTGCATTTCCACGCAGACAAACCGGGTTTTCGGACGAACTGACCCTTGGGGTTTGGTCTAGGGGTACGTTAGAGTCCCCCAGCAAAACCCCCGTCATTTCGGAAAATATTAATTTTTGGCCAAAAATTGTATAATTGGCAAGGCTATAGCCTTTGCGTTTTTGCGATTTTCGGTCGGAAAACATTGGTCTCCGATTTCGACCAAACTCACAGGGGACCCTCTTCTGGGACAAAAAAAGACAAAGCAAGTCCTAGGAGTCCTATACCGGACTTCGTTAGTGAGAAAATAGGCCCCTAAGCCACCCCACCCAAACACTGCGCGCTATCAGGAATACTGCATTTCCTCGCCGACAAACCGAGTTTCCGGACGAACTGACCCTTGGGGTTTGGTCTAGGGGTACGTTAGAGTCCCCCAGCACAACCCCCGACATTTCAGAAAATATTAATTTTTGACCAAAACTTGTATAAATGGCAAGGCTATAGCCTTGGCGTTTTTGCGATTTTCGGTCGGAAAACATTGGTCTCCGATTTCGACCAAACTCACAGGGTACCCTCTTCTGGGACCAAAAAACACAAAGGAAGTCCTAGGAGTCCTATACCGGACTTCGTTAGTGAGAAAATAGGCCCCTAAGCCACCTCACCCGAACACTGCGCGCTATCAGGAATACTGCATTTCCACGCAGACAAACCGGGTTTTCGGACGAACTGACCCTTGGGGTTTGGTCTAGGGGTACGTTAGAGTCCCCCAGCACAACCCCCGTCATTTCAGAAAATATTAATTTTTGGCCAAAACTTGTATAAATGGCAAGGCTATAGCCTTGGCGTTTTTGCGATTTTCGGTCGGAAAACATTGGTCTCCGATTTCGACCAAACTCACAGGGGACCCTCTTCTGGGACCAAAAAACACAAAGGAAGTCCTAGGAGTCCTATACCGGACTTCGTTAGTGAGAAAATAGGCCCCTAAGCCACCTCACCCGAACGCTGCGCGCTATCAGGAATACTGCATTTCCTCGCCGACAAACCGAGTTTTCGGACGAACTGACCCTTGGGGTTTGGTCTAGGGGTACGTTAGAGTCCCCCAGCAAAACCCCCTTCATTTCAGAAAATATTAATTTTTGGCCAAAAATTGTATAAATGGCAAGGCTATAGCCTTGGCGTTTTTGCGATTTTCGGTCGGAAAACATTGGTCTCCGATTTCGACCAAACTCACAGGGGACCCTCTTCTGGGACCAAAAAACACAAAGCAAGTCCTAGGAGTCCTATACCGGACTTCGTTAGTGAGAAAATAGGCCCCTAAGCCACCTCGCCTGAACACATTGCCCGCTATCAGGAAAACTGCATTTCCGCGCAGACAAACCGGGTTTTCGGACAAACTGACCCTTGCGGGTTGGTCTAGAGGTACGTTAGAGTCTCCCCTAAACAACCCCCGTCATTTCGGCGAACATTAATTTTCGGCCGAAAATCGTAAAAATGGCAAGGCTATAGCCTTGGCGTATTTGCGATTTTCGGTCGGAAAACATTGGTCTCCGATTTCGACCAAACTCACAGGGGACCCTCTTCTGGGACCAAAAAACACAAAGCAAGTCCTAGGAGTCCTATACCGGACTTCGTTAGTGAGAAAATAGGCCCCTAAGCCACCTCGCCCGAACACATTGCGCGCTATCAGGAAAACTGCATTTCCTCGCCGACAAACCGGGTTTTTGGACGAACTGACCCTTGGGGTTTGGTCTAGAGGTACATTAGAGTCTCCCCTAAACAACCCCCGTCATTTCGGAGAATATTAATTTTCGGCCGAAAATCGTAAAAATGGCAAGGCTATAGCCTTGGCGTTTTTGCGATTTTCGGTCGGAAAACATTGGTCTCCGATTTCGACCAAACTCACAGGGGACCCTCTTCTGGGACCAAAAAACACAAAGCAAGTCCTAGGAGTCCTATACCGGACTTCGTTAGTGAGAAAATAGGCCCCTAAGCCACCTCGCCTGAACACATTGCCCGCTATCAGGAAAACTGCATTTCCACGCAGACAAACCGGGTTTTCGGACAAACTGACCCTTGCGGGTTGGTCTAGAGGTACGTTAGAGTCTCCCCTAAACAACCCCCGTCATTTCGGAGAATATTAATTTTCGGCCGAAAATCGTAAAAATGGCAAGGCTATAGCCTTGGCGTTTTTGCGATTTTCGGTCGGAAAACATTGGTCTCCGATTTCGACCAAACTCACAGGGGACCCTCTTCTGGGACCAAAAAACACAAAGCAAGTCCTAGGAGCCCTATACGGGACTTCGTTAGTGAGAAAATAGGCCCCTAAGCCACCTAGCCCGAACACTGCGCGCTATCAGGAATACTGCATTTCCTCGCCGACAAACCGGGTTTTCGGACGAACTGACCCTTGGGGTTTGGTCTAGGGGTACGTAAGAGTCCCCCAGCACAACCCCCGTCATTTCAGAAAATATTAATTTTTGGCCAAAAATTGTATAAATGGCAAGGCTATAGCCTTGGCGTTTTTGCGATTTTCGGTCGGAAAACATTGGTCTCCGATTTCGACCAAACTCACAGGGGACCCTCTTCTGGGACCAAAAAACACAAAGCAAGTCCTAGGACTCCTATACCGGACTTCGTTATTGAGAAAATAGGCCCCTAAGCCACCTCGCCTGAACACATTGCCCGCTATCAGGAAAACTGCATTTCCTCGCCGACAAACCGGGTTTTTGGACGAACTGACCTTTGGGGTTTGGTCTACAGGTACATTAGAGTCTCCCCTAAACAACCCCCGTCATTTCGGATAATATTAATTTTCGGCCGAAAATCGTAAAAATGGCAAGGCTATAGCCTTGGCGTTTTTGCGATTTTCGGTCGGAAAACATTGGTCTCCGATTTCGACCAAACTCACAGGGGACCCTCTTCTGGGACCAAAAAACACAAAGCAAGTCCTAGGAGTCCTATACCGGACTTCGTTAGTGAGAAAATAGGCCCCTAAGCCACCTCGCCTGAACACATTGCCCGCCATCAGGAAAACTGCATTTCCGCGCAGACAAACCGGGTTTTCGGACAAACTGACCCTTGCGGGTTGGTCTAGAGGTACGTTAGAGTCTCCCCTAAACAACCCCCGTCATTTCGGAGAATATTAATTTTCGGCCGAAAATCGTAAAAATGGCAAGGCTATAGCCTTGGCGTTTTTGCGATTTTCGGTCGGAAAACATTGGTCTCCGATTTCGACCAAACTCACAGGGGACCCTCTTCTGGGACCAAAAAACACAAAGCAAGTCCTAGGAGTCCTATACCGGACTTCGTTAGTGAGCAAATAGGCCCCTAAGCCACCTCGCCTGAACACATTGCCCGCTATCAGGAAAACTGCATTTCCGCGCAGACAAACCGGGTTTTCGGACAAACTGACCCTTGCGGGTTGGTCTAGGGGTACGTTAGAGTCCCCCAGCACAACCCCCGTCATTTCGGAGAATATTAATTTTCGGCCGAAAATCGTAAAAATGGCAAGGCTATAGCCTTGGCGTTTTCGATTTTCGGTCGAACAAAAATTGTCTCCGATTTCGACCAAACTCACAGATAACCTTTTTCTGGCACCAAAAAACACATAGCAAGTCCTAGGAGTTTTATACTGGTCCTCGTTAGTGAGAAAACAGGCCCCTAAGCCACCTCGCCCGCACACATTGCGCGCTATCAGGAATACTGCATTGGGAAGGTTTCAAACTGGGTAAGATGATACCAAATTAAAATGCGTTGTTCCTATCTTTTCCTAAAAACAGTCCTGTACTAACATTCTGAAACACAAAGCTGGCATTCTAACCAGGTGTAAACTTAGAACTCGTAAGCCATTTCAGAACTTCACCGTATAGTGCCGTAAGATTAGTACACCTAAGGAGGAGAGGGCCTATCAGAGTTCTCAATCGGGTGGGTAATGCTGGCAGACCCGCCGCTGGTTCGCCTCTTTACCCGACCCGGCCCGACCCGGAGCGCCCGGAGCTCAGCGGGTCGGGTGGGTCGGGTCTCGCTCGGGTCTGCAGACTCGGACGGTTCTCTAGACCCGGTACCCGAGCGACAGGTGAGGGGGGAGGTGGTAGGGAATAGTGGCTCAGTTCGGACGAGCCGAGCCGTGTTCGCACCACACCGACGCATCGCCTGCTAGCACTACCCGTGCGTAGTGCGCGCTCTGTCACTCACCAGGCGGCCGGGTCCCGAGACCCGCCCGATTGGGAACTTTCGGGCCTATGCTAGCTATCATTTTCTCGCGGGAGTTCTACCATATCGAGAAAGTAAATTAGATTAGATTAGATTAGATAAGTGATTAGGGGCGGAAGTGTGCCTTCAATCCGGTATTATTCGCTTAAGGCCGCCGGCACGGGACCCCTTCTCACAACCTAGAATAAAAATACAGGGCCGGCCCCCAGATGCCCTCGCCAACGGCACAGAAGCAGAGGGCCCTACGCGCGGACAGGCCGACCTCCCCGCCAGGGGCAAAGCCGGGGACGTGGTTGTACACTGGATTAAGGGTGGTTTGTAAGGGGCGGCCAACGCTAGCAGGCAGCAGTAAATAGGCAAGCAGAGGTAGAGGAGCACACGCAGTAGGGTAGCATCTGCAGCATAGAGGGAAGACCGTAAGCCGGCCTACCGACCAGCACCCAGCCCTGTTGAGTATTATCAGGGTGTCAGGGCCTGAGCCCTCTCCACTGTACTCCAGGGCTTCGTGCGGGTGGACGATCCGTGGGGTCCTCGGCGGTCCGTGTCCGTAGAGGAGCCCTTGGCAGGGGGTGCAGAACCGACCCGCACCCAGCCCTGTTAAGTATTATCAGGGTGTCCGGGCCGGAGCCCTCGCCACTGTACTCCAGGTGGTGCGGGTGGGCGGTCCGTGTCCGTAGAGGTCATGCAGTGCGGGAAGGAGGCCAGGATGGACGCTAGCCGATCCAGCCCCGAGGAGAGGGCTGACTCTGGATAGGACAGCGGTTCTCAAACTCGGGGTCGCGACCCCAAATGGGGTCGCGGGAAAAATTTTTGGGGTCGCGATGAGGTGGCTGGGGTCGCCTGGGGTCGCCTGGGGTCTTCCCGGTCAAAACTAGGGTGGACCAGAATGCCTCCAGCTCGGCTGATGGGATGCCACCCGCGCTGAAAATATGGGAAAACCACGGGCTGTTACGCTTCCACGCCAGGCGGCCGGCGGGTAGGAGCCCCGGCACCCCACGCGCGTCGAACGGAAAACCCAAGGTAGGGCGGGAACCAAACTCGACCTAAGAAACGAACTACAGCCGCACGAATATGTATACTTGTAGGACGTACACGAGCGCAACGCCCCCAATGAAATCTGAAGTTAAAAACAACGATTTTACAACATTTAAGTGTCTAAAACTATTTTTTTTTGGGGGGGGGGGGAGGTGGAGGGGTCGCGTGGGTCGCGAAATTTTTGGTGTGGGGTCGCGAAAATTTTGATTGTCTAATTTGGGGTCGCGAGCCGAAAAAGTTTGGGAACCGCTGGGATAGGAGCATGCTCAAGAAGATTGCAGATTAGTAAGCTAACGGGCCGAAAGCGACCTACGCGTTTGTGGCTTTGCAGACTGCCAGGCACAGTACGCAAGCATGCAAGCAGTTAAGGCCGCCCCAGTCCTAATAGCCTCCCGGGGATGGATCGCGAGGAGATACCCACACGACAAGCAAATGGCTAGCCCATTCCCTGCCGCCCCTCCCCTTCTACCATATCGAGAAAGTAAATCAAAGGAAACTCATGCTGAAGCTCAAAACCGAGAGCCCTTTAAGAAAATACGCGACTGTTGGGTAGGAGAATCTGAACAAGACCTCTCCACACCGGAACGTCATGCAAATTCCAACACGTGGTGTTCCATTCACGCCTAACCAAGAAGCTTCCGCGACCATGATTTTGATCTTACTTACCTATTCCGCAGCAGCCGAACAAATAAGATTGATTCTCGGATTGATTCAGGTCTGAGGCCGCCCAGGCAGACTTGCAGATCCGGCCGACCTGAGTGCGCCACTACCAGCCTTCCAGCCGAAGAGCAAGTGGAGGGGGAAGGGGCAGTGTAGTGGGGACGCGACGCGACGCACCTGGGAACTAAGTACACACGCGCCCGATCATAGGCAACCCAACTGGCATTGAACGCCGATGGGAGGCCTACCACAGTGGTAGGCCATTGTGCAGGTGCAGTCATCTCACACTGCTGCTTTGACCATGTTTGGTATATCCACAGTGGCATAGGGACTGATACATTTTCTACCCTCAAAAAATTTCTGTGTTTCTTTTGACAGACCGCTCTTGCCTAAGTTACCAGTTTCGCCGTTCAGGAATTGAAAAATTACACACAACGGCAAACAATAAAACATCGGATCGGGGAGGGGAAAAGAAATCGCCTGGAACAGTCTCCCATGCTGGAAGAGGTTGACAGGGCCTTGACAATAGGATTCGCTTTTCTGAGTGAATAAAACCACGTGAGCCAACGAGTGCCACACACACACACACACACACACACACGCGCGCGCCAAAAAATCAAACAAATAAACAAACAAACACTTACGCGTGCGGCAAGTGCACGCAATGTCGAGCCTTGTGTACGCCCTACTAGGCAAGGAGGCCTGTGGGGCGCGGCCGGGCGGGGCGGGGGCGGGGGCGGGGCGGGGCGGGGCAGGGCGGGGGCGGGGCGGGGCGGGGCGGGGGGCGGGGTTGCCGCCGGCAGGGCAACCGCTCTCGCGGATGAGGGGGAGTCGTCCGGGGCGGCGAAAAGGCATCTTGACTGACGTACATGGGGGTAGTACATGGAGGAGAGGGCGCCCTGCCCTGCCCAGCCTGCGAGGCAAACCGAGCCAACACCGTACGCACACCCCTTCGCAGGCCCCTTTCCTTACCACACGTCTCGCGACACCGCGCCGCGCCCGCCGCCAGAGCCGGGGCGGAGGGGTCGACGGCCGTCGTCTCAACGTCGCATTTCGCGCCACGCCGGCGCTGCTCGCCGCGGCCCAGCCGCCACCGGGTCTCACCTCCAATTCGGAAAACGAGGCTGTCCCACATACATCCGGCCTGGCCCGGCGGGCGGAGCGGGAGCGTGTCCGGAGTCCGGAGCCGACCAAGCGAGCGCCGCGCCGCGAATGTCCTATGCGACGCGTCGCGACGCCTAGGGCCTGGAGCACGGCCTGGAGTTAGCCAGGAGCACGGCCTGGAGTACGGCCTAGAGTTAGCCAGGAGCACGGCCTGGAGTAAGGCCTAGAGTTAGCCAGGAGCACGGCCTGGAGTAAGGCCTAGAGTTAGCCAGGAGCACGGCCTGGAGTAAGGCCTAGAGTTAGCCAGGAGCACGGCCTGCAGCACGGCCTGGAGCAAGCCTGGAGCTATCCTGGAGCGCGGCCTGGAGCGCGGCCTGGAGCGCGGCCTGGAGCGCGGCCTGGAGCGCGGCCTGGAGCGCGGCCTGGAGAGCTATCCTGGAGCACGGCCCGGAGCTAGCCTGGCCCACACGTGGTGAGAAGGGAGGGCAGCTGCAGGCGGCTGCAGGCACACTCCCCTCCACAACGCCTACGCCGCCGTCATACTCGTATAGCCTTGCGCCCCGGCCGGCCCCGGCGCTGCGCGGCGGGTCAGCGCTGACCGCCGTGCCGGCCCCGCGAGGCCCAGGTCCAGGTGAGAGTGGATCAGGTGCCCGGGCCCGGCCGGGTCCGCACATGAGCCACTGCCATGACGCCGGCCGGCCGGGCCTGCAGCAGCTCAGCCGCTCTCAGCTGCAGCTCCTGTCGGCGCGGCGCGGGCCCGCGGCACAGGCCCCACCCCATCCGCACTTTCCTTTCGCTCCGACCCACCCGCACCGCGCCGCAAAAAAAAATAATCATAACCTGCGTGCAAAACCAGCCAAAAAAAATAAATTAAAAAAAAAATGGCTTGACGCGTGACGACTTTAAGGGAAAATGAACTTGAACTTTGTTGATCTGCGCGATAAAAGATATTTCGGCGAATTTTCGTGAACTTTCGGCGAGTTTTTGTTGTGGTTGTGAACTCCAGTCGAAACTTGCGACTGCTGCACGCCGCGCTCGCAGGCGGAACAGGAACAGGCCGTCTCTGTCTGAATCGGAGGTGAAGTAAACAGCCGGATTTCACATCCACCGCCATGCGGGGCGGACACGCCGCTCCTCGCCGGCCCGGCCCGGCCCGGCCCACCTGTCCTGTCCTCTGCCCTGACCTTCTCGCCGTGTGTGAGGACGGTCGGGACGCCCGCCTGCCGCCCGCTGGAACACTCTACTCGGCCTGCAAGACAAAAGCCTCCTCCCCACTCACCTGCGCCCCCCCGCGCCCCCAGCACTTCCGCTCCCGATACCTGAACCCTTACGCCTCAACACCGAGCCAACAGGTCGGCGAGGACCTCCTATCTGGCATTCAGTCTGCAGTTCAGACGGAATAAAGCAATAATATTGAACTATCGATTAAAAATGCACATCTTGGAATCCGATGTCATTTTAAGTGGAAGCCACGCGGCGATCGCAAGCTGAGAGGAAATGTTACGAAACT
Organism: Frankliniella intonsa; assembly: GCA_033675135.1. Classification (NCBI taxonomy): domain Eukaryota; kingdom Metazoa; phylum Arthropoda; class Insecta; order Thysanoptera; family Thripidae; genus Frankliniella; species Frankliniella intonsa. The sequence continues at coordinate 1,910,514 of CM066249.1, read as the reverse complement.
GTGAGGACTAAGGATCCGAGCGGGGCGTGCTGCAAGCGGGCATGTTATGGAAAAAAAAAATCCGTGGATTTGGGAGGAGAAAGGAAAGACGAAAGGTCGCCGGTGTCGGTGGCGACTGGCAACCGCCTGTGTAATGTTAAGACCTCCGGATAAGCGGCAGGTAGGACTCTTTAGATTTCCGGGGCGAGTTTTGTCGAGCCGAGCAGCTCCCGATGCTCCGACGCGACGGTCCCTGATTCCGGTGCAGGCGATACACCCTCCTACATCAGCATCAGAGATGCACGCGCCAAAAGGTCGAGAGCGAACGGGGCGGGGCGGGGCGGGGCGGGGCGCGGGGCGCGGTGAGGGGCGGGGCGCGAGGTAAGGCGTGGGGTGGGGCGGGGCGTGGGGCGCGGCGAGCCGCCGCGGTGGACATGCAGAAAGGCTGTCGGAAAAACCGTTCCCGACGACCATCATCCGCAGCGGTGTTGCGTCCACGGGCGGGGCGGGGCGGGGCGGGGCGGGGCGGGGCGGGACGGGGTGGGGCGCGTCGCTAAACGATTCTGCGACTTAAACTGACACCCCATGTTTGCTGCGGGACTTTGACGTTTTCAGAGAGTGCCGTGCCCTGAGCCTTCGCCGATGAGGCGGTGCGACAACCGCGGGACATGGCATCAAGGTGTGACGAGGCGGGGCGGGGCGGGGCGGGGCGGGGCGGGGCGGGGCGGGGCGGGGCGTGGTGGGGCGTGGCGTGGCGGGGCGGGGCGTGCCGCGAGCGTGC